>WOVY01012801.1:0-375928 GCA_013436015.1 Rhipicephalus annulatus | reverse complement strand
AAACTAGCCCAAACTGTCACAGTTCCAAGTTTCGACAACGTCTTGCCACTCGATACAGTTACGACTGATGCGAAACTAGTATTTTCATACATCTCATGACAGCGCGGCAACTACAACTACCGGGGGCTTGTATCTCAGCTTCCTATAAAAAACTTCAGGGGGCCTCCGACAGGTGGTAACACAGCAGTGCATGGTTTGCTTCAGCAGCGCTGGCCTTCATCGCAGCCATGCTTTCGGCACCAGACGGCACCTGCCCCATTCCAGTACACCACAATTCGGGTCAGCAGTCGAGCACCATAACCAGTGGACCACCACACTGTGGATCGTGCTAACCGAGACCTTGTTGCGTACATATTATCTTCACCAAGGAAGTGGAATTGAGTCAACTAAGAAAAAGCTTGCTTGCTTTAGTTATTTTAGATTGCATACAATTTCGGCATCTTTTTATCGCATTGTCATCCAAGTTCTCACATTACCAATCACGACGCCATCAAAATGTGAAAATGTTAGCTGGACCTAGTCGCTAACGCAAACGGGCCATTTCTTCTAATCTAAGGCATCGTGGTTATAATTAGACCATTCATATGCATTATATCCTGTACAGATCCAGAGTTCGAAGTGAGACTAATTGCTCACGTATTTGGCATACACATGGGTCTCAGGTTATTAGTATATCATACATTGCTAACATTCACACCCGACTACGCATATATCTATTCTCCCAACTTTTTGACGTAGCAAAAATGTTGTATATTTATCCAATGCCTCTGAATACACACACCTGTGAATAATTACGGAAGCGCGATTTCACGGTGGTTACCACTATGCGGGTCAGGTTTCTGTGTGGATGCCACACCAATGGATGCTGTGGCGAGCACACTAGGATACTGAGTTTGTGGCAGAGCTGTATATTTTTCTGCAGTTGCTTTGATACAAGGTGTTGTGAAGCCCACAGAGTTAGAATAATCGTCTCGGTACATGTATCAACAGCGGGTTTGTTGAAGCCGGCTTTAATCTGTCTAACGCGAACCGAAAAATCACAGCATATCAACGGAGTGAATGATGACGAGTGCGGCGAAGTGTCCATTTCTCCATCCGTCCGCATGTCCCTCCGTCCATGTATGCGTCTTTGCGTCTGATCGTATTCGAGAATGCAGACGGCGCATGGGTAACACTGACAAGACGCGAGCTAAGCGTCTTCAACGCGCCCGCCGCTCTGCTTTGTTTATGCACCACTAACAATCCCCCACGTACGGCGACTACCCATGAGACTGAGAGAGGCATTATTTTTTCACCCCACCCACACAACCCGCACCGCAGCCAATAGGAGAGTTACGGTACAGCGCCATCTAAAACATCCTCACTGAACTGCAGTATGTATGCACTTCTATGAGACAGCACTGTTGTAGAGCAAGGTTGTACGAGACGAACACATCTTTTCAGTAACAACGTCTACATTATTATGACAACCAGAGAGTCGTTATTATGACAACCAGAGCGTCTAAAATAGAGCAGTGCACGCAGTGCATCGGAAGTGTCAAGAGTGAAAGGGACGAAGGAGAAACAAAGAGGAGAGCAGCACGTTGCTTGGAATGCTCTCTGCAGTTTTTTATGACCGGGGGTGCGTGGTGGCGGCCGCGTCGCTACACTGTCTGTAATACTGTTCAATATATACTGCCTTCTTGGGGCGAAGCTTTTTAAAGCGGCTCCCGTTCTCCCTAGTTGTCGTAGTCATAGTCGTAGTGTGTAACAGTGTTACATTTTGACCTGTAAGGTGGTGCCGATGGGAGATTTCTCCTGTGTTTTGTTGAACAATAAAAGTTCACGGCGTGTGCGTTAACTAAAAGTCAAATGCTCCTGTCTCTCATTCCCCATCAGCAGCCATTGCATGTACACTGAGCCCTATCTCACAAGAAAGGGTTGCTACGTTATACTCGTTGGGTGTAACCTCCTTAGTTTAGAAAGGTTTAGCGAGCGTTGAGCCACAGTGCCATGAATACAATGAACTAGTATATATCATGAATTCGAGGTGGTTAAAGGTGGGAAGTAGATACGAAGCGCAAGCCGTAAGAAAGTGTGCCTGTGGCCTCCTATCGTTTAGTCTTTGGAGTGTCCGCTAGATGGCGGTGCTTCTGTATGGGGAAAGATGCGAGATGGTGGTACTCGGAGTGTTGAATAGATGGACGAACGGATACGCAGACAGATGCATAGATGGACACACAAACGGACGCAGGGTGGATGCATGGACGAACGTAGGGACAAATGCACGAACAGACGCACGCACGAACGGGCGGATGGACGCATGGATGGTCACACAGACGGACGCATGGACGGACGAAAGCAAGAACTAATGGACGGACGATTGCTTCGCCCCACTCTCCATCATTCACTCCGTGGATATGCCGCCATTTTTTCTCGTCTCTTCTTTTCACAGTTTCTCATCTCCTTTCGGTTATGCCACGCGAAGAACAAGGTTAGACTAAGAGGAGCTTCGCCCCTAAAAAAATTGACGGCAGATCTACGAGGTGAATGATGATGAGATTGGGAAGCTCCTGAAAGTTATACCATGAAATTTTCTTTCGTGAATTCGCCTGGCGATATGCGTGCTTCCTCGCCGCTTCCCATTGTCGAACGTTTTCAAGATCTGCTTCGCGACGTTGACGTGCTGTCTCGGCGTCTCATTCCCGTGCGGAAGGATCTTGCCTACGCTGACGTGCCGCTGCAGCTTCTTGTTCACGTACGGCGGGATCTTGCCGACGCTGCCTTGCTGATGTGGCTTCTTGTTCCCGTACAGCAGGATCTTGGCGGCGACGTCGCACAGCTTCCCGGCGCGCTTCTGCCTCGCGTGCTCTCATTCAGGCTCCAGTCTGCGAGCGCGCGCCGCCGCTGCCCTGCGCGCCCGCCTTTCGGCATCCTTATCCATACGAGCACACAGCGACGGCAACGAGCATCGGAAACTACAAACCTGTATAGATGTGGCTTTGATTATAAAACCATTGCTTTAGAAAACACCTGGCGTCTTTCGTTAATTAAGCAGCTGGCGTCTTCTTTTTGTTTTGCTTTAGAAACATCTGGCGTCTTTTTCTTTTGCTTTTAGAAAACATCTCGCGTCTTTCGTTGGTTTATTCCATCAATTAACGGCGTTTTGAGCAAAAAAAATTTTATTGTTTAATCACGCACAGGAGAAATCTCACCAGACACTACCTTAATTGGAGGTAAACAAGGGCTGCTACTGGGAATGAGAGACAGCAGAAGTCTGCTTTTAACACTTCTACTTCTACTTACGTTTTCTACTGGAACATGCCAATGGCTGCTAATGTGGAATGAGAGACAGAATAATTTGGCTTTTAGTTATTGCGCACAGTGCGAATTTTTTTATTGTTCAACAACGCACAGGAGAAATTTCCCACCGGCACCACCTTGCAGGTCAAAGCGTAAGACTGGTTACACACTACTACTACGACTACGACTACAATTGACGAACGGGTGCCGCTTTAAGGAGCTTCGCCCCTAAAAAACTCCGCACAGTAATGAAGTTACTGTGCGTTGCGTATCAACCGGTTCCACAGCTCTGCAGCTGATTCTACAGCTGTGCAACCGGGATGCCTGCCTGGACCGGGCGCGCTACCACTCGGTCATGCCAGTCGTGACAACATGGTCAACTGAGCGTGCAGCCTTTCGTGCCGCATAAATTCGGTGTGCCATGTGAGGCACAAGACGAAGACATAGGGAGCCCAAAAAGAGTTATGATTGAAGAAGACGAACCCGCTTACCGGGATTAGTGATGCGATTGAGAAAGAGAAAGAGCGGACGCTCTCACATGCTACACCGCAGAGCTTCATAGCATATGTTGTATCTGCTCTCGCTTTTTCAGCCGTTCACGAAAAATTACGATTGAAAAGGAGACAACTGTCCTAGACTCGACTGTAAAATGTAAAATATGTGCAATGTCAGTCTTTTCCTAATGCGAAGTTTTCTTTCAGTGCTTAGAGCTTGCATAAAATAAGGCTTTTCGAATAATTTTTCACTGAACAAAATTTTCTCTGTAGCGCTACGCCAAGTGGGCTTGCGGTAGCTTATTTCCAAGAATGTTAGCAAGGTAGGGCTCCCACCAGCGAGGCGAAGTTGATACATTCGAAATCACCCTTTTTGTAAACAGTGCAGTTTAATTGCACGTCACAAAGAAATTTATATTCTTCTAGGCAACCAAGTGATGCACAATAGAAACGCGTTAACAATTTTTTAGGAGCGAAGCTCCTTATGCCCACACTCCACCCTCAACGTCGAAGCCCCCAGCTCATGACATCTCGCAACCCTCCTCTACCTGTCTTCCTCCGTTGCCTGGGCGGGCGTGTGGTGTACTGGCGGCTCGCCTCACACTCAATTCCTCAATGGTGCCCGCCACCGAGTGCAGCAAGCACTCTCTCCACTCGCTTCCCATCCTACCGCTTTCATGAAAGCCAGTGGCGAGATCAGGCACGCAGTCATTTGCGTCCCATTTCCAAGGTGCTTCGCTCAACGGTTGTCGTCATACACGGAACTGCTAGTTATTGATCCTCAACATCAATACAAGAAATGAATTCTTAATTCAACCTTGATAAAACTTATAGCCGCGGTTACTGCACCCAAATAAGTGCATGCAGAATCAAAAGTTTCACCGATAGCTCTGACAATTGCCGTAGCAAGGGTGATTAAAGTGATTCAAAGCCCTCCCTCAGCTCACATCTCCTACACTCCGAGAAAACTTTGTGTCCTCACCCGTGGCTTTGATAGATAAAGTTGGAGTTCATGAAGACCTTTCAGAGAAGGGTTTTTGCCCCATGTAACCTCAAAACCCCTTGAAGGCTCTCGGATAACACGAAGAGTTGTGTGCGCAGCACGTGTTTGGCTACAAGTGTGAAAAACGCATTAAGGTGTCGAAAAATAACGCGTTTGCTGCCATGACTTCGCAGGCTTTCTTGCTCCTGCGATGGATCGTTCAGCATGACCGAGACTATTGGTCAGCGCTTCACTGGGCTGGACGCGTGGCCCGTTAAGCCATCTCTGCACATTGACAAGCGACAGTAACCACACCATATTTCTGCCGCCAGAAGCTCGCGGACTTCTGATTTCCCGACGTGCTCACTATGAACCGGACAAAGGAGGTATTCCGTGTGTCAATGCTCACTGGTTATCAGATGCACTTCTGATGAAGAAGTAAATGGGACCGTTTGTACACCTGCGGCGAAGGGGTTGTGCGGACTCACGGGGCAGCGTTACACAGGCGAGTCAAACAGCAGCTTCAGATACAATATGTAGGGGTCGTCATGACATAAATAACGTGACAATTCCGTCCCTTACAATCGTCAACGCTATTTCTCGGACATATATGACTTATACCCGCAATCACGGGCCGCGGTATGCGGGTATGCGCCACAGGTGTTCGATAGTGTACATATACCGGAGGTGCCTTTCACTGACGTTTATTTATGTAGCAGTGTCCTAGGCTATCAAGATCGCGATCCCCAGCGCTTCATATCAGCTAATCACTTCTGATGTTTTTAATATCTATGTTTCTTAGGTGAGAAGAGACATTGGTAATTTATATGTGACAGCATCAAGTCAAACTGAGATTGGTTTCCTTCAGCCGATGAATGCAAGGAATAAATATCAGAATGCCAGCTGCAATCAAACCCAAGCATTCCACGTGGCAATCAATTATTCTACTACTGAGCCACGCCAGGTCTCGAAATGTTTTAGAAAAAGTTACGTATGCAAGCGTAATGTCAGCAAAACGTCAGTTGTGGATTCAGTGATAAGTGTCACTTTTTAAAAGCATCATATATGTACTTCTATTATACAGGTGCCATGTAGCGTTAATCAGTTGTATATTTAAGCGTCATCCACTGTAGTTGTTACAAGTAGCAGTAGTCATGGCTACCATCCTTGCAACCACAAGCGTTTTATGTCAGCTTACTGCTTCTGTTCTTTTAACGACGACAGGTTTTTTAAGGGGGGGGGGGACCTTGGACGCAAAAATTTTGGTCTGTCCTTCTGTTCATTTGTTCTAAACGATATCCCAAATGGCATTAAACAATATTCCGAACGGCCACCCCATCTGCAGCGCCCACCAATATTGCTCGAGCTTCAGCGTTCTTGCATGTGCAATTAGAAAGCAATTATTACGCATATGTGAGGCACTATAACAACACAACAATATTTTGCATGTGTGTATTTTACTGGAAAAGGCATACATAAGTAATTCTAAAGACCATAGCGCTTATCATGCTGCGCTTACAATGCAACGCTTGCATGAAAAGGGAAGTGTTTCCAACGCTTTGCTATGACGACACGGTGGTGGCACCTAGCCGTCACCTAGCGTTCTACACCTTATCGCCTCCGAGACAGGCGCGCACGCCATGCGCTTCGTTTTCCAAGATAACTGCAAGGTAGCGCTCATGTCTCACTTGTGACGTGGCTCGCTGCGCTCGTTCGCCTGTGCTGGGCGCATATGGGCACTCTTACGCAGTGCCTCCAGAGTACCAATCACCAATTTTCTTGCACAGAACATCAAATAAACGTTTTGTTCACTCTCTCCAGACGCAAGCCTATCGTCTCTTGACAACATTTCCAGTGTAACATACAGATACGGGGCCATTTTTTTAATACCAATCTCACAGTGGGCATCGTTTCTCAACTGTAAGCAACTGGTTATATAAAAATATGTGAATGCTCAAAATGTATTTGCGCCTAAAACTCTTGTACATATATTAAGAGTCAATTCGTAATGCCGTGCTCACTGAAAAAATTAACACACAGCCAACTTGTTTCTGCATGCTTCACGTAACACAACTTTTTTGGTAAGAGGATCTGCCATTTTTTTTTCTTTTTGCTTAACACAAACATTTCTGCAAGTGCTCAATAACTGCCCTCGGCTTATGGAACATTTATTCCTACGAAAGCACTCAGTCTGCTATTAACTGAGCCATGATAATCAAGATACATGAAAGTAAGCTGAAACAACTGCTGTCGCTGGTCTGAAATTGAAAAACCTGCGTATCAACGGGCTGTTTTGAGAATGTGGTCTCTTTCAACATGTGTTGAAGCAATTTTAAACCA
The DNA here is from genome assembly GCA_013436015.1 of Rhipicephalus annulatus. NCBI lineage: Eukaryota > Metazoa > Arthropoda > Arachnida > Ixodida > Ixodidae > Rhipicephalus > Rhipicephalus annulatus. Next base: position 368,830 of record WOVY01012801.1, on the reverse strand, counting down.
AGAGGAGAGCCGGTAGTATCACACGGGAAAAGTTGTCATTACAAGCATCTTAGTAAAATATTTTACGAAATGACATACGTCACACGCTGGAACGATATTGAAAGCAATAAAAAGTTTCTCAACCTAACTCTTCTTGTTTGAAAATGTTTCTTTTCCTTACGCACAGGTTCAAGTGGCTCGGGTGACGTGACTCGGACATACAACTGAAGAGGGTTTTTGCATTTACCGAAAATTCACCAGGATGCCACGTGCTTCTAGGCTTAAGATGAACACGTCGTCCTCGTGATCGCAATCTTATCTGCCTGCAGGCGTCCTTTGCCTCAAGTGCCCACTAAAATGACAGTCAGGCCATAGAAAACATACCAAGCTTGTGAATGAATCTCCCTGGAATTGAAGCGAGTTTTTCACAAGTTCAACTGGTCAAATACAAATATGCTACTAGTGCAATATAGAACTCATCGATTTAGCTTTGGTTCCACACAATGTCATTGTGACCATAATAGTAGTAAGGCCAATTTCCAATATTACTGGAGAACAGTTACCACTGATTGTTCAAGAAAATTTTCTTAGGCTTAAGGACCTGAAGATAACCACATCATTTTTCTTTTAAGTTACAAAGCTTGACAACTATATTGAAAATGAAGTGCCATGTAAGGAGAAAATGTCAAGAAGATTGCCATTATTTTCCAGTGTTCTGACTCATATTCATTCCGTGAAGGCACCATTCCATTAAAGCCCATAAAAACACTTTAAGAAGTATTTCAATATAATATTTGGTGGGAGCCTGGTGATGAAGAAAGGCTAATTTAACAGAAAAATCAACTGAAAAAATCATTACACATATGTGTTCGTCTGAAAAAAACGAAGAAACATGCTGTATTTGCTTCCCGTGTCAACAAAAATGGTTCACACCCGTTATTGTGTATGAAGAAAAAACGTAGCCCTACTATATATGTCAATATGAGAGAACTTTCTTCTGAACAGTAGCTTTAACCTGAAACGCACACTCAAGCATGTGATAATTGTTGGTAGCCTGAGTGTCAAAGTTTCTGTACAAATACCCTACGAAACCGTACGTGGAGTCGTAGTTCATTTCTAGAGCTTCAATTTTCATGCACCCTTGCAGCATCTACTGCACCGTTGTTGCTTCTCGCTTCGAATCCCTACAAAACTGTGAAAGAAGAACTACATCGAGTGAAACACGCTTGTACGAGTTCAGCGCACGTAAAGAAACGGATAAGGAGAACTTCGTCTTATCCGTGTCCTTTTGCGCGCTCGACCCGCACAGGTTTGGCCAACCACAATGCAATCATTGCCACCCTCGTAGAAGTAAAACACGCCAGTGCACGTATTGTGAACGGTGTTCGTGTGTCTGTTTGACTGAACTTAGGTGGAAACTTCGTCAATTATGAATCCATCCTCACCTATTCGTGCATTTGTGGGTTCACGTGCATGAATCGCGTGGTCTGCCGATTCACCTAATAAAGTGTTAGTGGGCAAATACGTGTGAAGTGGCTCACTGATCCTACTATGCCTAATCAAGAAGTCCACTTCATGAACTTAGTACGCTTTTGCATGCTCGTGTACAAATTGCATAGCCCAGGTGAAAGGTGAATTCATTTGCTGTAGACTATATAGAAACATTGTTATATGTGGAGATGGTGTATACGTATAATGTGTGTATGTTGTGCATAAAGATTCATCTTGTGGCAATTACGTGTTTCATTGCACTCAATCACCCGACACCATGCCGACATTTTGGCTCCTTGTGTGGACAGGTAGGTGGACCATTCCATATGTTTTTGTGTAAATGTATTCTGTATGGGAAAAAATGTAGTAGTGCTAGTGTGAATGCTGAGAAGTCTATGATGTTTAGTGGCTCCTTTAACCCTTTAATGCCCTACGGCGTCTCTCATAATCATATGGTGGTTTTGGTACGTTAAATCTCACATATCAATCATGAACCCTTTATTGTCTGAAATATGAAACCACCCAAGGAAAATATTACGTTTTTTCAGCATTAGATATAAATTTTTGCTTAACTCTGCAGTTAAATTGTCCGAAATGGAACTTTAGTGCATACTTTCGGATATGTCGCGAATTCGTTACAACACGCACTTGATCCAGTGTATGGTTCAATACAGAGATGTGTTCTAAGTCGAGCCATGGAAAAAGAATTCTTGTTAGGGTAGTCAGGCAATGACATCTAAAGTAACTTGTTCAAATGCAAGTTTAGCTGTGTTTGCATCAGCTAGTACTATACGAAGAAGTTAAGATATGTGGGGAAGTAGGCTATCATTGTTGATACGAGACCTCTGGGCAGTTTTGACGTGGCGGTGCTCGCGGTGACCCTCGTCGGCTCTTTACTCCACCTTCAGAACGATGCCTTTTAAGCAAAGACAATTATTCAAAAAAATAGTTCAGCGAAAGTGAATACGTACGTAAGAACTGTTTAGACAGTTTTTATACATATTACTCAACCGGCCCTTGCAGTGTTGTGTGTATCTTGATGTGAGAACTCAGCCTGCGTCCATATGACCAGACTTATCCAGATTGAGAGCTGCTATGTAACTGGACGTTCTGTACGATTATTTAACAGCCTATATAGTGTACGTGCAAATCCATCTTGTGAACACTGCAGTGATGAACGGTATATCGCGTTGCTGGGACCCTATATCAAAAATATGGCTAATACAACACAATTTAATGCACGAAAAGGTAATCTACGTTTCAAGTTTTTGTTTAATTTTTACAAAAACAAGATACATTCTCTACTCAGGTGCCGTTAAGAACAGTTTAACAGTTGTACGAGTATGCTCATGCGGCAAATTGACACCGTTTATAGCACCACGTTTAATCGAACCACCACTTCAATATTCACACACTACAGTTTAGTTTCAAGAAGCTTTGTTAGGTGAAGTGTCGTGAAGAATCACGGCCGCTTCTTGAATGACGCGGCGATGAAATATAGCACCAGGACTGCCAAAAGTTACAGCACCAGGATTGCCAAAAGGAGAGGAAAGGAAGAATGTCAAGAATCGAGTCGCAAAATAAACGGCAAAACCGGAAGCAAGCAATACTGGAACTACACTGGCAGAGGCGCTCAGGAGCAGCGGCTTATTTCCTTTCAAGACTGGATATCTATTTCACAGACGATACCGTGGTGAGCCGGACAACGACCGTATTAACAGGCACTCACAACTGCACACATCCATTTGATCGTTGAAGGAGCTGTTGGAAGGTAGTGGGACTGGGTGCTGCAAGGAGAACGCCTGAATGGGCGAGTTCAAAGCAGAGTGGGGCAAGCCGAGGATTAGAATTGAGCCTGGTGCATCGGATACTCTGGGTAGGAGAGGAATAAAAGGAAGCTTCGGAGTACGGTATATAGGCATAGGAGGAGGAGGAGGAAGGGAAGAAATGAAAGGCAGGGAGGTCAACCAGACGCACGTCCGGTTTGCTACCCTGCACTGGGGGAAGGGGTGAGGGGATTAAAGGAGAAGAGAGAGAGAAGTGAAGGGCAACGTGTATGTTGGTGGGACCTTGTCCATTGCACGCTTATAAGCGGTCGCGTAGTCCGGTCGTCTTCAGAAAACTTAGCAGTGCCCGCGTCGCTTTGCTGGCCAGCGACGCGTAGAGCCATGAGCCAAGTATCTTCTCTTCGGAAAAAGGTCTACTGTCTAGTGTCTCCAACGTTTCGCGTAGCAAATTGCGTTCGCTCGCAAAACGTTCACATGAACACAGTAGATGTTCTATTGTCTCGTCAGTGTCGCACGATTCACATCGGCAGCTATCCGCCATTCCTATGCGAAAGGAGTACGCCTTTGTAAAAGCTACTCCTAACCACAGGCGGCACAGTAAAGTTGCATCCTGGCGGGAGAGGTCCGATGGAACTTGAAGCTTTCTCGATGGGTCCAATTTGTGTAGGCGGCGGTTCCTGACACTGGGGTCACTCAGCCAAGTTTCCGACATGGTGTTAGCGAACGAGTGAAGGCCCCTTGCAGCGTCGGTTCTCGACAATGGAATTGGGGTTGTCTGGGCGTCCGCGTGGGCGGATCGGGCAGCATTATCAGCAAGGTCATTACCGACAATACCACAATGTCCCGGTAACCACTGGAACACCAAGTCATGTCCTTTCGATAAAACTTCGTGAATCACTTCTCTTATTTCATTCACTAGTTGTTGGTGCTCCCGCTGTCGTAAAGCTGATTGCAAGCTCTGAAGGGATGCCTTGGAGTCACAGAACACAGCCCATTTTTGAGGTCGGGCCTCCGCAATATAAAGTATAGCAGCACGTAAGGCGGCAAGCTCCGCTGCTGTGGATGTTGTCCTATGCGACAGTTTGAGCTTTATAGTGACCTGGTACGCCGGGATGACAACAGCACCTGTGGAGCTGTCAGCCGAGACCGATCCATCGGTGTAAATGTGGGTCCTCTGGCCGTATTTTTCGTTGAGTAGCGACAATGTCACCTGTCGTAGAACCACTGTTGAATGATGGCTCTTGTTCGTTATTCCCGGAATAGTGAGGCACACCTGTGGTTGTTGTAGGCACCACGGGGGTGACGCTGGTCTTGTTGCGGGAGTGAAGCCAAAAGGGAGGCATTCTCTATGGGCAGAAATAATCTTTGAAAAGATCGCGTGTGGTCTTTGAAGTGGCAGCACTGCAACATGGTGACCAGGAACTCGGCAGAGGTGTCTTATGTGGGCTCTCAAATTGTCAGTGGTGATGTATGTTCGAATTGGATGCTCTCTTGCGATCATAATTGCCCCGTAGGTTGAGGTGCATCGCGGCAATCCTAAGCACACGCGTAGTGCTCTTCCTTTTAGACTTTCGAGAGTGCGGATGTTCGTCTTGCACGTACTTGCCAGTAACGGCAAGCTGTAGCGCAAAAATCCCAGAAACAGTGCTCTGTATAGCTGCATCATTGACCTTATAGATGCGCCCCAAGATTTTCCGCAGAGGAACCGCATTATATGGACAATGGAAGTTAGCCTTCTCTTCAGGTAATTGCAGTGGGCACTCCACGAAAGGTCCCGGTCAATGATCACACCCAGGAAGCGATGGTTCTTCTGGTATGGAATATTTTGTCCATTGATGGTAACGGGGTATTGTGTCATAGCTCTGCGGGTAAACGCAACCAATGCACATTTCTCCGTTGAGACGGAAAGACCTTGCTTGCGGAGATATGAGCATGTCAAGGTGGCAGCCTGCTGGACTCTTGCACGTACTTGTAGACGAGTTACAGCCGAAGTCCATAGACAAATATCGTCAGCATATATGAATATGAGGATGGTACTTGGCAAAATTTCACGAAGTCCTACCATCACGAGGTTAAATAAAGTGGGACTTAATACGGCGCCCTGAGGGACGCCACGGGAGATATAGTAATTGGTGGTAGGTCCATCTGAGGTTTGTACAAAAAAGGACCTTCTTGTCAAATAATCCTGGATCCATTGGAACATCCGACCACCGATTCCAACAGCTTCCAACGAGTCTAGGATGGCTTTATGTGTTACGTTATCATAAGCCCCTTTGACGTCGAGGAAGAGTGCCAGTGGTATGCGCTTGAGGCTCTTCTGTTGCTGGATAAATGTTGTGAGATCAATCACGTTGTCAAGAGATGATCTACCTCGCCGAAAACCCGTCATGCAGTTTGGGTATACGTTGTACCGCTCAAGGTACCATTCTAGGCGTGTAAGTATCATCCTTTCCATGACTTTTCCTACGCAACTTGCGAGTGCAACAGGGCGAAATGATGTCAAATCAAATGGTGACTTTCCTGCTTTGAGTAGTGGCACAAGTCTACTTATCTTCCAATCCTGGGGAACATTGCCCGCCAGCCATGAGTGGTTGTAATAGCTTAACAACTGTCCCCTTGCCTCCTGTTGAAGGTTGGCTAGAGCGGCGTAGGTGATGCCATCGGGTCCTGGTGAAGATGATCGTCGGGAAGCCGCCAAAGATGCGTCAAGTTCTTCTATAGTGAAAAGATTGTCCATTTCGTAGATGCGGGGTGCAGGGATAACACTCCTAATGGTGCCAGCAGACAAGGCGGACACACCGGCGATTCGCGTACAAAACTCATTTGCCACTTCAAGTTGGGTGTGGCCTGAATGTAGGGCTAAAGCCATGAAAGGATGTCTTTGTTGGGGAGCCGAGCGCAGGCCACGAATAGTGCTCCAGATGCGGGACAACGGCTTTCGGGGATCCAATGATTCGCAGAATGATTTCCAGCGTTCCTGTGCAAGTTTGTCTAAACGTCGTTGGACTTTTTTCTGTATGCGTCGTGCCAGCCTCAAGTCGCATATTGCTTTCGTCCGCCTGTATCTTCTTTCCGCCCTTCGGCGAAGCGCGCACAGTTTTTCCAGTTCAACGTCGAAATCTGAACGCTTGCCGGTGAACGGGAGGAGACAGGAAGCTTCCCTCATTGCCTCTTTGATGACATCCTCCAAGTTCTGGTTAGGGTCTTCACGGCATGTATTTTCCATGAGTCGCTGAAACTTGAACCAATCAATTCTTCGTATTGTGGTCTTAGGAAAGGAGTTAGTAAGACCCCTTATTCGCATATAAGTTTATAGGCATAGAATAGAAGGAAGTTCTATATACATAGAAGAAAAGTTGTGAGGAGGAGGAGAAATATTGTGTGTGTGTGTGTGGGAACGACCACGGGGTCCAGATTTCAATTTTATGCACTTGGACGTTAGGAAGGGGCTTTGAGCATTTAAAACCTCTTATCGACTATCTTCACAGAAATATTGGGTGATAAAAATAGCCCGAACCAGTTGCGATCTACCAATACATGGGGTGCCAGGAAGAGAAACGGCGTTATTCTTTTTCGGACAGAATGAACAAAGCTTGTTGCAAGATCATCAGTAAAAGAATATGTTGAAATATAACTGCGGGGTTACGAGACAGCTCCGCTGTGGTAGTCTAGTGGCTAAGAAACTGGGCTGCTGACCCACAGTTCAAGGGTTCAAATTCGGGCTGCGGCGGCTGCATTTTCGATGGAGGCGGAAATGTTGTAGGCCTGCGTGCTCAGAATTGGGTGCATGTTAAAGAACCCCAGGTGGTCGTGATTTCCGAAACCCTCCACTACGGCGTCTCTCATAATCATATCGTGGTTTTGGGACATTAAACCCCTCGAATCAATCAGTCAATCAATCACTCATTTAAGATTATGCGGCAAATAATAACTGTGCGTTGCCCGGCCTGCCTTGTCAACTTAGTACCGGGCAATATTCATATCACTGTTAAAGTAATCCTGCTTTAGAGCTTCTTCCGAGAAATTGTCTTCAGTGATGTTTTAGTTCAGCTCTCTGATATTCGCCGTTTCTGATGTGCAACTTTTGCTCGATATACATCAGCTTCCTTGGGGTGTAGAAATTAATAACGACAAACAGATAAATACACCGACACCCAGTAAAGCGCAACGCACGATGAAGATCAGCACAGGCAGCGCATTGTCCCGTGGTTGTTTGTTTCGCCCACACTTCGCGGTGTTCATTGTATTGTTATTTTAAGAGGCATACCAACGAGGTGACAAAAACAAGCTCACACCGAAACAGGTTTATGCTCACGCTTCCTGAATTACCCGAAGGCACTGTTGCAACGAATTAGCACTGAAAATTCTATGATGAAGTAATCGTTTCTCAAGGCCACTTGTTTATATACCAGCATTATACAATGCACACACCTGACAGAAACGTACAAAGCTATACAAAGTATGCCCCGGGGATACGTTTGTACAAATGTGCAAAACATACAAAATGTACCATAGCAGCCCTGTCTCCATAATTTTTGTCATTTTATGTGCATTCAAAACGTTTTTTTTTGCCTTATTCTTCACTACCATAGTCATACTAACTTTGGTGCTTCAATAGGCTAATTTTGTTTTTGCATTTTTTATGTTTCGCCCACCTTTTCTTCAAAACAAGAACAGGGCAACTCAATGCCGATTTCCCCTAGTTAACTTCACTGTCCTTCCTCTCCCCTCTCTGCCTTAGTCTGTCTCTTATCGGTCGTCTCATGTCATCGAACAGATAAGTCTCCCTGTAACTTGCGCTGTATAATACAAGATGACAGGTTGGAAAATCTTATCCAGTTGGAAAACGTTACTGTCCTCTCGGGAACCTGCAACGTTCACGCTTCCACGTCGATGGAAGTTCACTGTCATAGATTTGGATCCCCAAGGAGGCGCCTTGCATTGATGACCGGCTGCAGAAATTGTCGGGTAGTCCAACAATCTATAAGTAACTTCGGCATAATACGGACATTTTATATATACTGCCAACGCATGTACCTGCATGTGTTTATATCAGTGTGCGTGCACGCACTCTCGAAAACCGTATTGCCTTTGTGATTGTGTACTTTGTACATTACAGCGCAGTACTAAAGCAATCAAAAAAGAAACCAAAAGATGGGTAAGGGTAGGGTTGTTTGCAGGTGGTCACGTACTTTAAGAAAAATGCGCAGAGAACTTGCGGGCAACCTTGAGAAATGATATATGGTACACATGCAATAAAACTGCGTTCCTTTCATGTGCTATACGAAAGCTGCCTTTCAAAAAAATTATCTCTGGGCATCTTTTCGAAATACATTTTACACTGAACCCCAATGAAAAGTTCACCGCAAGGTTTCTCTGCAGCCTATTTCTTGCCACTTATAAGCTTTTCGCTGAACGCTGGGTAGAGAAAAATATAAAAATATGACCGCTCCTTACTTACCCCAAAAACTACCCATACTTTTCGTTCATCCTCTCAAGACACACACAAAAAAAAAGCAAGCTTGATTACACCCAGCCAATATAGCCTTTTGGTTTCCGAAAAGACGTCACTTTTTTTATCCATATGTAAAGCAGACACCGAATACCAGCAGGCATTCGGTGCGTGTTAGGAAAACCAGAGCCATTAATTTCCTGGCAACACATCCACACCGGCCGGTAATCCAATATCGGGAAGCTATGATTAACATATAACGCTTATACTCAACAACAGCCGTAGCATAAGAGGTCGACAGCCCCGCCCCGCGATTTAGGAAAACGGTATTACAGGCGCAGCCTAAAGGGAGACAAAGTACGATAGCGCTTGGAGTGCCATCATACATGAAGCAATCTTGACTGGTGGAATTCTAAACCATGCGCCTCTTCTGAATTTTTTCTCTCTCTATTTCTCTCTCTCTCTCTCACTCCCTGTCCCCTTGCATTCACTTCTACAAAAAAATCGCAAAAATGAACAAAAGTATATACACTGAACAAATTCCTTCTTGGCTTCACCGCGACACTCTGAAATCTGCCTCGGCTACGCGCTTGCGTATACAATTTTTTCTTGTATAAGCCTCACAATCGCAGTCCTCGAGTTTTGAATTTGCTTAAAATGCCCCTTCTTTTAATCTACTCTTAGGGCGCACTTTGAAGCGCTCTACCCTCCTTTACATGAATTATTACTTTGGAGAATGTTACGAGAGGTGCTGTAAAATGCTTGTTTATTTGGATATTGATCGAGACGTGGAGTAGACCACTTTATTTCGTGAAAATATTTCATTTCCACGCTAACACAGTTTTTAAGTGCGTCACACCTGGTTAATGTGCAATGGTGCAGAACAGTAAGACTCCCAAAGTGAGGAAAAACAACCACCGCCCAAGACCTCTGTACAAATGGGTAACCAGCGAAAGCTGAAGTGTGCAGCTCCGGTGCACTATTATGTGGTTTACAATATATTATAAGGCTGAAGTAGAAAAACAAGCAAAGCCTGTGAGAACCGATAAAAATATGGTGAGCTCTTTTTACGGGAAAAAGCGACGCAAGAAAATACTGTGGACAATTTTGCTTCCACTACCTTCTGTGGTCAATTCTTTCTGTGTGGGTGCGCGTTCTTGTTTTTTTATTCCGTGTATCCTACGTTGCATCTGATTTGATCGTGTGAGGTTTAGATAGGACTGAAGTTGAACTCAAGTCATTTTTCCAACTCTTTAAATAGCATGTCGGTGTGGCCTTATTGTGTTTTTCTTTGGGGCAATTTTCCTCTGCAGCAAAGCTTCTTTTTTATCTCTTCAACGTGAAACTTTCCCATGAAGCATGATAATGCTGACCAATCTTTAAAGACGAAGCATTTCTTTGCGTACTGTAGGCACATGGAACATCTATCTATCTATCTATCTATCTATCTATCTATCTATCTATCTATCTATCTATCTATCTATCTATCTATCTATCTATCTATCTATCTATCTATCTATCAATCTATCAATCTATCAATCTATCAATCTATCTATCTATCTATCTATCTATCTATCTATCTATCTATCTTTAACGCTCTTTCGTAACATTTCGCTCAATAAAAATTACAACACAAAGAGCTTGCATGTGCATGCTTTGTGTGGCATCGATTCTCGAGGTACGTAAGATCTGCCGAACTTGTATGTCTCAGTTCAACGTATGTTTAATTTTTAGCAGCTTCAGAACCACTGGGCGTTGGTTCCCCTAAGCCTTGAAACCCGTGTTCATAACCGCAGTGATGTTTCTGCTATGCAGCTGTGTATCCTTGCTTCCTATTGTGCAAGCGATCTGGTTTGTGGGAGGGGTTGACCGGTGTCTAAGCTGAGCAAGTGACTTCTGCGTTCATAATTCCCCTTTCATGCTAACATATACTTTTCACAATTCCAAAACCATTCTAATTGGTAAACTTCATGCTTCCAGCACTGTTCCGCACCTAACTTCCTTCGGCTAACAGCTAACCAATAGCAATGCCCCTCAGGCAAGCCTGGTCTAAAATTGTTGTCGACATCGTGGATGTCGCCCCGATTTCTCACTAACATGATTGTGAATTCTCACCAATGGTTGAACCAAAGCGCAGAGTGGGTTAAAGCAAGAGCGAAACATACGGGCCACCACCACACATGCTTTATCGCTCTGCAGAGAAGTACGCAAGAACGTCGATTGCTTTAGTTCAGTGGAAGGTGATGCAAAAGATGAAGAAAAGAAAAAGTGTGGAGGGACCACGGGCCGGTTCATAACGATCCTAATTTCCGTTTACAGATAAAAGGCACGTTCTCACTGTATACGCGATTTCCATCGGTCAAGCTGAACTTTCGCAATATAATAACAACATTTCATTCGCAGCACGTGAGGAAAACTACCTAACATTGCAGTAGTCCAAATTCAACATCTCCTGCCACACTTCCATATTCAACTGCCAAGAGACCGGAAAAGCATTGGTTTTTTGAAAAAGAATCGTGATGCACAATTATGACATGGTCCACTGAACAGGCGGCACTTTTGCGAGGCAGCGCAATAATTTCCACTGTTTCATTGCTGAAATTCTGCAAAACCGGTTATTATGAGGTGATGGGCAGTAAGCAGACTTTTGACGTTCACGAAACACAGCGTTCAAAGCAACAATCTATAAATTTCAGCCCTACGCTAGGCACCACCGTGACTCTTAATAAAGCAGCATACTTCGTTATCTGAGACGTGTTTCCCGTACAAGCAGAATTTTCTGAAGTTGCGAATATCTTGTTGATAAGTCTTTTTTGTGATGTTTTCCAGTGCTACTTCAACTCTTGAAACTGTGATCGCCACCCACCCCACTCCTGTCCTCTTCACGGCGTCTCGGAAAAGCCTTTTAGTGACAGCAGCTGACGTGGGAATCACCAGATAATTTGAGCCCACCTGTACAAACTTTACGAGGGCCAATAAATCTTTGGACGCACCCCAACCTTACCAGCGTCATTGGTGCTCACCTTTTTAATGGATCGCTGATTGTAGGTGCCGGTCATGACGCGATGACAGTTGAGTGGTCCTGGACGAATTTAACTCGGCGCAGAACCTTTGTCTATGGTTTACTAGTCGTAACACGTGAGACAAAAGTTCACCGACTGCTTATTTTAAGTTTGCGCACAAAAAGAAGTGTAAAAGTAGGCACAACTTAGAAACGTCTCATAGTATAACTGGTACGCCTTTCACCTCCCGCGTGGACGGAGGAATTGTAGTATACCTGGGCAGAAAGCATGGAAATAATCGCCGCGTGCGTCACAGGAAACGAGAATAGTGTGCGTTGTCGACCAGAGCTAGGGCTTGCAAGAGACTGACCCCCGTATTCACAAACGCTCCTCGATTCGACTTTCACCCTTCACTTGACAGAGTTGAGCACGGTGCCGCCGCTCGGCTGAAAATGGCGCTGCGCTACTCAAGAATCACAGCAGATTATCGCTGATGTGCAGTGAATTGTCGTGACTAGAGACGGCGCTCACATCGGCTGTCTCAAGTGAAGGTGGAGCGTTGAGTGAAGGGACGTTCTAGAATTCGGAGGTGAGTGTGACATGCCCGCGGTGGATATGTTCAAGTTTACGCTTGAAGCACTTGAAGCACGCCTCATATGTTGCGGGTCTGGCTGCACAGATCATAAAGGAGCAATGTCACCGATGAAGCTTGATAGTCATTCTGTGCAAGTAACGCCGTGGAGAAATTCCGTGGTCAACTGAAGCGCACGCCGCGCCGACGACCACAGGTTACAGCGACGGCCCCGAAAAACAACGCGGACAGCAAGCCCGGCTGAGACGCCTCTGATACACTGGCTCCCACATATCTGTTAAAAGTTTTCCAGGATCAGCGCGCCTCGTGGAGCATAAAGAACTGGAAAAAGAGAAGAGTAAAAAGAATCGAAATACGGTACACGCAGTGCATGCCCGCTGGTCTCGTAATGTTCCAGACGTGTCTAGGCAGCAAGATTGTATACTGATAAAGCGTTATCACTGGCCAGTTCGTTCTCTCGGCTACTCTGCGCTGCGAGCACGGCCATGATTTCAACGCACGAACACGCATAAATTCGTGACTTTTCGTTCGACATCTTTTACCACGTGGCGCCATTTCATTCTAAAACTTTTTGCGCCAACATCTATGGTACACGGTACTTCACGAAGTTTATAGAAAGCCCTCGAGACATAAAATTTAACCGCTTCACTGTTCATGCGCAGCCGTGCAGCTGTGCTAGGAAGCGTGCTTGAAGTAAAATATTGTTTTGGAAAGTGCCCTAAGCGTAAAGTCACACTTAACAAAAACCAAAACTTCTACCGTGCAAAAGCTTTTGAAGCTTGGGTGCCCCTTGTTGACCAAAATATGTCGTGCACTTCCACTTCATTGTTGTCTCTAAAGCAAACCCCGGCGGCGGTGCCCTCCTCTCAATGGCGTAGAAATGCTAGATGTTAGCGTGCTTAGACGTAGGTACACGTCTAGAAAAACCTCAGGTTGTTGAGATTCTCGTAACCTTTCACTACGCCGTCTTTCATAATCATACAGTGGTTTTGTGACGTAAAACCCTTAAATTTGAAATATATGTAACACGAAGGTAAAATAAGCGATCATCATTAGTCAGCCCCACAAAAAATTAACGAAGAAGTGTCAATAGGTGAATATTTACATATAAATATAATGGCAGTGAAAACAAACAGTTGAGAATTCCACTCACTTGCGTCAGTTGAAGTAATGTATTTAGAAGGGGCAAGCAATCAGGCATTATAACCTCCTTTGATGCTGTGATAACGTAAGCAGTTAGGCAGCAGAGTGGGAAGAAATGAGAAAAGAGGAAATGCAGCACGTCTTTTTTGTGCCTCACTTTTACCGGCACGGTAAAAACACAAGCACACAAACTAAGTTACGGGTGACAGTCTAACGCCTACAAGAAGATTACCTTGCGCAAAATACGACTTTCATTCAGTTTTATTTGTGGAAGTGTTCCTTGGAACTTCTAGCGCTAATCGTAGCGCATATGTAATGTGATTTGCACAGAACAATTTCTGCGCAAATCGATGATTTCTAAGCATTTCATAGATGATTCCATTTGCCCCTCAAAGTTTTACGTGCTTTAGCTTGGTTGTGTGCCACAAATGCATTACGCGAGAACAAGAGACGTGCAGTTAAGAAACAATGCACCTTTCATGTAAAGACCAAGACAACAATGTTTAAAATTCTGGCTATACGCACTGTAGATATGTTACATTCCTTACGTATTGTCATGGAGCATGTCAGCCCATGAGAGCAATAAAAATCACTCTTCACATTGGATGCGCCGCAAACCAAGCGCAACGCCAACTTTACCCTGGCCTCGCATGCGGTCTGGCGAAAATAAACGAACGACTGATTCGCGGTCTTCAGATTAATACTTTCCTTAGCCTGGTAGTAACCCGGCACTCCATCTTCGGCTAGTAACCGACTTGTCAGGTGCCAGCGGACAAATTTCACGTTGTGGCTTCACATCTTGTACCCTCCACTTCTTATCTCGTTCCCTTTCCCATCACAACCAGAGAGGCTTGGAACGAGTACCAGCCCGGCATCTTTTTCTTTGATGCACAATGTTCCTGGTTGGCACGCTGCCCGTGCAGCGGCTATCACCAATGACTTCCCGAACAAAGGACTGCCACTCAGGCGCAGAGCAACTGTCTGGTAGATTTCCGAACAAAGTATTTGCGACCACCACTCCCACCACCACTCACAGCCTCGCTACACGTGAAGCTAGCCTCAGTGCACCTGCCAGTTCTGCATGTGCATGAGCTCAGACCAAGGGACCAGCGTGTGTGAAGGAGGAAGGAAGCGAAGTTAGGGGCTCCCCATATTGACAGTCTCCGTGTTCACTCTCTTTTGTCCTCGTTCACTGGTTACTTCTATGGAGATGCTGCTCAATGCAATAACGGGAGCTCTGCTCTCAAAAATGTTCATGCTGAGCAACACGCGATACACACGCGTCGGTTAAATTTAGTCCCCCAAAAGCTTTGTTCGAATTCTGGCAGGAACTTGATATCATTTGGTCGGGCTTCGATTTTATTAAACCATCTCCAAGAAACACACACGTGCATACAGATGAATTGCAATCGCGAATGTCTGCTTACCGTTCATACACAATATGTGTCCAGCATGTCTTTCGACTCGAGGCAAAAACTAGCATTCGGAGGTCACGTATGTTTCGCATAGGACCCTCCATCACGTCGTGCACGTCGAGCAAAAAAAGGGGGTGGCTATTCCATTGCGACGCCCCAGTGGAATTGGAAACGCGACTGTCTCAAATGCACCTGGTCACGGACTGTCGGGCGTGGTACAAATTTAAACAGATCCGAGTTTCGTAGTCGCAGATTGAAACAGGTCGCACAACTGCAAGCAACCCACATTTAGGCTTTTGCTTTTGCCAATCAGAGCTGTGTCCGCTCAGCTCCGGTCATTCCTCTGCCTTAAAGCCAGGTGGTTCTGCAAGAAGCAGACTTTATTAACCACAACATAGAAAAGTTTAGATATTGTAAGAGCATCGCGGTGATCGAAACCACCTGGTCGTTTCAAATGCATTGTGTTGATAAATAGCCTTATTTTTGCTCTCATCAGTGAGATCGATCTTTCAAAACTTCTAAAGCCTCGATAAATATAGGCGTCACTCGCCGTACCCCGTATCTAGGACCTTCACCCGAGAAAGATCATTTGCTTGCAAAACTCGCGTATCCTGTAGCCGCAAAGGCAGTAACTCACAGGCACACACTACTTTCGTTGTGCAGTCCCACATGAGTGGTTGGCCCAAACAGTTAGCCATAGAGTGCGCGAAGCGTGCGTGAAGCTACATTGTACTTAACCTAACTTAACGCAACACAACCTAACCACCACTTTATTCTTTTTGTCATTTAAATGTCCCAGCAGCAGAGCTTGGATAAACGCAGGGAACATTTTAAAAAGTATCTTATTTTACATTACCGGATCCTGTTTGCCGTTATTTCAAACAAGATGCTATCGAGGAACTAAACTGTAGAGCGCTAAGTGAAGCGACACGATGAGACAAGTTTTTCGTACTTAAGCCAGGTACCCTTTTGTATGCACCAATTGTCAGCAGGTTTCTCAATTTCAACATCTTTCGCTTGTCGTGCTTCGCTTTATGATAAAGGAGGAAACCAGGTGGGCCAATCGACAGAAAATTTTGAAGGCTAAATTCACCGGCAACCAACAACATGATATGTGCGGTTTAACGTCCCAAGACCACCATATGATTATGAGACACATCAATAGCATCCTAATCCTAATCAAGATAGGTAATCATGTCATTATTTTTAGAAAAAATTGGCATAAATTGTTAACTGTAACTGACCATCTCTTCATGCTCACGTATTATACAGCTCTATTTTCTCAATATACATCGAACTAGTGCAGTTACGTTGCCGACACTGAAGCCGGGGCGAAATAATACCTTGAGAATTATGCTAAATCTGCATAGAAGGAATAGAAGAATGTTGTAGGTATCAGGAGGATCTTGCTGTAGGATATGCCCACAATTGAGCCACCCTGTTTGCCCCTTCAAGGTTGTGTTGAAAACACGATTTGTTTTTTTTAAGCGAAGAATGGTTAGCCTACAAAGAGTAGTTGTTCTGCACGTTAGCGATTAAAGAGAAACAGCCGCTGTGGACTACATGCAGTTTTTCGAACAAGCACTTCGCAGACATTGATGGCGTCTCCTGCATACAGCAGTTCTGGCCATCGTCATCGCCAGCCCTTCGTTTCAACGCCCCGTTTTTTTTTCTCGCGCCGCCGGTTTTTCTACCTGTTGGGGGCCACGCGTTCTCAATGTTCCCTGGTGTTTGCCTTCCATGTCGTCGTCAGCACGCCCTCGGGCGCATTTTGTAGAAGTGGCCAACACGCATGCACTTGTGAGCACAACATAAGAATAGAAGAATGAGGACGCACAAAGACAATGACGACGGTCTCAGATAAACGAGAACAGCTCGGGACGGTGCCGCTACCACGACAATTTTCATGGTCTCTTTTCTTGCACTGTCGTCTTTTGCGAGCGGACGCCTCTATTCCGTAGGTGGTGCTATTGCACTTGTTGTATTCGAGTTGTTTCCCTTAACTCGCTGAAATGAGTGTTCATGCGTCTTTTAGTGGCAAAGAGGTAATTCTTTTTAATCGTTAAGTTTGCAGTTTGTATTGCTAGCGTCACCGTTCAGTCTGTCTACCTCAGACTTGGGTGTGTGTGCAGGTGGGTAACGACATTCACCTTAGAGCTAGAGCATGAGAACAAGCCAGCCCACCTGTTTCTGTGTTTTTGTTGTGATTGTGTATCACTAAGCTCATTTCAGGCGTGCCATTGATTGCACATTCTAAACAAATTTACAAGTGTCTCTCAATTCGCATGCGGTCGATGTTTCCGAGAATGGCAAATACACAGAGAAAAAAAAGAATTTTCAACTTCAAACAACGACTTGGGTGGACAAGGCACTTAAGAGAATCTTTGTATAGATGTAGGTTGTTTTAATTCAATAATAATATTCAATATTGTGAGTTTTTAACATCGAAAGTCTGCGACATCATAAGTAGAGGCGCCGTAGTGGTAGGTCTCGAAAATTTTGACCACCTGGAGCTCTATGCAGAAAACAAAAACTGCGCTACAAAAGAAAATACAAAGCAAATAAGGAACACTTACAGAGGCCGAGCACCAACTGCCAACTGTTTTTATTTATTGTAGAGCATCGAATAAATAGGGAAACTTGACATAGCTGCGCAGACGCTCCGAGGAACATCACGTGCTAACGCCCCTTATTTAAAAAAATGGCACTTCTTCACAGTATATCAAGGCCTCACTTACACAGCTATATAATAGGGTTCGTTGCACCTAAACCTACACAGGCTTCAATATGGGTGCACGTTAGAGAACCCCAGGTGGTAGAAACTTCCGGAGCCATCACCATTGCATCTCTCATAATAATATGCTGGTTTTCGGGCGTCAAACCCCACATATCAATCAATCAATTACACAAGCATTTCCGCCTCTATTGAAAATTCGACCACCGTGGGTGGTATTTGATGCCGGGGTCAGCGTTTTCAAGTCTGCACGCGGAACATTACTTCTTTGCCATTTATTCTTGTACATCTTTAGACCTCATTTCTTTGACGTAAATGCTTGACAGAAGTTTTGTCGAACCTTGGTTTAAAAGATAGCGCGCTAAAAGCAAAAAGAAAAAAAAAACTGACGAGGAAGCGCAGGAGTTTGTTTTACAAGCGTACGCATGCGCTGTAATAACGTGCTCGTTTTTCTGTACCCAAGCTTAAACACGGGAAGATATGCCTGAAACTTGGCTACGAAGACACAGGTACTACCTTTGCAACGTATTGTGCACCATATATCAGCTTACTTTTCTTAGCCCGTTCAAGTGAGGCCAACAGGACGGCTTTTTGCTTTTCCATAGCAGAGTTCGAAGTCCTGTAAATTTACATCTTTTTCTAAGCACACAAAATAGGCGCTATACCATTGTGTGCAATCACGACGTGAATGTTGAATCTGGCCAAGGTCCAGGGAAGCTTTATCAAACACCGTACATGCTGATGTCGAAGGAGTGGGAGGGGAAGGTGCTACGTTTATGAATACTTTAGTGTAATCGTAGCCCCAATCGCGTTGCGGTCGCTGTTGTAGACCATGATGGATTACGCAATCATTTTGTGCAAGGCGAATTTGTTACTTTCTTCGGGCATTCTATTCAGGCTGTTTTCTTACATCTTTAATTTTTGTTATCTACACATGGCAGTTTAAAAATTAACTGAACGAGTTGCTAGACGGGTCTCTCTTTTATATACCAAAAGCGGAAACACACACGGGGTAGAGGAAAGAACATTTGATGTCGTTCGATGCGCTTGTGTGAAGCCCAAAGCGGCTGCAACCTAATCTTTACCGGGAAAGTATGGGAGGATTTTCTCCATTGTTCACAGGAGCATCAAGTGTTTTGTTGCTTGTTTTGTGGTTTTCGCTATTCAGTGGAGTACTGAGCTGCATGCTTCACGCCTGAATGAAAAAAAAAGGTATGCCATTTATGTTCAGTAGTTAAACGACGTCCCTCAAACCAGTCAGATGTCGAAATTTAATTGTGACGTTGCACCTAGGCACAAATCTAGAGTGATCATCAGTGGCATCACAGGTGTTTGCTCGTTTCACCTTTTTCTTTACCTCTTCGAATTACCATCCTCTGCATTCAAGGTGAAAACGTAGCGAGCGGGCCATGTGCTAGCATAAAAGTGTGCGAGCGTCTGAAAATAGTTTATGGGCCCCCTCACCTGTCCTCTCGTGTTTGAGCCACGAAATTTTTCTACTCACGAGAAGCACAAGGCTTCGCAA
This sequence comes from Rhipicephalus annulatus, assembly GCA_013436015.1. NCBI lineage: Eukaryota > Metazoa > Arthropoda > Arachnida > Ixodida > Ixodidae > Rhipicephalus > Rhipicephalus annulatus. The sequence goes on along the minus strand of WOVY01012801.1, from coordinate 349,710 downwards.
AAAATTTATCATGATTATGAACCACCCAACCACTTAGTAGAGATTGTCATCAAGAGGAGCTGCAACGTGTGGCTCTTAATCAGTGTTTGCCGCCTGTGTGTTTCCTTGGTTTTACAGTTTAACAGTTGGGAGGTGGGTAGTGAGACTTTCCCGAATCCCGTGGCTCTTACACGTTATGGGATGTTTCCTAACCGACTAGAAGCATAAGAGTTTCACTGTAGAAGAAAGACGTTGGTAAAAAAATAAAAACTGAAAAATGCTCATTTATTTTTGTCTTCATTCTTCGAAGCAAAAGTTTGCTGGCCACCTCTGGTGCATGCATAGTCTGTGTTTCAGTGCTTCTAATCATTATGTGATGGCCGAATCTTTCAAGCATTCGTAAAACATTAATAAATGGTTTCATCGCGCAAGCATGTGCTCGGTAACATTTGTCTCGAGCTGCATTAAAGAGTTGCGGACAAGTTGTAGTTTCTGCGTTAATTGATGTTTCCTCGTTTGTGCGCCTCTAGAAAAAACTCATAGTTTGTGAAGGGATGAATATTTGTGTACGCTATTTACAAATAAACGCCCGAAGAAGTTTTAAAACAGGTGTTATATCTATTGAATGCCATGTTGTTACGAAAATGGCCCCACTGCGTTATAAATCAGAGCCTTTGCTTCGTTTCGCGGTAATGAGTCAAATGAATTATGATCTCTGTCTCAAACTGTGTACCGCCTTTCTGTGTGGCAGTATACAAAGTGCAGTGTGTACCACTTATACAAATGGAGCGCAGCATAGTGAAATATTGTATAATTACACTCATTCGCCAATGTTTACGTTACGCGCAACACAAGACGTTAAACTACGCCACAAAAGAACTTCTTTGTTTCCGACGACAAGAATCTTTTCTTGCACGTGTTTTCCGCACTCACCAGTGCATTCACTGTGGCCGTAAATCAGCAAAATAACATTTGGCTCACATGACCCACCAGGAGCAAGCACTTCAGGTGCTATACAACTGCCTAAAATATTTATCGTATAAAAATATGGAGCAGTGGAAAACATCACACCACACTCATGCACTCGTGAGGTTGGTTTGTGAGGTAATGCACCGATCAAGTATACTAATGCCATAAGCAGTTTTCTTGTTGTACAGCTGTCTCCACACGCATAGATGTTTGCAAGGTCCTCCACGAGAGGAAAGTAAAAGTCTTCCCGCAGAAATACACTCTCTCATCCGTCACTGTTGGTTGGTTCGAAAGATGACGAGGTCCACAAAGAATGAAATGAAACAATTACGTGCTTTCCTTAGCGGCCACCTACTTATCACCTGCTTTCCAGAGGTAAAAGTGGTAGGTAAACAGTTCTTGAAATGCAACATCGGGGGTCTTTGGCATATAAAGAATGTGTCAATGCCAAGAAGTTGCGAATTCAGCGTGCACTGTGATAACCAGTGGACGACGCGCGAAGTAACTTTTATTCTCCCTTTTTGGCCTCGTTTTACGATAAGAGCTCACCGCATTGGAAGTTCGAATGTGAAGTCGTATCGTATGTTTTGTACGCATAGCACCAATAAGATTCGTGTCACTTCTCATTATATATCTCTCTCTCTCATTATATTCAAACAAACTTAAATGTTTATGAGGTTTTTTGTACTTTCACGAGCTTCATATCCATTGTGACAAATATGGAGTACATTGCATGATTTCGCCATTATGCTAGTTAAAGGGGCCGCACAATACTTTGGAGCATGGTCAAAAACGCTGCCTATCGGTTGTCCAGGCTCGCGTAAACACGCGAGCTAAATATTATGGTGCAGCACGTGACGTGCGGTTCACAATATATTCTCGTAATCAACTTAAAATTCCTTTCTCTTTTTTTTGAAAATTGACGATACAACCTCAAAACCTTTACACCATCTTTACACCATGTCAATGCGTCCTTGCATGCCACTGCAGTTTCTATTGCTGGCACTCATCCCAAACTTGTTGAAGAACGCCATATGGTTTCATTGCCATGGTAAGCGGGGGCACGTGGGATCATCGCGCGTCTGCAGAATCTCGTTCCCCGACGATATCACGTGATTGCTGTAGGAGTCTAAGAGGAGACACCACAGCCTCTTCTACAGCCACTTACGCAGGTTAGAGCGCGTTAGCGCGTGCTAATGCGTTCTGACAAAGATACAACGCGTTGTTTTATTGTACATCTGCGAATATCACCCCCTGACGCCATCACATGATTGCTGAGAGAGTGTAAAGGGAAGAGGCTGCAGTGTCTAACACAACTCCTTACACAGGCCAGCACGTGCTAGTGCGCGAGCACCTTCTAGTGGTGCTTAGACCAGCTGTTGCGCAAACGCAGTAAGGGCGACCATGCCAGACATCACCGGATTGGATTCCGCCATAAGCTGGTTCGCATCTAAATCGCTCGTCACAGCCATTGTATCAGCCATTCATTGCCTGATTAGTGCACGGCACGCTCGGTCGTTTGAGGGGACGCTGTGCGAGGCCATGACTTGTTCACGCATGCATGCGCGATCCCACTGAAAAGCCGCGTACTCGAAGAAATAAAAAGAGAAAAAGTGCTAAAGGTCATCAGACGCCTGTGACGTACTTTCTTTCGCCATGCCATGCCTTCCTATTTAGCCTTCAAAGCTTTCGTCGGGGCGAGAGAAGAGAAAATACAATCGTTGCATGTGACACATTCCTCTAACTGCGCTTGTAGTAGATAGATTCCAAAACTTTTGCGATGGCGAATGTGTGAGCCAATACACTCTTTTAGTAAATACCTTTCATGGTCACTTGAATAAGTGATGCAGTGCCCAATTCGGTTAAAAGAGGGGATCCACAAACGCAATGGTTGCTAATAAGCTGATAGAAATGGTGCGTACAATATCAATATTTATTGATTTCTCAAAGGAGCAGTGACATCTGTGAGATTCACTCCTAACTTGCTGAGCTTTCGTCAAGTTTTTGTTTCAAATAAAATTTCTTGGTTGCATCACGGCAAGCGTGATTCACCACCCGCTTTGTCTTACTAAGGTGAAGATAGCCTCATATTGTATTTTCGCTTCACTTAATTGAGTCCTGATGCTTTCTTTGACTTCATGCGTTCATGAGGCTTGCGGTAATGAACACAAGGAGAACAAAAAGATAGTCGTGTGTGATGAAATAACTTACAGAGACGAGTATTGCTTACTTATTAATGAAAATTTGCCTTGCATTTGATGCTTATTAAAAAATGGCAGCATATCCACGGAGTTAATGATGGAGAATGGGGCGAAGCATCCGTCCATCCATTTGTTCTTGCTTACGTCTGTCCATGCGTCCGTTTATGTTACCGTCCATGCGTCCATCTGCCCGTCCGTGCTTGCATCTGTTCGTGTGTCCACACGTCCATCCATGCGTCCGTCCCTGCGTTTGTCCATGCATCCGCCCCTGCGTCCGTCCATGCGTCCATCTGTCCGTGCAGCCATCCATGCGTCCGTCCATGCATCTGTCTGTGTGTCCATTCGTCCACCTATTCAACACTCCAAGTACCACCATCTCGCATATTTTCATCATATATTCCTCATATAGAAGCACCGCCATCCAGCGGACATTCCAAGGACTGAACGACAGGAGGCACACGCACACTTTCTTACGGCTTGCGCTTCGTGTCTACTTCCCACCTTTAACCACCTCGAGTTCATGGTATATACTAGTTCATTGTATGCATGGCACTGCGGCTTAAAGCTCGCTAAACCTTTCTAATACCAAGGAGGTTACGCCCAGCGAGTATAACGTAGCAACCCTTTTTTGTCAGATAGTGCTCAATGTACATGCCAATGGCTGCTAATGGGAAATGAGAGACAGGAGAATTCGGCTTTTAGTTAACGCGCACGCTGCGAACAACCACGCACAGGAGAAATCTCCCACTGGCACCGCCTTGCAGGTCAAAGCGTAAAACATGTTATGTACTCCAACTAGGGACGAACGGGTGCCACTTTAAGGAGCTTCACCTCTAAAAGTTACACCATCTCTCACTAAAGGTAACCATGTCGGGATGCGAAGCAGCGCTAGTGGTCATTCGTATATTTCCGTGTATGTGCAATTCGTGTGCGGGGTTGTGTATATGTATGTTGTGTACTACTCATGTTATCATGCTCCAACTTGCTCCTATCACCATGCGTGTGCTGCAAAGTGAACACCGAGCGCTGTTAGGAGAGTGCAACGGAGCAAGCGCGCGTAGCACATATACGAGCGCACAGCTGTGGTGCAGACGTAAGCTGGAGAGAAGAAACGAAGTGAAGGTAGCTATGTGCAACTTCCTCCAAGCCACCACCTTTAACGTCCTCGCGCTCATGCGAGAAAGCTTCCTTCCAACCCCTCGAGGTAACGCGAGGAGAGGGGGAGAGATGGCGCATGTGCAGTAGGGGTGGTCACGCCGCACACTGGAGCCGTCATAAGCTGCTTCCCCTCTAAAACATTGCTGATTATATTGGCTTTGCAATCAGATTACACGAATGTAAACAATGTCTTCATAAAAGTAATGCTTATTGTGTAGTACAATTTCTATTGTAGAGTTTTTACAGCTTGTACAATTTTTATTGATGCTTCGCAGCTATTGCCGCGTTCGACATAGACACAGCCACGCTGACGCCTAGTGGCACGTCTTCATCGCGACGACTGCCAACAATGATTGTCATTTAACCGTCATTGTAAGTGGAGTTATTCACATGTACCTAAACATAGCATCATCGTCAATCGCACACAAGAATGACATCAACTAGCACACACTAAACAGTGCTACGCGATATGCGTGAGTTCAAATATAGTCAGTTATGGAGGGAAACAGCATGACAGAGTTTCATGATATAATACATGAAAAAATTTAGTGCTGCGATCTTGTACCCCCCTGGGAATCTCCCATTCGAAGTACAGACTTCGGATTGAATCGCGTTAGCTAGTGAACTGTCTACGAATATTCTCCAACATTTTCAGTTTCGTTTTTCGCACAGCGTGGGTAGTGGGGTGTCGTGAAAAGCAATGAAGCAGCGCCTTTGTTGTTCAAACAGGCTGAAGACCACTAGGCCTGAGAGTTACTCCGGCTTTGGAGCTTTACATGTCGTGTTTGACAGTTTAAAAGAAGCGTCGTTCACTCAATGATGCGCATAGACGTAGTGTTCCATGACATTGCAGAATATTACATCGAGTTTACGTTTACTCTTTAGCGCGCCTTGCCTAAACTCGTTTAAATTGACTGCGAAACGACAGCAAGGTAAGTAGACGCACCATCACTCTCCTCTGAATTAACTTCACAACAAAACGAGAGGTGCGTTGAGGGTAGATCACTTGAACGGACGCAACTGGCATCGCAGGAAACGAAACGTTAGGTGTTTCTCCCTTAGTACTCTACCGTTATTTCTATGAATAGATAGTGCCTACTTTCAAGGGCAAAAAAGCATATTTGTTTTCAAGTTTAGTAAAAATATTTCATTATATCTTGATGCCAAATTTGGAATGCGATGGCGGAGCAATTCATACTCTGTTGGTTAAATTTGTCCAGGTTTCACTTTCATCTCATAGTCAAGGAAACGTTTTGCAATATGTTCTACGTGCAAAAGAAGAAGCAGGTTAGGATCGAAATAGCTCAATATTACTTTGTTTTACATTCCCAAAAAAGAAGCATCTCAAATTTTAAGAACGTGATCCATCCGAAGCAGATCCGAAGCCTGTACTTTCTATGAGGTAGGAAACTCTATGCCTTGAGGTACAAGCACCGCTGAAGATACAAGCGTAGACAATAGCGTCAGATTCCCCTCTAGGTATTATTTTATGAAGCTCTTTGCAGCACGCTGTGCGTTCCTGAAACCAACGCTTCTGCAACGCGGGATATAAAAGCTCGTAACCGGAGCCGCGAACGCGCGCCGGCGTTTCACGTCCTGCTCGCCTCAGTTTAGCTGCACCAAAGCACGACATCCACCCTTCGACATCATTGCCTTGCTTCAGTGCTTACCACAACAGCTTTATTAGGGATAATTAATGTTAGTGCAGTGAAGCATCGCTGGTGCGTGTGGACGCTGCATGACTTAAACAACGAGCTGTTACGCGCTAACGCGAAGCGAAGTTCTAAGAACATAAATACGTCAGTGACTCTTCATTGGTCACTCGGTCACAGTTTATCACTGCTATCTAGAAGATTTCACCACGGCCTCCAAGACTGCGCACTCAGAAACCATCCCGTGATCTCAGAAACCATCCTTTAACTGATTCATGCCGCAATAATTCTCTAGAGCCCTCACAGATGGCGGCACAGCACCGCTTCACGAATGGAGGACACAGAGCAAGAGAGCATGTGTGAAAGATATAAAGCGCGTTTGTTCAGAGTCAAGCGACTGCTTCAATACGTCAGTTTATTAAAGAAAAAACAGCTTAGTTGGTAGAGCAGTCGGCACCTTTTGTCGTTTCTCAAGAAGTCAGAGTACAACACCCACGGGAAAACTTTTCTTGGATGTTTTTTTTTCTTTTTTTGTCGCACTTGGTAGCGTAATTTTACGTGATATCCGAGGACGGATATACGTCACTGAAGTCCTGTTAGACCCCGGCATAAAACATTTTCGTGTTAAAATTTTAAACAAAAGACAAGGAGAAGAAAATGAGAATAAAAACGTTTAGAAAGCTCAGAATTAGTGGGTGCAAGCTCTAGACACTGCTGTCTGTTGATAATGCTTTAATATGCGACAACAATCACCATGTAAATCTTTCAGACATATTTGTTTCAAACCAACGTAGGCCTTTCTTGTCATCCACTTGGGACGGCCCTCAGCTGTCCCGTAGTAGAGTATCAAGTACTCTAAATCGTTCACCACTTTTTCTAAACCAACATTTCTTTACCCATCCACTATCTTTAGAGTAAAAGAACTTGTTGTTGGGCTAGTTGGTACAACATTTCTGTGAATGACCCTTTCCGTACGAAGGGCTTAAGTAGTGTGTGTGACTTTTTGCAGTCTCGTGATACTACAGGCAATGCCGTTTCAGTTGATGTCGTAGATCTGTATTATTCCATGCCGTATGAAGAGCTCCTAGCCTCTGTAAAATCCTGCATTGAAAAGAATGGCGACGTTGATTTTATCAGTGGCGCAGGCGTTAATGTAGACAGTTTTTTTACCGCTTTTAGAATTTTATCTCAATGTAACTTTTAAAATATTTGACGAATAGCCCTTTCTTCAGCGGCAGGGAATCTGCACTGGTTCCTGTGTCACGCTAGTTGTTTGTGATATATTTTTAGTGGATGTAGGTGGGGACTTGGACAATGCTTTTAAAAGGGGGGGGGGTTAAATATTTTTAGGTACGTTGACGATTTTTAATTCTTTTAGATAAGCAGGACGACCTTACATGCCCTGATTTTATTTAAACGTTTTTTATATGACTAGGACGAGGGCTTTCCTTCACGTGGTGAGAAGGAGTTGTTGGCGTACAATTCTGCCCACTCAAAGATTGTGAAGAGGGGCGTGGTGTCTCTTTGCTTGAAATCAGCGCTGAAGAGGTTATGCCCCCACACCTTGAAACTTAGTTCCTCAATCAGGTGAGCCGACTAGAGGCTGCTGGATTTCCTCGATCGGTCATTACGGCCGTTGCTGAATCGCTTCTGCAGAAGTTTAAACGTTGAACATGAGAAGCGATGACTGCTACCCAGCCCTTAAGGATTAGGCCACTAGTTGTGCCATACATCCATAAGGTTTCGCACAACTTCAAGAAAGTCGCGACCAGGCACGGCGTAGCGATGGTGTTTTGCACACACGAAAAAATCGGAAGACTATGCCAACGTGTGTGCGATAGGAAGAAGCACGGCTGCGAGAAGAAACATGAGAGGGCCTTTGTTAAGTGTTCCACGGAGGTCGTGTACTCTATACCCTTATCCTGCGGGAAAGTGGACACTGGCTAAACCGAACGGTGTAATAATGACCGATTACGGGAACACGCCCAAAAATTAACAAAACGAGATGACAAGTATGCGCCACCTGGTTGCGCATGTCATCTCGTGTGGTTGTGACGCACGATTCTCTTAGACGAAGATTCTAGGCAGAAGCGAAAGTAAAGCTGCACGTGAAGTGTTAGAGGCCTTTTTCATTGAAAAAAATAAAGATCGCTGTGTAAGCACCCATTTGCTATCGGTGTTACCAAGCTAATTCCACTTTATCTCTCTGAGGCGATGACATTGATTAACTGTACGTATTGGTAATGTATGCCGTTGGCCTTCTACGGTGTCAGTGCGCACATGTGTCCTGTATATATTCAAGCCTTCTAGCTATGAATAAATCAGCTGAAAGTGAGCGCTGTTTGTGTTTGATGCCTGGGGGTGTGCGTGTGTGAGTGATCGTGTCATGTGTTCGCTAGAATTAGGCTTTAGTGTAAGTTTGCAAAATGATGCTATAAGTGCAATTTACCTACCTAGCTTTAGTTTTTTAATTATCATTATCTATCTCACTCGCACGCGTGCCCAAGTTGTGCGACTCCAGTAAGAGCACAATGTATAAAAGATTCCGATGAGCTTGTACTGCCCTATATTGTACGCAGCGGTTGTCACTGTGGCATAAGAAGACCATTCGGAAGAGTATACATTTATTATTCACCTGCTTTTGTGACTCTTTTGTTAACTGCCAGCACAGTGCCTTACCTGTCCTTATCACATAGTTGCCGCCAATATACTGCGATATGTATGAGGTACATTTCTTAACCAGAAGTTCTCGATATGTTCTATGGCCAATAATACATTTTGTGTTCATTACGGCAAGCGTTATTCACTTCGCACATTTTTTTTATTTGAGTGAAGGTCGCATCGCATTGGCAGGCGTGGCACACACCGCAAAATATCATTGTGGTGTTCGATGCAGCAGCTGTTGGCCTATCTCTTTTTTAGTGTGATATGTTCGGAAGATTCCGTCGTTAAACAGCGACCGGTAAAAACAAAGGCAAGAAGTTTTCCAGGAAGACGTTCTTTTTACGCATTTGCAATAGATGTATTGAACGAAAGAAAGTACAAGATGGACGTGTAATTGCACTCTCGGAAGTCCTCAAGTAGAAATCGCCAGAAGAGGGGAGGGGGAGAGTAACTCCTAAAAACAAGTAAATGGGGCTTACCAGAATCTCGTCAAGAAGTGTCATACATTTTATATAATTTCTAGTGCGTGAATAAAAAGGTGAACAACGAATATAAATGAAAGAGACAACACACAGTCGCAATTGTAAAGCAAAACTAAGAAATGACAAATGTAATTCACAGAAATTTAAACAAGGATGAATGGTACGGACAACTAGGAGGGAGTACAAGTATCAGATATGGGCGAAATTCAAACAAATGAAATGGGCAACACCAAACTGCTAAACGGTACTGTTATAAAAAAAACTGGTGAAATCTATACGCAACACATAATTTTATTGAATACCCCATAAAACAAAGTAATAATACACTTCTAAGTTCTACCTTTCAATATTAGTCATAAGAAGACTTTATCGCCGATATTACTGAACCCCAAAGTGTAGTTACTGAAAATGAATGGTAAGTTCTCCTAATTTTTTCTAACTTTCGAAAGATATAGAGTAAGTCGTTTTGAAAATCTTGCATTTTCGCTATTGACGAGGCTGAAGCGCGTAATGTCTGGAATGTTTGGTTGGCTAGTTTTAAGACTAAACAATATTAGCAACAGCTTATGACTAAACAACACTGTACGCAAAGGTAGAAAGTTGAGGCAACTGAATATGGAAGCAGAGCAAGATGTACGTTATTGAACGGTATTTATTTGTAATGCCTACTCTAAAAAATTTATTTATAATTTTTTCAGTGTTTGCATTGTACTGTTTTCTTTTAAATAGCTTTTGATATTTGTCATTGTGGTACAATACACAGTTGCGTCAGGTCTAAATGGGGCACTTTCTTGGCAATATTCGATAGATAGTTGCAAAATGGCTAGTTGCCGTTCATCTGAGTGATCGTTACCATTTTGCAAACTCTTCTGCTCATGAACAATTAGTCACTGTACATCATATCTCTTCGACATAGGGATAGCCAAGTCGTCGCATAAAGTATCACGATGCACTTAAGGCAATAATAAAGAAAATGCGATGCGAGCTTCACTCAAGTAAGACAATGTGCGAAGTGAAGTACGCTTGGTGTAATGCGCACAGTAATTATTATTGGCCATAGAGCATACCGAAAACTTTTTGTTAAGGATCTAACTCACACATATGGATTTATATTGGCGGACTGTGCGATAAAGACTGGTAGGAAAGGGAACTAACTCACACATGTGGATGGATGTATATTGGCGACATCTATTCGATAAAGACAGGTAAAATGCTATCTTGATTGTTCACTTCTCCTGATTAGAAAGTTACGTCCAAAAAAAGCTGGACCCTACAAGCAACAAGAAATCTTGTTTATATTATTACTCGAAGGACTGTCACTTAAGCACACCGAATAGTAGCCTTCGACCAAGTCATCGCTTCTATTTGAAAGCTGTCGCAAAGCAACGCAATGTGGGTGGAAGAAACGTGCGTAGTGATGAGACATAACTGTTCCTCTGAGGGAGCTCATTGTGATATTTCCATGGCATACGAACGCAGAACATTCAACCAACTTCAGCGTTAGTGGTGTAGATGTAAATATGAAATCACGTTAATAACTTGACAGCTTTAAAGAGCTCGATTCACAGAAATTCCGTTGTATTTGTAAATGTAATTGTCTGCAACCGTTGGTTGTGAGTGAAAGGTCATAATATTGTCCGGAACTACGAAATTCAGAAGGATGCAAATAATATAATAACACAGCTGTTCGGTTTCAATGAGAATGAAACCCAGGCTGTCTGCGTGTCAATCAGGTGTTCTTACACAACGCTAAGCCTCTGCTTGGAAATGATTTCGAGAGAAACGCGATAGCAGTGTGATGTAGTGCAAGAAAAAAACAATAAAAACTTCGAATATAGGGATAAACGAACCCAGGTCGTCCGTCTGAGAAACAGGTATCCTATCACAGAGTGATGTTACTGCTTGAAACAGCTTCGAAAAAGGAAAACACTATATGAATGCCATGTTGTGGACGGTGTCTCCTGAACGCGTGCAAGATTGTGAGGCAGGAGCTTAGAACCGCGCCAAGAACCATAAAGTGAGAATAGCAGCAAGAGGATGTTTTAAAGGCCCATCCAGTGCAAAGCGCTTAGACATAGTTATTCATCATCAGCTGGAAAAGCGCCCACAAAGCGAACAGTTGCTTAGGTTCGCGTGATGCCTTACGGATGCGTAGCTGGCCCATCTGTTATTCGCAAAAGGAAGGATTATGACAAAATGAGTGATTGAAACTGCACTTGCAGTAGCCATTGTAGGATAGTTTGAAACACCTAATGTTACACGCACAGTTGTTCATTTCCACATGGCATGGTTGAGGCATGCACCTGGAACCAATGCTATAAGCTAGGAATCGAGAATGCGTTCCTCACGGCACCCCATTGTGCAGTCACGTTCTGCTCGTAGTCACCAAGCCTAGGTGTCCCCTAGGTTGTTGCGAAGTGTTAATCCACACGAAAAATGTGATTTTTCTTAAAACTTCGGCTTAAACGAAGGAGTACCACATACGCTTTAGTTTTTTTTCTCAGAGCATTCGCTTTTTCGTTAAGTAATATATTATGCAAAACAGCATAGACATAGTGCACCCGAAATCTGTGATAATCCTACTTTTCAGAAAAGCAGGTTCTCGAAGCAAAGGCTGTGAACGAGCGTAGTCATTAAAAAAGTTATACTGTGATTACCCTTGCCTTTTCTTCGAAAGAATCAAGTAAATTCGCCTTGCCACACTCGTTGTTACCGTTTCGTTTCCTGAGCGATGAGCGCTATTTGCATGCCATAGTGACAATTTCACTGCGCACCAAGAAGGAAGTAGAAACAGGAATGTAAAAAAGGGGTGGCCGTGCTTTCAGTACATTCTTGAGTGCTCACGGTAAAGATCAGATCGACCAACAGTCAAACCACAAGCTGGGAAAAAAAGTTATATATATATATAGAATAGACAAAGGCAGTTACGCTATACCTTGGTCGATGTTATTTTCTAGTGCAAAAGCAGAAGAGACGTGTTAAAAAACTTGTTGAAAACTGGAAGAGGTAAAAAGGAAAAAAAAATATGTTTCATTCGTAGTATAGGTCGAAAAATAGGGTGGAGATAAATAATAAATGCAGCATCGCGTCACAGTCGCTCAACAAAAACAAAAAAAAGACATGGGTGATGTCCAGAAATATCAGGTTAAAAGCACGGCGAAAAACATCGTGGACATTCGAAGATTTTTATAGAGAAAAAAAAAGAAATTGCACTGAGTAGAAATAAAAACTGGGCGAGATTTTCTGTCTTTCGTTTTCTCTGTCTCCAATTTTCGCGCTGTTTACCTATCAAAAAAATATTACGAAATACTTAGTGACCTGTTAGGTATCCTAAACTGGGTCACGTTTCAAAGAACCCCGTGGTTGACGCCGGCCAGACATTCTGGTGTTGTGGTTGTTCGCTGTTCAAAACTTGTACGCGTTCGATCGTTTTATCGAATGACCTCTGTGTTTCACGGAATAGAAATCATACTAAAGAACCTGCCAAGTGCAGCCAATTTGATGTGGTTGAATCCGCATAGACCCTGCGGGAGTCAGGTTGGAGTTGTAGAATCAGTGTTCCTAGTGTAAGGATTTGATTTCGCTCAAGTGTCGGCTTTGTCGAAATTGGGAGCACACCTTCTTGGGCCATAAATGGGCCGTCGTATTCAGGTGATTAAACTATGATACAACATATAATGATGCAGTATATTGTGCTTCAACTTAGATTTTTTTATACAGCACTTTCAGCTTGAAGTGTGCCGCATTCGTAGCTGTCTTTGTAAAATATACGTTAAACATGTTTTCGTCACAAGTATCTTTCCGCAACGTATGCTCATGTGCACACAATTTTTCTGAATATTTGAGCTCTGAAATTTTAAAAAATAGATGGAGAATAGAATTTGCTGTACCACAGTTTTAAATTAACAATATTACATTGTTCGGCAATGTTAAGGAGTGATTAGAGAATGCCATTATTGCAAAAATTCCAATAAGTGGGGCTGCCTTCAATTCGCTTGCTTCAATCATTGATTCCTCTGCGTATGTATCGAAGAGTAAGACGGAGGATTGTGTGCTAAGATTCTAAAACGGTTGACGAGAATGAAACATGCCACATCACTCCACTGAAAACACTTATGCATCCTAATATCACTGGAATGCTTCGTTCCCTAAACACAGGAAATTTGCTTAAGCAAACTGCTCACCCCTGACCAACGATAAAAAAGCGAATAACAACAACTTTTAACATATTCAGTCTACAACAAAAACACAACATGTATTAGTTATTGGAATGCTACTCACTCTTTCTCAATTTCTTGCAATCTGAGTATTCAGATATCTATCAATCCTTGTTTACTATGTAACCTATGCAAGCGTTGCGCAGAACTGAGGTCTCAAAATAAATGAATTCCGCCTAAAGGTCAACTCTTTCAAAAGTCTGCGCACAAGATGAGTTGTGCCAAAAACAAAAGAAAAAAAAACGATCATTACTAGTGATGTGATATTGTAGTCTTACCGCTTTGGCTTCTGTAACCGTATGCAACAAAACTCTACTGTACTCAGAAACGTGCGCTGCACTGGTGAGTCATGATGCAGCTGTGCTTTGTGTATACTAACTCTCAAGAAAATTTCTCAACTCAGGTAGGGGTTATAAAGAAAACCTTAATCTGTGAACTCTGGGGAAAAACTCCTTCTTTCCACTTCTTTCTAGCTAATAGTTCATGGATGGTGAGCACTCGTTATATGAATGCGGATGAGATGGTACCGCGCAGAAGCGAGGAGATAAACGAGATTCTGGCTGGCTGAAAGAAAAAAAAACTCAGTGCTAACTGGCATAACTACAAACTTCACCAACGATGCAGTTTTGCAGCATCTCTCGGTAGTTGAACATACTCCTGGAAGTTTTACACTGCTGCAGCATAGAGGTGGTTTAAGAAGCGCATCATTTTAATTAATAACTGCTAACTCACAGTGGGAGCCCCACTTTGCACGACATAGCAGTTTCAGGGCTTCTTGAGTTATACCTCTTGTCCACTGAAGTGTGGGCACTTACTTCGACTAAATCACCGAATGCATAACCGTGCGACGACATGTACAATTTGGCTAGTTTAGTGTAAGCCGTGTTAGGTTACCCTGTACTGAAAAATAAAGGTCGCTCTTCTCTTGTGATAATGCGTGAAGCTGGGCTAGCTGCAATATCGGGTTCATGGAGAGCAGGACTCTCTTTTTATCGTGTTGTTTTGTTTTTCAAAGGCACTGAGGCTGTGCAACAACACAGTTTACGGTCACCTGCCGCTTTGTAGTTTTGGATGCGCTCTCGTGAATGGTACCCGTGAACAGTTAGATATTGAGGGATCTTCCATGAGGCATAAACATGCTTTTAAACCAGTACCTTCAAAGATGATGATGTGAGCAGTAAAGGTTGTTTTTTTTTGTTACAATTTTCAATAAAACAATGCCACATTTCTGCACCGTCTTGTGCATCGCCGCAAATGGTATAACGCAGGGGCAGCCCATTACTGCGGAAAGTGTGAACGGGCAGCGTAAAGCAGGATAAAATAAGGTGATACCAGCAGAGCGTGACGAGAAAAGAACGATAGTGGTGACATGACAGGCTTCCGGCAATCACCCGCGACGCCACAGATAGTGAGCGCCGCCTTGCGTCAGTTGTGGAAAGCACCCAAGCACTGCTTTCCAGGGTCTCCCGCTTATCGAGGTGGTCGCGCTACGCAACTTCAGTGGCGGTTGCTGTGAAATGGGCTGCACGAATCGTCTACGCTAGTAAAGCTATTCAACAAGGCGTTTTGTGCTTATTGTAAGCCCTGGAGTTATGCTTTCCTCACGATAGGCATTATCCTCAAATATTTCAAGCTTCACCCCCGCCCCCTCCCTCCGCCCTCCGAAAAACATTTATCGCTACATGCTTGCGAACGGCGCACCCATTGTAACTCAATATGCACAAAGAAGTCGGTACAATTCACAACATTTGACTCAATGCATTAACAATAAGAAATGCGGTCCCACTAGTCACCTGCTGCTTCATGTGACACCGACTTCCACAATGAGTGGAGCCTGCCGAATTTTCATTAACACATACGCACACATTCAAACTCACACGCGTACACGCACACGCATACACTCGCCAGTCAGGCAGTCGCTTGGTATTTCGTCCCTTAACCATGGCGAGGTTCTTGTTGCTTTTATTACGTCTCGTCATCAAACCTTTTCAGGGGACATTTATATGGCCCACAGGCAAAGCCGCAGCCTTTTTCGCCAAGCAAAACACAAATTCATGAGACGGATGACCATGTTTAGGTGGGGATACTCTCAGGTTGCAAATCAACAGCGTCGCGACCAATCACTGCGCTGGAAAAACAGGGATAATTAGGAAAATGGAAAAGTTTGCCATCCACGAAAGTTGATGGATTCACTTTCAGTGCCTCAACTGCTCCAATAAATTCACCGGCTTCATGCATTTGCACATTTCCTAACGTAGTTAACGAGAATGTCCTAATGGACGGGAACGCATAAGCCACCATGTACGCTAGCAACGTTTTCTCGGCATGGCAAGGGGAAGCTACAGCGTCAAAAGCAAGAAGTACCGGTTGAGTAGGAAAACGTCGGGGCAACGATGTTTGCTGAAAGTCGATCACTCAGGCAAGCGGGCAGGCAGCTGTTCACGCCTTCACCGCACGCTGCCGCTGGCGTTTGAAGCTGTCGTGTGTTTTCTCCTGCACCAATGGCTAGGACCCACTTACCCCGTTTCGTAGCATGATGAAATATGCCTTCATCACAGTAACAGATGGGCAGCAAGGCGGCTGTCACGCGGTAGAAGGCAAAAAAAAGATCCGGGCAAGAGCAATCACAAATGCATTTTTTTTTCGCTGAACCGTATGTCCATGCACATGGGATATTAACCAGTGCATATTTACGAGTGCGTATGTACGAAAGCCAAGAGCACTTTACCATCAGGGTTCTCTTCGATAAAGTTGTTAATATGTGCGCACGCCAGGATTTACGATGCAAATGTTCGTTGTTCGCTCCACCATGCGACATCTGCCCACGTGATTCTAATAGCGCACAATAATACTAATAATTAATATTGCTTATGTTTCTTGGTTTGTTTTCTTCGGTTGAAAGCCACCAAAATAGCTAGCACTCGAAGAAATGTGTGAAACAAAAGCAAAACTGTTTGTCCAAACAATTTTTTTTCGCCAAGCTTCCTGATGGTCGCAGATGTGAGCGAAGTGGTCAACACTCTACTGCACTCTGAAGGTACTCGCTTTAACTAAGGTTCATTTGAATTTTCTGGGATTCATATTTAAAGCGCAAACACAATTGCTAGTAGCTTTGTTTTAGCATAGCAAGCGTGAGCTCTTGATTCAGAGCATTATTGGATGATAGACCTACCTTTTTACTTATTATGAACGAAGCTCCTTTTAGTCTAACCTCGTCCCGCATCAGGCGTGACCAGCAGTATCTTGCGAACAGTAAAATAGATAGCCCAGTCTCATAGAAGTACATACAAACTGCAGTTAAGTGGATATTCTAGGTGGCGCTGTACCGCTACTCTCCGATTGGCTGCTGCGCGGGCTGTGTTTGGGTGTGCGGGGAACGAGTGCCTCTCTCAGTCTCCTGGATCGTCGCCGAACGTGTGGGATTCTTGGTGGGGCATGGACGAAGCAGAGTGGCGGGCGCGGAGAGCCGCAGTGACTAGCGCTCGTCGCCAGACAGACAGACAGCCGCACGGACGTACAGACGAACAGACGAACAAACGCACGCTCACACGGACGGATACATGGACGTACGGGCGAACTGATGCACGGATGAACATACGGACGGTCAGACGGCTGGATGCTTCAGTCCACTCATCATCATTCACTCCGCGGATGTGTTGTGAATTTTTCCTTCACAGCAAAATCTGTGTATGGCTAGCAAAAACGAAAATCCGTTCGGCAGCGGTGTCATGAGCGGTGCACGTTGGCTGCTTGACCAGTTACATCGACCTCAGTGTCATCCCCAAGCAAGCGCGCCATTGGCTGCTTTGTGAGTGACGTCGTCTCCACCATGGGGCAAGACCGCGCGCAACCGCTTCTCCTGCAACGTGCCCTCTGAGTTGTCTCGCGATGTCAGACGCTTGCAACGACTTGGCGTTGCGGCGTCAATGTGATAGTTGTGGGAGCACGTTCACCGGGGCAAACGCAGCTTTCGGCGGGAGTTTCTCTAGCGGCACTTTAGCTTCGGCTGCGACGTCTGTGACCATCGGTGATTCGAGAACAAACCGCGTGATTAACGCATTGCGACGCACATTTAACCGCTCATCACACTCTTGTGTGACCGTAATCATGCGGGACACAATCTGCAGCATGTGAAATAGATACTGTGATAAACCCCAGCCAAACGTGTGTCTAAATTCATTAAGAAGTAGGAAAATGTAACCAATAATTGCGAAAGGCATCAGTGTTATGTCGGTTTGAACCCACTGCTGAATACCGGGGCTGCACGTTTCAACTCTCGGTGGTTAACAATTTGTACGGAGTGCTGGGTGGTGAATTTTTTTGTTGCTATACTGCTCTAAATAACACAGGTGCACCTTAAGCAGATAAAATGTTTCATTTGGTCCGACCTTAAAGCTTTCTTTTTTTTTGCAAGGAAGTTTTATCTCCTTTTTTTCAGCTAGCAAAAAGGCATATCATTATGTCACAGCTATTACAAGTTGAAGAGGGGGTAGGAGGCAGATACACCAAACGCAGTTTTAATTGCGCTGTGTGAATAAACTAACATATCAACGCTTCTGTCACAAACGACAATTACCGTAACACCATGGGCCTGATACACAATGTTTTATTGCAAAAATGCAATTTTTCCTTGAGCCCAAAACTCCCAGTCTAGTTGGTACGTCCCCGTAGGGCACTGTCCTCATGGCTGTTGTGCAAGATGTTTTCCCACCTCACATCTAGTGACACCCTTCCCTTGGTACCACCAACCTCACCCACTACTCATGCGAGAGCACCTGAGCTGCGGTAATGTAATTTGCAATTGTGCTGTGACAATAGGCTCTGGACTATCCAGATACCTATCCACAAACAGGAGACGAAGTGATGCGAATTCCGAGCAGCGGAAGCGCACGCACAAGCACCAGCACAGCTAAAATATTACAAGAGACACAAGACACGTTTCGTAACGTTGCCGAAGATACACGCAACATCTGTCTAAAGGAAGCTAAACTTGGACGTAAGCAACACCCTGGTGAACAAAGCTAATAAGCGAATAAAATCGACAGAAGACAGTGAGCTTCTGACACGCCACTTGCTATCATTACCCTAGACACCAGCTGTCATGCCTGCTCTCCTATAAGGCTCGTCCTTCCTTTTCTCATATGCGTAGAAATAGTTATGGGGAAGTAAATAAGGCATCCTTCAGTATTAGACGCCTAATTTCGCTGGCGGTGAGCTTGATTGATGACACAAGGCAGATGATGGTGTCAATTCTGATGGAGGCATTAGCAAAGATTCTGCGTATATAGAGGCCAGCACTATGCGTTAAGCTTAATCCTCTGTAAAAAATGCAAGTGGATGCACAAATGGATAGACAGATGGGCAACCGCAAACCCATCGAGATTTGACGGTAATTGGCATTAACTAGAGTGCTTTCATCACAAGGAGAAAGCGAGTGGGCCTGTTGCAACCGCCAGTAAACAGGAAAGAAGACCAAACTGGGGCGAACAGCCACAGATTCTCACAGCACTTAAGGCTGAGCCAGTGCGTCGGTAAAAGTCAATGGAGCGGATGTGCTGAAATGCACAATTTTATGCGCACGAGGTATGCCTGGTAATGCCAAACAAACGGTTTATTGCTTTTTTGCTGCGCTTAAGTCTAATCTCCAATTTTTTACAGAATTATCTGAACTGCAGTGCAATAGGAAGGCACCTTGGCGCAGTGTGCCCAGGTCTCTTTCTTTTGTACTTAGAATTTTCGCGCAACTAAGATCAATTAGCTTCTAACCCAGCGGTCCATGCTTCTGAAGTACTAATTGCTTGTTATATATTTTGTTAGAATCTTATTTTGGAATAAAACAGGTAAATAAGCTGTTCTTAACTTTATTAGCTATTAACTTCGATCCCGCTGCAACACGCCCAACAACAATTAAGGCTCCTTGCTAGCAGCCGTCGATATACTGTCCCTCACGCATTTCTTGAGTATTGTTATTGACTGAATTTTTAAATTGCTTCTTCTTTCTGCTCCTTGAATTTTATCTGCTTCACGATAAAATAACCACGTGCCGTGAGGGGAGTTGTTATTCCGTATTCTGTCTAGATTCTTTTTTTTATTGACCAAAGTGCTTCGATGATATTGGCGAATTTTAAGGCTTCATGACAAGAAAAAACCTGTAGGTATATATTTTCTACAGCGCTGCGCTTATGATGTAAAACTCTGTCTATAGACTGCATATAGAAGAAGAAAACGTACGATGATGGCCGAACGATATCTGAGCGCGAAATATTTGGAAGGAAGATGGAAAAACAGTTTCTAGACAGAAAGCAGCTTGCGTTTGAGCGCGCGTGATGGGAGTGTGTTAAAATAATTTACTATCAAATACTGTAACGTTAACAACTCCATCGTATTGCTTACAATAATTACCTTGAAGAAGTGGATCCTGGCACTGAAGCTACATTGTCGCGCGCCAATAGCCATTCCTCGACACCCTTATCGAGTGAAACAAAACTGGTAACGCAGTTGACAAGGTGCCCTACCTTGCCACGCGTGAACAACTGCGACCTAATAAAGGGCCCCTCACCAACCTTTCAAAATATAAGAAAACGAGCACATAATTCTTTTCTGGCATTTCTCGTCTATTTTGCACCATTAGTGACACATACAGTATTTCGCGTGACGACTATAGTTTACTTTGATAGTTTCATATACATGAAACACAAAATGGAATTTGTCTGAGCGATATCCTTCAAGCTGTGTTGCACTCTCTTTTCATGTATTTTTCCCTCATTCATATTCCTTTTTTGTAACATTTTCTTCTATCGTCTTTTCTTCCCGTATCTCCCTCCCCCAGCACAGGGTAGCAAGGCAGTCTAAGAGCTGGCCAACGCCTCCTTTGGGAGGCGTGGAATCGGCTAACCTCCCTGTCCTTCCCCTTATTTCTTTCTTCCTTCCTCCCTTCCTTACTGATTTGGCTCCTGCTCTGATTCGCCATGCAGTCGCCCATTTAGTTTTTAATGCCTAATATGACCATCGTGCGCGATAAACTGATTTCAGTTCATTCTCTGTGTTTACGACTACGCAAGTTGTGATAACATCACGTAAACGAGAAGCAGAAAATCCTGATAGGCCTGAGCGCTTGGTGCTGACATTCGTCACGTGTTTTTAAAAAAATAAGTGGAGAGGAGGATACATCGCCTATGTGGAGGGTAGCGAAGGAGTGGAGGGAACCACTCTCTCGTGCTTGTTCAAGGGGTAGGGAGGGGCCTTTTAGCTAAGTGCCGTTGAAAATTAGTTTCGGCAGTTATATAAATTCCTGACAGCCACGCAAAAATAGAGTGAAACAGAAGCGACTGATGACGCCTGACAAGCCGTAAAGGAAGCACGGCGTTCATTGTCACTATACGCTTGAATGTTATTTAACCCCGGCAGGCATTGTCTCCCCTATAGAGAATATCGCTAATACTAACACAGAACTAAGCGAAGTTTTCCCATATTGTCACGTCACACCTCGTTAGAGCTGCAATGTTAAACCAAACGTTTCGAAGTTCTGAAATACCAGTGGGAGAGATTCAGACGCCATTGAGTCGAAAGGCGGGTAGGTTGGTGGCGTGATGTGACAAACTCTCACGCTGCCGTCGACAACTGTTGTGACAGCCGAGCGTAGAAGCGGTTTTATTGGCGGAACCTAATGTAAATAGTAATTTGCTTCTTGGGTAATTGTTTAGTGCCCTCGCATTACTAACGCCTTAACCACTCGAACACTTGGGAGTAGCCACTTCCGGGAAAGGCTGTTTCGCTGAAGCTCATTGCGCTAGCGTTACTGCTCCTAAATGTCATCCTATGCATGCATTATCGCATTCGCTTGAGTACTTACTCAATGAGTATATGTAAAATTTTATATGAATTTTGTTTTGCCAACCAAGTGCTTCGTTCTCCCCAGGAAGAGGCTGTTTCAGAAAACCTACGTCATCTGCGGACGCAGTATAAGCCGGTATAGATCAGTGTTGGCGGTAATGCGCTACGAGTAACGCCGTTAGCAGCAATCCCATTATTATTTTTTATTAGTAGCGTACTTCAAACCCATTCATACCTAAGCCTGGCCATCTTACGCCACTGCTACCCGAACCTACACCCCATTGATTCATGTAAAGAATGAGGGCACCAAGCAACGCTGAGCCACATGCTCTTCGAATGTGCTGGCGACAACTGTCGTAAGAACGCAGCCGATCGCACCTATAGCGGCTGTAAATTCCAGACCACTAATAGCCTCGATGTCGCTCGTTCTCGCCATCGCCCCGGTGCTTCGGGGGACCTTATTTGTCGGCGACGCCGCCACCGCTGGGACGTGGCCCTCCAAAGCTCGGAGCTGAACGCCCAGCTCTGAGCCGTGCGGCAGGTCAAAGATGCCGCCAGAGTCCAGGGACTCGGTGCTGCCACCTGAAGCCACCAAAACCAAACTGCCGGCCCACTGTGTGAAACGAAGTTTTTTTTTCCCTTAGTAGCGTAGTCGTCACTATTTTGCAATTAT
Organism: Rhipicephalus annulatus; assembly: GCA_013436015.1. Taxonomy (NCBI): domain Eukaryota; kingdom Metazoa; phylum Arthropoda; class Arachnida; order Ixodida; family Ixodidae; genus Rhipicephalus; species Rhipicephalus annulatus. The sequence goes on along the minus strand of WOVY01012801.1, from coordinate 327,882 downwards.
GAAGGGTAACGTGCTTACGAAAACATTTTTTTGGTAACGTGAACTATCCTGCTACTTGTACTTTTTGTTCCACTTATTCTGAAAGCTTTGCGAAAAAAATTCTGCATCTGATTACTGCCATGTTCGCAGAGCTCGTGTTGACGTTCTTTTGTTGCAGCAGCGAACTACTGCGGGCCCGTCAAGTATTGAGAACACGATCTAAAGCATCCTTCGAGAGCCTGTTTAGCGTACGTACTGACGTTTTCCCTCCGTAGACAGGCAAGGGGTCTGATAGGAGCTTTGAAATCAAACTATTGCATAATTTCTACAAGTTGTAGTTACAACAAAGCCATCCTTGCTATACTCGAGCGCTAGCTATCAACTTGTGTTCAAAAATGCAACTTGCTTCTTTCTACCTGCGGGTACGCGTTTGTATAGTTACTTGATTTTTGAGCAAAGGAGGCTGAGCCTGAACAACCTTGTATAAGCCCCCGAAACTTAGGTGACATTTCTGCATACTAAAAGAGGACAATTGCATATGTATGCAAATATTTTTTTTTCTTTACGAGGAAGCAAGCTGTTTAAGCCTTAATTGATGACTGCAGTATTTGACGGTCTGTCATGTGAGCTGAAACACGCCGTCAGAATTACACAGAACTTGATTGGTATAAGATTCATCCGACACTTTCTTTGCAGGTGATGAAATATCAGTTTATGATGACCTAGATGACATCATTTCGTGACAACCTCGGTGAAAGAATGACATTTTGTGTTCTATTTCACACTGAGAAAAATAGTTTCACAGAGTTAAAAGCTTTCACAGTTCATTCTACTGGTAACTTCGTCACTCCGATATTACTGGTGTCTGGTATACTTGTGCTAAGTGTTCTAGTTGAATCAAGATTTCATGTTTTTACAAACCGGACGTACCGTACTTTGAAAACGTTACACATCATGTACCCTGACCTATACTGAAGTAATCTTTGCCCACATTGTGAGGAAATAGCTTGATTAGAACACATGCTCTGTCAGTGTGCGAAATTCGCTCATTTACCGAACATCACCTTTGCCTGATGGGAGGCGGCAATCAGCAGCTCGTCCTTGGCATATCAGCACTGGGCTGTTTACTAAGCCCGCGAGACGGCAGAGGAGCTCAGCTTCTCAGTCCCCACATGGGAGTGGCCCGCGACACAGTGATCTGTGCTTTGGAAGACCCAATAAAAGTTTATCCGATCCTATTCAATTCAATTTCAGGTAAAATTATTTTGTCCTTTAGTGTTTTCTGTGATACGTAAATATGAGCTTTACAACATATTCTCCGTGGGTACCTGCAGAGAAGGCGCAATGATTCAGATTGCTGACCATGGAGTAACGACACAAGTAACTAGTCCTACTTTTTTTCGCAACGGTAGCCGTAAGCGGTAAAGTTCATTTTTTGAAGGAATGTAGGGTAGTACCACGTTACTTGTAAGCGTAACGACTAGCGTATTTAGTTACTGTATTTCAGTTACACCTACAACACTGGTATATACAAGCGTTCATTTGTGATTTACCTTTTCATATGAGCTGCTTGCCGGTTCCCTTGGCTTTCAATTTATGCATTGCAACCACAGATGCAAATTATAAACGCTCACCACAACTCCTATACGCCTAAATGCATTGTTCGTTTAATAAATGTAGTTTACGGCTCTCTCTATGTTCGCTGCAGATTAAAACGTTTCGCATGCCTAGTTGGGCCATAATTCAGTGCTAAAAAGCCAGTAAACAACGCCGAGGTCTAAAAATTGTTTCTAAAAGAAATATGTAAAAATTTGCTTTATAAACATGCAACCAAAACAATATTGCGAATACATGCTATATTAAAGAAGTTAGAGGGGTTATAACATCAATTCCACCTCGTTTGAAATTTTCGCACGGCCTCGCCACCATTCTCTCTCACATCGAAGGGAGGGCGTACGTAGCCCGTCGTCGTGACTGGTTTAGACCAATTGACGAGCTACGTGCTACGTCAAGCCACTGATCGGTGACTCTGCATCACTGTGCGTGAAAGGAGGATTCGTTAGGCATAGGAAAGGAGGACGGGTATTGTTTTTCAAAATGGAGGCCCTTCGAGGTGCGCAGCGCTGTGATATTCGGGAAACATGATCGCCGCGGTCCACTATACAGATTGCTGAGCTTCTTTTGAGGTGCAAAAAATACACGATGCTCATTGATTGGCCCTTTACCAGCATAAACAGAAAACAAATGCACAGATATCAACGAGAGGACAAGTGCCTTGCCTTGTCATTTGTACCGTGCTATGTCCACGTATTTTAGTGATAGTGTCATTCTTAAGCCTTAGTAATGTTTGAAAGCTTATTACCTACTGCGGTTCGTTCAACCGTTCTCGAACTTGTACACACGTGTGTCATCGAACATGAAGGGGACCCATGAAGCTCACATGTTTGTCACTTAAAAAGTATGAGCTGCATGGAAGCTTACCACACATTCGGGTGGTCGTTTGCGAGCACTCAGACCATGTTTCAAGGGGGTGAATTAGGCCTAAACAGATTTAAAGCTCTAACGAGAACAAGCAGGTGTTCACCTCATGTCCCTTCTTTCTGATCATGTAATTGCCGCATTATTTTAGTAGCTGTGCTCGTTGATATCAAAGCGATGTTGCAGGCTGCTTGTTTTGGGTCACTTGCATTCATATTCTAGGCGAAAAAAAGATATTGAGTATTTGAAAGTAAATCTTTTGCGCGTAGGGTGTGTAACACGTGACGCTACAGATATAAGAAAGCACCTTGAAGTATGACTGTGCGCATGTGCTCTTGCCCGACGGTTTTTGGCTTTTTCAATAAAAAATGAGTTGATGTATTACACCCGTCCAGTCCATATGTTCCTTCTGTGTCTCCGTCCTGTTCCTTTTTTTTGCGCTATGAATGTGAATGCTTAGTTGCTTTTGAGGTGAATTTTCCAGAGCCTCCAGTGCTCGAAAACAACCAATTGAAGTTTCTATCAGATATCTTCCTATTTGTTAAGTCGAGCTACCAGCCTCTACGGAAGTGATCACTAGACAATTCCACAGTGGCTGGGCAGTTACACAAATACAAAGTTGCGTATTTTTTTCGAACAGACAATTGTTTATGTTCCATGCTTCATACGCTAATCCACTGTGTGAATTGCAAACATTGCCGCTTAACCTTTATAATCACTGTATTTATGTTCTATATGCTTCATACGCTATTTCATCGTCTGAACTATATTGCATAAGATTACTGTCAGCGCATACAAATGCTTGACACTGCTGTAGCTAAAAGTTATATTATTCACGCTTGAGGTAGGAAAAGCGGAAAACACAAGCATGAAAACGTATGGCTGTCAGGGAGACGAATATCTAGTTTGTGGCCCTATACAGTCGCCAGGAAGTTTAATACGAACGCCCGACGCGGGACCTGGACTACTCTGACTGATGACAGTCGTTAAGTGCTAGGTGCTGTGGCCGAGGTAATATATTGGTAAGCTTGGCTAGTATGACAGAATAGATGGGTAATGTCTTGGCAACAGATGTGAAAGCTACAGGGCGCTGGTGTCAATGAAACTGTTTCAGGACTCGTTCGCGTTAAGCTTGATGTCTGCTGTACATAGGGAAGGGACGTATGGGCGAAAAGACAGGCAATAAAAGAATTAGGTGAAAAACAACTGCAGCGTTCGTTCATATGGTCACCTCCTATTATTGTAAAATAAGTTGTCTGCTTGCATGAAATTGTAATTCAAGGCAGCGGCAGTGCGTCTAATAATAGGGGTGTGAGTCAACTGCATGAAACGGTCTACTGTCAGGAATATGCTATCATATAGAGCTGTTAAAACTGATGAAATTTTCCTTAATATGTGTGCATGGTCACACTAGCACATAGAGGAAATGTATGAGTGAAGTGGATAGCAGGCACTTGGAACTATTCGCAAACGACGTAGTAAATTTGAAATATATCCCCTTTATCTCAAAGAGCCGCTTGAATCAGCGTAAGCTGTTGAATCACGTAGGCTGTCTCCTGCCATGTTCTATCAGTTCATGGTACCGCAAATGAAATAGACCACACTCGTTGACGTTATGTACTCAATTTTTCTTCAGTACACTTCAAATATGAGTAGCTAATACACAAATTTCATCGGCAGCTTAATGAAGTGACACATCATAGTCTAAATCTTGCCATTAGCGTATGGCTTTGTTACTTCTCCCCTCCGCTCATACAGTGACTTTTTCGCCTGTACGACAATTTTTCATGGGCTGTAAATACAATATGTGTACAGTACATGCAAAACTTTTTAAATTTTTAAATAATGTCCAGTATATCAATTATGCCGTTACCAGAGAAGGAATCTAACGGTCCCGCTATGCATGCTCGCGGCGAAACTCAGTTTCGCACACACGACAACTTCTCACGACTCCCGATAATGTCGAGAAAACATTCTAAATGCATTCTCGAGGGCCATAATCCCGTTAAATAAACAATGGCATGCCTTTTTGCCGAAGACTTTTGCTCTCCTTCTAATGCAGCTTGCGTCGAGCGGCTCCCACGCAGTCTTGCAAACAAAACTCGTATGCTTGTACAGCGTCTTACTATGCTCCGGCATTTTGAGTGGAGCGCTTACATTCGAATTTCATGAAGCGCGGGTCAGCATTGCATAATGCGTGAATACTTCCACCAGTGCCTGCAAAGCATTTGCAGCACGCATTCCAACACAAGAAACGACGCCGTTCGTGAATATTTTCTTACCACTCTGTTTACGTGGGGACGCGTTTGCCGACTGCTGTTTGCTAAAACATTAACGTGTCGTTCCTATTTCGTGAACGTTTGGCTGCGTATTTCCACCTCTTATGACCCACGCATCATGTGTAAATACGCATAGTGGCGTCGAACGTAAGTTCTCTTCTTTTTAATGTGCGTTATCGCCAATCCTCCACCAGCTCTGTAATGAATACCTAAATGCACAGAGGCTTTCAGGAAAACGCACTGTTTTGGCTCCAAGACCTCGTTTTAATTACGCGACAACGATAGTACTAACTCTCGTGAGAACGACACAAATGTACATTGGACGGCTTCACAAAACCCTAGCAAAAAGCAAAGAAAGGTCTCGCCACTTGTCCCTGCAGGATTCATTATTAAAAATGAATCTATTGGGAGGCCCCGTAACTATTCGATGTGAGTGCCGCTGCATGTTACTCGCGTTCAAAACACATTACGTTATTTGCATGATGTTATGATTAATTGACATTACCAAAAGCTTAAAAACGTGTATTTTGAATCATGTTATGTAGATTTATATCAATGGGAGTAATGTTTACAGCTTCTAGATATCACAAAGCGCCACCCCCCCCCCACACACACACACCCACACATGTGCGTGCGCACTCGCGGGGAAAGGCAAACTGTATTTGCATCAAGCCAACCAGGCCAAGTGGTGCTCCGCCATCAGAAGCCCCAATAGGGGGACCAGCTTTGGGCCGTCCAGAGGGCTCACGATGTGGTGGTCCTGCTTAGCCTGCCCGTCTTAACGTGGGAGAAGCCCGCTGCGCACTATTCGCGTTTCTCTGTCATAAAAATAAAGATCTTCCATCTATCCATCAGCCATTGGTGGCCCGGTAACATATTGCCGAAATAGTTGTCTTTCTTCACTTACTTTTTTGTTCCTTTGTTTTAGACGCCCCACTTGTGTATTAATCTATCTTTGAGCGAGTTCCGACTTTACTTGTTAACGATTCTTTCAGCAAATATGTACTCTTAAGCCAAAGAACTGTCCTCAGCCTCTGTATATCAGTTTCTACGATGCTACTGATGCTGTAGACCAGCCTCACTGTTCCGCTAATCTGGTGTCGACAAAAGCAGAAATACACTGATTACCTCAGTTAACGAAGCCTAATGAAGATGGAATATGAAATAAATGAGTACTCGTCGCTCAAGAAAGGTAATGACCATGAATGGGCGCAGAGATCCCCATCAAAGGGAGAAGGGGTGTGAATGCTCATCACGATGCCTTGCCTCCCTCTAAGTCAATGTATGGGACACACTTAGTAGCCTCCCACTCTTATGTGTCTAAGAGGGTGGCCAACCCTCCTTCACACCACAGCCATCCCTCCCCCCTATGCGCATTCCGGTTGTAGCTGCTAAATATTAGACGAAAAAGGCGATGATGGGGCTATAGCACGCGGAGCGAGCGGCTCGTGGCTTGCAGTTGACTGATTTGAAGCACTGACCTTCGTTACCCCTAATAAAGATCAGTTATAAGGAACGGCCAGCAATAGACGCGTTGTAACCAGGAAAGTTTGAAAAAATGGATTCATAAAACCTTCTCAGTTGTAACTGTGCTCCGGGCAATGAAGTCGCCCCATTTACCATTTTTAACACGAGGAAGCTTCCTTTCTTTTACAGTAGTTGGGGGCCTTGACGTGGGCGAGCGTCCGAGTCAGCGCACACATGAAAGCTCTATACAGAGTAGCGATGTATCTGTTTCGCTGGGCACTCCGGTATGGTAAAAGGCAGACACTGTGCAATATTTGTTCAGGAGAAACTTTTGCAAATCGAGGAATCATTTTTAGAAACTAGGTAGCTCCAATGAAAACTGTTTGTTGAGAAATACAAAAATGAAGAATGGGTGTTATCATTAAGCCATCGTGTCATCGTAATAGACATGTAATATCATAATACTCTTACGTGGTTCTGGCGGCTAAAGATGAGACACAAGTCAGCAATTTATTATGAATACTAGTGTGAGCGAATTTTTTTCGTCGCCAAATATATATACTTGGTGCAATCTTGAGCTATGACGTCCGCGTAAAAAATTTGCAAAGGACGAGAACGTGTTGAGGTATTCATACAAAGCAGGTGGCTTTAGCACCACTACATGCAACGCTAAGTATGTTTAGCAAAGATTATTATCACATTGTGGGAACAAGCGTCTTCATACAGCAGGAGAAAAAGGCCTTAATATCGAAGTGTAACGAACATCACTCAGCATCATGGATACCATCTTGGTCATCCTACCTTAAGTGATACCGTTATAGATCTGTTTTAAAACACGTCCGCATTGTAGTGTGCCGTACTTAGACGTTTATGGGCCCCTCGCCACTCCCGTTCAAAGGCGGAGAAGTTGTTTTCTCCTAGCCTTCGCCACACTTCCTATACATGGTATCTCCCACTCCCGACTTCTTTGTTAAAAGCACGTGTACAGTGTCAGCACTAAGCGTTAAGTCTATAAGGAAGTGTTAAGCCTGTCGGTTACGCGCTGTGATGAGTGCTTCCGTCATCACAAAGACAAAAAATGAAGTGAAACAATTGATTGCGCATATTAGTTAGGCAGAACAGGTGCATGAGCAGTAGACAATTTGCTTGAGACATTTCGGGCATATAAACTGGTCGAGAATACACGTATACGCTAGAGACGTCATGGGAAGCACTGTCCATGTGTCATGAAGTGCACCAGAAGGGCGAGAAATGCCAGGATAGAGTAAAGCGCATGGTTTTCGTCTCTTCAGAGGCTAATGAGGGGCCTTTCATAGCGAACATTAGCGTCCATAGGACCTGTGCGTAAATACGTTATCAGCAAAATGACATACACAAAACATACAACGTGCGGCTTCCATGAGCCACGGTCCCTATCGCAGGGCCTACAACACAATTCCGGTTAAATTTGCGTCACTTGTGGATAAAAAAAGAAACGCAGAGAAAGTTAACCTCGTTACTCTGTTCTCTTTCTCAACTCGATAATTTGATTTCGTCTGTTACCGCGTACAGTAGAGCCCGGAGTGCAATCACCCTGAGATTCTATAGCAATCAATAACAAAAAATAAAGAATTAACTTTAGCGAGAGTATCTCGAGCGACTCAAAACAGAAAAACAAATCAAAAACATGTTTTTTTTTTTAGCACGACAGATCAGGCGGGGAATCATCGCAACTCATTTCTTGTTTTATTCGTTCATTCTAACATTTTTCTCCCAGCAACTTTTAATTCGAGAAACAATTTCAACATCCGCTCACGCGTCAGCTATTTTGTGTAACGATCCTGGAAAATTAGCGATAAAGCGCGATCTTATCGGCTTTCCGGCAATGAACCTGGGTGCATATGTGCGGACGCTTCAGCGCCCCTCTGTAGAAGAAGCCTATCCTGCGTTCGTGTTCTGCACTACGACACCAATCTAAGGGCTCCTCTTTTGAAGGAACAGTATCATGGTGCTTCCTTTCCGGAAGTTGGTGCACAAAGATTATTTTATTTCCGTCGTTTATTACCCGTATAACTTCAGCATGCCAGATGAACAAGCCCCCCCCCCCCCTGTCCCTCTTTTACATATGAGCGGATGCACGACATTACCCCGCTCAAACATCTATATGCTTTACAGCCGTTTCATGGCACATAAGCTCTATCGTATCACAATTGCTAAAACTGAGGCCCCTCTAATGTCTTTCCAAGTATATTCTCATTCCTGGTGGCGCTTATGCATGGCAACGAACCGAAACATTGTGCAGAGTTCTCAAAGACCATTACGCACTGTTCTTGTGTGTCCCTGCCTCTCCTCCTCTCTCTAGTACACGTGCCAGCCTTGGACGTTCAACCTCGCGCTTATTGGGCCGTTCGGGGAATCACTAAAGCTCCGATTCGTGTCATTGAAGAAATGGCTTGTAACATTTTGTACGACGTTTCCACTCCTAAGCTTAACTCGTATGAGAGACTGCAATGTACGAAGTACAGTCGCACAGAATAAATGACACTGGAGTTTCTCCACGTGCAATGTAATGCTTAAATGGCAACGGTCAATTTTAAATCCAAAGCATTTCTTAGCAAACTTCGGCGACTTTGAGCACATCTATCTATCTATCTATCTATCTATCTATCTATCTATCTATCTATCTATCTATCTATCTATCTATCTATCTATCTCTCCACTTACATTTTGGTGCTCTCGTGGTCACCCCTTGGCGTGAACCAAAATTAGTGTGGGAGGGTAAGATCGTTTGACGAATGTTACGCGTTGGTCAAGATATGAATAATGTCACAATCCAGTCGCGTACGTCGTCAAACACTTCCCGCCAGACATTGGTGCATACCCACGGGTGGGTAGAGAGAGATATATATAAAGATGCAAGAAAAGGCAGGGAGGTTAACCAGACGCACATCCGGTTTGCTACCCTGCACTGGGGAAGAGATAAAGGGGAGAAAAGAGGTTGCAGAGAGATGAGAAGGTACACACAATCACGAGCACACTGGAGGAGCACACACAGTCTACAGGCAGTCGCTATGGTTCGTTGACTTTAGGTAAAGTAGCAGTGTTTTAGTCGCTTTCTGCGCAACTGAGGCAGATGCCCAAGGTCCTAGTATCTTCTGCCCACAAAATGGTCCGGGGTCAAGTTGATTCAAAACCATGCGGAGCTGGCATCGCTGTGTGTCGTAGCAAGCGCAGCTGCGTAGGGCGTGTTCGATGGTCTCTTCAGCTCCGCAGTGGTCGCATGTAGGAGTGTCTGCCATACCAATGCGAAAGGAGTACACCTTTGTAAATGCAACACCCAACCAAAGGCGGCATAACAGTGTCGCATCGGAGCGGAAAAGTTGTGATGGTATGTGCCGCTGGTATGCGGGTATGTGCCACAGGGGGTGCGTGTATGTGCCCAGTAACGACGAGAGCACGCATGGGCAATTTTAACGCTTCAGCGTTAAGAAATACCTGACATCGGTCGCGTCGACCCGACGAATGCACAGAATTAATGTCAGGGTCCCAGCCGGAATCAAACCCAGGCATTCTGCGTGGCAATGAATCATTTTACCACAGAGCTACGCAAGGTCTAGGAACTACTTAAAAAAAAGACGCTAATCTTCGTGAAACGCCAGTAGTGGTTGCAGTACTGGCTACCCAATTTTACAAACATTGCATATGTACTCCTTTGATACAGACGTCTCGTCGGATTAACGTAAATTGTGGTTAGATGCGCTGAATGTTATGTAGCAGTGTCCAGGGACAGCATCCTCGCGAGCATCAGCCCCTTATATCAACTTCTGGTGTTGGTAATACGCATGGTGCAGTTGGCATCGTTGTGCAAGTGCAAAGAACTGACTATAAAAACATCTTCAACCCTTCAACATATGCCTGTGCGTGCAAAATTTGTACATACATTTAGCTTCATTCGATTACGTGTCGCTCAATAAAGAAAATCGCCTCCACATGCTTCGCATAACGTCGATTCCCAGGTACGTGGGATCGGCCAAATTTTTTGTTCATATCAGCGATTGTCGCCTACCACAAGTAATGACATGCCGTTATCAGAGTCCTCCTTTTTTCAGTGGCATGTTACTGATGTCTGTTGGTCACCTGACGCTTGGTTTTTTTGTGGTTGTGCACGGGACCTAAGTTTAAAGATGTTTATTCGATGCAACATCAACAGTTTCTAAAATATTACTTGCAAGGAACGTATACTTTTGTTTTCATGCATTGTACAAAATCGAAGTAGTCTTGAAGACCAACCAGAAAAGAAGGAAGAAACATGTTTTTTTTAAAGACGATAGTTTTTCTTGGAGACCTTCGACGAAAATATTTTGGTCTGTCTGTCTGTCTGTCTGTCTGTCTGTCTGTCTGTCTGTCTGTCTGTCTGTCTGTCTATCTGTCTGTCTATCTGTCTGTCTGTCTGTCTGTCTGTCTGTACATTTGTCTGTTTGTCTGCCCTAACGATAGCTCAAACGGCACCAAACGGCCAACCCTATCCGTAGCGCCCACCAATATTGCTCAAGGCTTAGCGTTCATAGTTGTGCGATTCTCAATAAAAAAGCAAATATTGCACATATTTGAGGCGCCACAACAACAAGCCTACGTTTTGTATGTCTGCCTTTATACTAGGAGAGGCCCACACAAGTAACTCTAAGGACTTGAACGCTTAACGCGCGGCGCTGACAGTGCAACGCGATGCTGAAGAAGGAGTTTCCAACGTTTTGCTACAATGGCACGGTGGTGGCACCTGCCCGTCACTTCGCATTCCACACCTTATCACCTCCGTGACTGGCGCGCATCTTTCTCCGCGGTCGCGCGCCTTTGTTTTCGAAGATAAATGCCAGATGGCGCTTGTGTCTAACGTGCCTAGATGCGCTCGTTCGCCTCCGTTACACGCTTGAGGCACTCTGACGCAGCGCCTTCAGAATACCATTCACCGATTTTCTTGCGCAGAACATAAAATAAACGTTTTGTTCACTGTCTCCAGACCCAAGACTATCGTCTTTCCGCGACATTCACAGTGTAACATGTAGATTCAGGCCAATTTGTTTTCATGTATTGTACAATTTTCTGGGGAGTTTTGAAACATCACCCCCCCCCATCCCCCACCAGGAAGGAAATAAAGTCATGTACTAAATAATAATTGGCTTTCTGGGCTCAATAAATCGTCCTTCCCGCGCACTAAAAGACCACTTTCTCTTTGTTTCCCACAATAAACTAATTCATTATCTAACCATATAAGTTTTTGCAGTGCGCGGACAATGGATCCGCAGTGAGCTATAACATTCCTTATTGACCCTTGTTAATATAGCCGACCTCCGGTTTCCCGCAACAGATAACAGGCAACAGCCCATGAATGAATACGTTTTATTGAATGTGTGGCATTTTTATTAAGGATAGGGGGGAGGGTAGAGGAGATTAACCCTTGACGCTTCCCTCTCTTCGTCAATGATGATAGTGGTGCCTAAGGTGACCACTGGAAGTCCTTGGACTCGGGCGGCATCTTTGGCTTGCCGGACAACCCAAAGTTGGTCAGCTCATGCTAATTTATTTCAACAAAACTGTCGGGTGATGGCACATTTCGAAAACAAAGACAAAAAATACCAGAGAAGCAATGTACAATATGTAGGCGAGTTGAGGGCGCATGACGGCACCACTGAGCATGTCCATGCGTGAAGATGAATAAATACAGCGTTTTCCGCAACTATTGCTTACCATGAGTTCTTACGCAGAAACTGCCATAAGAAACTGAATATGAAAGCAATACAAGCATTCCACGTTTATTGTCGTAATTTTCTCATATGTACTAACCACGTACCAGACAGCTTACCTTTTAATCACTCAGGCTTGATTAGTAAACCATTTGCGTAGACAACATGCTAATGGCCAGCGATCGTGAAGGGTCTATTGGCACGAGAGCTACCTCATCTGCAAGGAGGCCACGATTTCCGTAGGACCTCTCGCGCTATACACTTTGTGTCGGGTTTCTTCTCTTGTGTTCATTTGGAACTGACAGCGTGGGATTAAGCTTATGACGGCAGCTTCAATTTATTATGTGTCAGAGGTTAGAGTATCGACATAATGATCGTTTCTCCAAAATTGATCACATTTCACTCATCTAATAGACTGTGAAATTGTTATGACATGTGCAAAACCATTCGGAAATGTTTTGTAGGTAAGGTCGTGTTTTTAAAGACCACATGGTCAGAAAGATCCTTATATACGAAGGCCTTGCTACAACTAGTCTTCACGCTCCCTTCGCAAGGCCGAGCAACTGCACGATAACTAAATAGAATTCAGCATAAGCAAGAAGTTCAAAGTATGTGTTTTTCATTACTACAAACTCACTTTTAATATATTTCATGGTATTGCGTTCACCTCAACAGATGTTTAATGCTCCCAACGTGATGTGTCATTGACTCATTTTGCGAACTAGCTATATGTCTGTTATCGGGCATCACGTTAGAAGAACAGACAGGACAGGTCATCTACCCACTGCAGCCTATGCTCTTGCTAAAAAAGATGCCAGCGAGGTTACTTCTGCACAGCGTAGATTGGCAAACACTGAATCTCTCGGCTGCGGCGAGTATACATATGTCAGTGGAGGAGACGAACCGAGCATTGGGTACTCAGCCTAGAGTAACATTCGTGAATTACGCAATACAAACTGCAGCTGTTGGCGCAGATCTTTTGAGCGCTCACCGTAATTAGTGAGCAGCATTGCCTAAGAGAAGTATCTTTCGGACGGGCTTCGTGTGTGGAGTTAGCCAACGCAGCTGAAAGATCACGGCAGATGAACGGACAGCTGGATAACATGCCTCGACTGTGAACTAGCTTTGATGGGTCACGTTATCTTTAGTTGTATTCTGGTGATGCTGTGCTCGGCGTTATTGCGCACCAGGGATCAGTGAAGAGCAGCGGTCAGTGGGCATCTGGCAAATCCATCTTCCGTCGTTTTAAGTCGCGGCGTACGTTATTACTGGAACATCATTTTTTCTTCTAAGTAATTATTGATCCCATGTATTTTGATTCTCTAAAATATGAAGAGCTGCACAAAAAAACTAACAATACCAGCATGCATGTTCCTGAAAAAAAACGAGCATAATGTAGCAAGAATAAATACGCTTTATTAAAGCGGTCTGTCTTAAATTGTGCGCTGCGTTCGAGTCTTCAATGTCTTCTTGCGCAAAGTGTTGTGACACACAAGGTAGTTTCTTCTGCCATCTCACGTAAATGCTTGGGACAATAAAAAAAATAACATGAAATAAAGGTTGTCCAGTACCAGTAATGTGATTAAAAACGTTTTTTTTCTCTGCTTTTTCAAAATACCTATGAACCTTAAACGATGTGCCTTCTTTTAAGACCTTCATACAGGCTCACGAGGAGGAATTATTTCATACCATTAAGTTGAAACAGCGCCAACGTAGGGGAAAGTGCTTTATCCGGTTTGTTCTTCACCCAACTCTTAATATTAACACCTCCGGATCAACGTCTCAAAACCACGACATGATATGACACGCTGTAATGGAGGACGCCGGAAATTTCAACCACATGGGCGTGCAGCTTAATATGAGTACATGGGCCTCAAACATTTTTGCCTCCATTGAAAATGCAGGGGCCGCCGTCGGGATTCCATCCCGCGATCTTCAGGTTAGCCATTAAGGACCACCGTGGCGTTGCTCGACTAGGCATTGCATGAACTGGCACGAATGCTTAGCGAACGAGTTTCGCTCTTTTCTGTTTTCTTTCTCAGCACTGTAAGCGTAAGGATTCGGGCACCCTCCTCTAGAGGAACGACGTTAGTTGATGGCAGTGTTTTCTGAAGTTTCATGACGCAGTGCATGCCTGATGTACCAGGCAGTATTTGCTCTTGAAGAACTTAGTTCTGAGCTCACGGTAGGTGTTAAAGAAGAACAAAGGACATACACTTCTGTAAGCCCTATGCAGAATCATCTGAGGAACATTATATTCAGTTCCATAAACATGCTGTCCTGTAGTATGGTTCGTTCTTCGTAACGTAACTAAGTAGTCCGGGTGCAACCGAATATTGCGCTGGTTAAGTACCACCGTGTCTGCGCTCACTGGGTCTACAGCGATTCCGCATTTGATAAAGTTCTGGGAAGTGTCGAGGGTAACTGTTGCACGATTCGCTTGGTGCACCCTAGTGTTGTGAAACAGTGCAGGTGGACCGCGGTGAAGCTTCACACGGAGTTGGAAAAGCGCACTTGTTGTGGGAATTTTTCGGCATTGTAATTGCGAACATTGAAACTATGTGGCCTCCAGGTTTTGAAAAAGATCATTCAAGGATATTGGTTTTGGTGCTGCGAAAAAAAAACAGAAAGTGATTTCGAGGCCACAAAATCCTCGCGAAGGTGTTCGGCCACATGAAGTTGTCTCGATGACCAAAAGGTTACTAAGTTAAGAATATTAGTGAATTGGTCAAATTAAATTTTATTTGCCGGAAAGACGCAAAACTAGATACATTTTAAACAAAAGAATTGCTTGTGGAACTGCGTGAAAAAAAAAGTGAAAGTCATGTCTTTGCAAACAGTGAACGGAAAGATCAAGAATAAGCGAAGTGTTCTTTCTTGTTTTATTCCCCAACCAAAAGAAGTTAGCAAGAAGCGAATAGAAAGTTCAAACGGCAGTTCAATTTATGAGCGACTTGTCTCTTTTGAATGCGTTAGCAAAGTATCAGTGATTTCTTCACTGAAGTATTTGCTACCGACGCCAACTACTTATGGAAAAGTTCGTATATGTATGTTTAATGGTGATAGATTGGCGAATTATTTTTCATGTCGGAAGAAGCACCTATACCAAACTTAAAAACTAAGAAGCTCTTTTATCCTTCCGCCATTACTTCACCACACTTCTTCTTCTATGAACGGTGCACATTTATAAGGCAGAACGTAGTATCGTAGCCGGGTTTCCCTTGGTTAGAACGTTTCTCCATCAAGTCCGGTTTGCCAATCACCCTGGTTACTAAATCATTCCACCTTCATCACCTGCTCAATATTTTACCATGAAAAAGTAAAAGAAAACTTCGCCATCGCCAACTTGACTAAAA
The DNA here is from genome assembly GCA_013436015.1 of Rhipicephalus annulatus. Lineage (NCBI taxonomy): Eukaryota > Metazoa > Arthropoda > Arachnida > Ixodida > Ixodidae > Rhipicephalus > Rhipicephalus annulatus. The sequence goes on along the minus strand of WOVY01012801.1, from coordinate 312,603 downwards.
CTCGTATGAGGCTTCAGTGAAAATTAGAAGGGAGGCAGTTTGGGCTAGTTGTTATGCCATCACGATAGTTATAGCTCGAGAACACAATGACGACAAATATAATTGTGACAAATGGCATAGTGGGTACTCAGAAAGTGTGCTAGTAGAAGTTACTCAAAGAGGGTTCAGAAAAGGCACCGAGAGGCCGCTCTTCTCGCTTTAGCTGTGACTGTGCTGCCTGTTTTGCGCAGGACTGTAGTTTTTTTTTGTGTGTGTGCTCATCCTGATGAGTGTACCAAGATGAGCTAAAGTGCTCTACGTCTTACTGCAATTCATAAACCCACAAGTTATTTTAGCGGTCTTTCTTGTCTCTTTGTCGTCGTTCTGTTCTCTCGCTATAACTATGGTCATATTGTTGAGCGTAAAGGAAACGCATACTTTACATGTATGTGCACCACACTTACTCCCCACGTTGCCTGACCGTTGATTTTGCCACGACTTGCAAAAATCACCGCGTCTGCCGCTGAAGAAACCTAGAAAGTAAGACAAGTAAAGCTAACGTCTTAACACATTACCATACTCGTAACCACAATTACCTGGCAAGCCTGACGAAACATTCCTTCTCCTTCTCGGTTTCGTGACACCTACTGCAGACTGCTCGACACGGCGAAAATTACTGGAACAGTGCGTGGTCGTGTGTCTCCCTAGACAACGCCAAGCAAACCAAGAGTTCTGCTCACGTTCACGAGAGAGTGCACATGCAACGACACAGTAGTTTCAGTGGCGGCGAAGCGTAAAAGAGGCGCCCTTTGTTGAATGAGACAACACAGGCCGGGAAAGTTGTCCCAAACCTCAACCTGGTGCTTCAAGATATTTTGCGCTGACGCAACGCTGTTTTGCAATAGGCGTCATCGTCTGCGCACGTCCCGTCGGCACATTTGTGCAGCGTAGCTGCACCCGGAGAGTTCTAACGTGGCGTTGCGAACGATGCGCATCACATCAAGATGGAAGGCAAACAGAGGGTCTCCTACACGTATGAAAAGCAGCCTGACGAGGACGGACTGAAAAAGGCGACGAACGCACCTCGAGTTTGTACGTGCAACACTTGCCGTGCAGGGTTCGGATGGCTTTGAACCTTGATGAAACAAATCGCACTGCTGTACCTTTCTCTGTGAACGGGTAGGGCTCATTTTTTTTTGCTTACCTTATAGTTTTGATGTAACTGCAATGCTGTCCTGGTTTGTTACAACAAAATATTAAAGAATTTGCGTTTTATGTACAATCAACGATACAATGTTTCACAGCAGTGCACTCGGTACATTACAATGTGGAATTAACGTAGTTTTGTTCATTCATAGCGGTACTAAGGGTAATGCGCTGGAATGATAACAGTAGTTATTCTTTGCCTCGAACGATATGTCATTTATATTTATTTCGTGGCTTCTGTGTTCACTTTTATTATTATACGTACACACTTTGTTTTTGACCCGCGCTTGTATCTCAAACTATGTAACGCCCTTCTTGGACTCTCGGAGTATTCGTATATATGAGTAAAAAATAAACGGAATAAACACACGACTGAGGAGAGTAAGGACACTTGACGTCTGCTACTTATTCAGCCACATGTTTACAAACCTGAAGACTGTCCGGTAGCTGTTATGCGCACCACTAAAATAACTCATAGTATTATGAACTGCAGTAAGACGTAGAGCACTTTAGCTCGTCTTGGTATACTCATCAAGATTAGTGAAAAATAAAACTATAGTCCTGTGTACAACAGGCAGGGCAGTCACAGCTAAAGTTAAAGAGCGGCTTTTTCAGTGCCTTTTCTATACACTCTTCGGGTAACTTCTACAAGCACACTTGCTGAGTACCCACTGTGTCATTAGTCATAATAATGTTTGTGCGGTAGGGAGGCATTTACTATACGATCCTTCATCATTCTTCGGAGAAGCGTGGTATCCGCTACACACTTGCAAGGAATTTTGTTCAAATTTTTTACGCCATGGCTGACGGCGATGGAGAATATGCCTGAAGTGGGCATGTTCTCTTCATGTTCTCTATGGGCAGAAATATACTTTGAAAACATCGCTTGGGGTCTTTGAAGTGCAACACTGCAACATGGTGACCAGGAACTCGGCAGAGGTGTCTTATGTGGGCTCTCAAATTGACAGTGGTGTTGTATGGTTGAATTGGATGCTCTCTTGCGATCACAATTGCCCTGTAGGTTGAGGAGCATCGCGGCAATCCTAAGCACAAGCGTACTGCTTGTCCTTGCAGACTTTCGAGGGTGCGGATGTCCGTCTTGCACGTACTTTTCAGTAACGGCAAGCTGTAGCGCAAAAATCCAGTGCCCTGTATAGCTGCATCATTGACCATATCGATGTGCCCCAAGATTTTCCGTAGAGGAACCGCATTATATGGACGATGGAAGTTAGCCTTCTCTTCATGTAATTGCAGTGGGCACTCCACGAAAGGTCCCTGTCAATATTCAAACCCAGGAAGCGATGGTTCTTACGGTACGGACTATTTTGTCCATTGATTGTAACGGGGTATTGTGTCATGGCTCTGCGAGTAAACGCAACCAATGCACATTTCTCCGTTGAGACGGACAGACCTTGCTTGCGGAGATATGAACATTTCAGGGTGTCAGCATGCTGGACTCGTGCACATATTTGTAGAATAGTTACAGCCGAAGTCCATAGACAAATATCGTCAGCATATATGGGTATGAGGATAGTACTTGGCTAAATTTCACGAAGGCCTACCATCACGAGGTTAAATAAAGTGGGACTTAATACGGCGCTTTGAGGGACGCCACGAGAGGTATAGTAATTGGTGATAGGTCCATCTGAGGTTTTTACAAAAAAGGACCTTCTCGTCAAATAATCCTGGATCCATTGGAACATCCGACCACCGATTCCAACAGCTTCCAACGAGTCTAGGATGGCTTTATGTGTTACGTTATCATAAGCCCCTTTGACGTCGAGGAAGAGTGCCAGTGGTATGCGCTTGAGGCTCTTCTGTTGCTGGATAAATGTTGTGAGATCAATTACGTTGTCAAGAGATGACCTACCTCGCCGAAAACCCGTGATGCAGTTTGGGTATACGTTGAAACGCTCAAGGTACCATTCTAGGCGTGTAAGTATCATCCTTTCCATGACTTTTCCTACGCAACTTGCGAGGGCAATAGGGCGAAATGATGTCAAATGAAATGGTGACTTTCCTGCTTTGAGTAGTGGCACAAGTCGACTTATCTTCCAATCCTGGGGAACAATGCCCGCCTGCCATTAGTGGTTGTAATAGCATAACAACTGTCCACTGGCCTCCTCTTGAAGGTTGGCTAGAGCGGCTTAGGTGATGCCATCGGGTCCTGGTGAAGATGATTGTCGGGAAGCCGCCAAAGATGCGTCAAGTTCTTCTATAGCTAAAAGTTTGTCCATTTCGGAGATGCGGAATTCAGGGATAACACTCATAATGGTAACAGCGGACAAAGCGGACACACCAGCGATTCGCATACATAACTCACTTGCCACCTCAAGTTGGGTGCGGCTTAAATGTCGGGCTAAAGCCATGAAAGTATGTTTTTGTTGGGGAGTCGAGCGCAGGCCACGAATAGTGCTTCAGATGCGTGACAACGGCTTTCGAGGATCGAATGATTCGCAAAATGATTTCCAGCGTACCTGTTCAAGTTTGTGTAAACGTCGTTGGACTTTTTTCTGTATGCGTCGTGCCAGCCTCAAGTCGCATATTGATTTCGTCAGTCTGTATCTCCTTTTTGCCCTTAGGCGAAGCGCACACAGTTTTTCAGTTTAACGTCGAAATCTGAACGCTTGCTGGTGAACGGGAGGAGACAGGAAGCTTCCCTCATTGCCTCTTTGATTACATCCTCCAAGTTCTGGTCAGTGTCTTCACGGCATGTATTTTCCATGAGTCGCTGAAATTTGGACCAATAAATTTTTCGTGTTGTGGTCTTAGGAGAGGAGTTAGTAAGACCCCTTATTCGCATATAAGTTGGAATGTGGTCACTCCCATGCATTTCGATGTCTGAAAACCAGTGCACTTGCGATCGGAAGTTTTTGGATACCAGAGTCTAATCGAGACAACTGCTGTACGTAAGGCCGCGCAGGTATGTAGGGCTGCCATCATTTAAAAAAACATAGGTCGTGCTTGGAGGCGAACGACACGAGGTTTCTTCCTTTAGCGTTGATCGTCGAAATACCGTAGATTAAGTAATGTGCGTTGAAGTCTCCAGTTATAACCCACGGGCCCGTAGTTGTTGTCAGCATGTCTCGCAGTCGGTCTTGTTCAAACCGTCCGGATGGTGACATGTAGACACCGATGAGTGTGAATGACACTTATTCCTTTTTAACACGTAAGCAGACATATTGATTGTCATCATGCGGTTGAACTGCGTGATGCACATATGTGAAATCTGTGCGAATGTAAACAACCACCTTGCTGCGTTCCTCGCACGTTGAAGAAACGAAAGATTTATACCCTGATAGTTTAGAAGGTTGTTGCACGTTTGGTTCACATATAACTATTATAACAATACGATTCATGAATATATACTGACGGAATGAAGAGATGCGAGATCTCAGGCCTCTCGCGTTCCACTGCAGTATCAACGCATGTCGGACCTCGTTGCGGAAGGAGAAAATTGTTCGAGCCATGGTTGCTACTGGAGACTTGCAAATACTGGACTTAGAGCATCCAGTGCACTCTGAATGAGTGGAGACTTCAGGCTGCTGCGCAGTTTTCGCATGACATCCACTGGAGCAGAGTTCGGAACATTCTGATGACTTCTGTGTCCTCCTAAGGCAGCTTGTCAGCGGCTGGCTGGACGGCTGTGATTGTCGATGTGCGCTTGCAATTTGCAGGTGGTTGTGATTTCGGCAATGAAAGCCAAACTGATTCATCTGCAACATTGCTGTTCGTTGGTTTGTGGACCGCGCTGGCCGCCATCGGTCTGGGAGGCAAGGGCGGTGGAAGAGAAGGGTGGTGGAGTGGCGCTGTCACTGCAGCGTCTGCGGCATTCTTTGATGAACTGCGGCAACGATGACGCCTCTTTCGGACGGTCCTGGCAGCCTCTCGATGCGACGAATTGTCTCTGACCATTTGTTTCAATACCGCTATTTGTCTTTGGATTTTGGGGTATTCTTTAGATGAAGCTGCATGTGACCCATGGCAATTCGAGCATTTGAGGGTAGTTGCTTCGCATTCATTCGCAGAATGGGCTTCCGCGCAACGAGGACGCACGGTCTTATATTCGCATACGCTTCTCACGTGGCCCAGCTTCACGCACTTATGACACTGTAAGGGCTTCGGTACAAAAGGTCGCACAGAATGCCGAAAATGGCCCACCTTTACGTGTGGAAGAAGAGAGTCGCCCTTGAACGTGATCTTCAAGCAGCGTGAGTTTCCCAAACGGACAACTTTTGCAATTACGCTGGCTTCATTTGCCGGTTTGACCAGAACATCGAAGTCGGAGCTGGGAATGGCAGTATTCACATCGTAGATGACTCAAGTGACGACGTTAGAGCTCACAGGAATGTAGGAACGAACTTTCATTCCCCCCAATTCGTTGGCGTTGTGCAGTACATTAAGTGCCGCAGCATGTAAAACGTCGATGGCCAATAAGTTCTTACGCGTGTTCACTCTGATGTCTGTGATCTCATTTGGCACGAGTCCTTCCAGCATCACCGAAACAGATTGCCTGTTGAGGCGCTTCATGTTACCGTCCGGTACCTCAGGGCCAAAAAGGATAGTGTTTGTCACGGGTCTCCTTGGCACTCTGTCGTTCAACGTACTCGATGACGAAGATGTTCTGATGTTCCGCCTCTTCGCATTACGGCTCAGCACCAGCTTAAAATCCTCGTCGTCAGACGGCTCTTCGCTGCTCATTGAGTAAACAAGAGTGCCCTCGCTGTCGTAGTCGCTGTAGAGTCCCATACGCTTCCTGGATGTGGCCACCGTTGACGCCACCGTATCTGGCGGACGTCCGTGGGGGTCCACGTCCATCACCGACGGACACGGATGTGATATTCGCGAAGTTCACTTATAATTAGGTGAAAAAGAGAGCACCTACTGAAACAGCGATCTGCTAAGCAATCACTTCGTCGTCGTCCCTCTCTAGAGAATCTGCTGAAGAATACTGAACAGGCACACAGGACACCCGAGCTCAAATACCGTGGTGTCCTTAATGTTTCTAATAACTAAGTTTGTTAATAAAATAATTGTGATTCGGCCATCCTTACTTATTCCTAGGAAGGGGGAGAGAGAGAGAGAGTTTGTGTGCTACCAAATATATTAAGGCGAAAACTTAGTCTACACTCGAACATCAAATGGTATTATCATGAGTTACTGCTTTACGTGACCAAACGCATGAAAAACGAGCACTTACGGCCTGCATTTTTTACGTATTGCAAGTCGTAGAAGCGCACGTTTGGTGCCGCGTTTTGTGAAACTTCCGACGATGAACCAGGCGACTGCGTCACGTTTCAGCTTGTCGGGGTGACCCCTGAATTATAAATGAAATTCATGAAACCTCTATTCTGATTCATGGCGCAACCACAGACTTGGGTGTAGCCAGTCGTGATTGTTCGTCGTCCGGCGCAAACGAAGTGAACGGGCAGATAAGAGGAAAAGTAGATTTACAGCGAGATGAGAAGCTGATAGATTCGTGCAAGAAGAGATTTAGATCGAAAACTCATCTCTGAAGAAACGAATGCTGCGAATATGTGGAGAAGTACTCGAAAAAAAAGGAAGCTAGAAAATGATTGAAAGAGAAACAAAAAGAAAGAATCCATGCCACAGTATGGGACAATTCTGAGACATGGAGCCGATATCTGTTGTGTCTGAAAAATTTATAAAAAACCCCTCTGGTAGAGTTGGTATAACAGATCATGTATCTCGAACCAATGATATTTTTTAATTCATCTATCTCTCTTTTTCATTAATCAGATACTGTTTTAAAGGGCACACGCCTTAGAAGCGAATAAAAAATGAATGGAGGTGCGCTGTGTCCCCTCGCTCTTTGTGGTGATTTGCAGTGTGCTCGTCCTTTTTCTGGAGACGCATTTTTTGCTTTTGCTCCGTCTCTTGTCTCCCGACACCCCGCCCACCTTCGACCCTAACAGCAGACACGAGGACAGAGTCTTGTTTCTCTGTCACCCACTTTCTCTTTAACACAGCTGCCAGCCATGAGAATATGTCCAGGTGTCCTGCTTTGGCGAATTCGCGTGTACAGGTTGTTCGCACGAATATTATATACGTGTAGGTATTACCCTTTGAATTGCCGTAGCAATGCGACAGTGTGGTTTTGGCGAAGCCGTTCCTGAGCGGAAACTGTGTGGTTTAAGCAACACTATGCTAAATACCCAACCGAGTGTAAAAGAATACTTGTGTCAGTGTGTTTATATGTGCCTTAGAATACGTGCGTTTATGGGTCGGCGTGTCCGCGTAAATACAATGATACAGGTAAGATGAGATCAAACCATGAGCAAGATTTCACTGGCAGAGACAGGCAGGTGAAGCGAGCTGTTGACTTGTATTTCATGTGCCTGAGGCACCACGACGATTTGCAATACACATATTCAAGCTAGTCTTTGTTCCAACAGCCAGTTTATTGAAGGCATTGATCCGACACGCCCGGATTGTGGCGCCGTATTTACGTTAGGTCACATGTTCTGGAAGTGCCTCTCGTTACGCAATTCTCAGCACATGACCGAAGAGAAATGGAGCTCTGCGCTCAGGAGCTCAGAACTTGCACATCAACTCTGGGCTGTCTTAAGGGCCCACAAAGCAGCGGTGAGGCTCGGCCTACCCGTTCTGACGTGGGAGCGGCCCGCAGCTTTATGTCCTTAAGATAGTGTTCCTCAGGACCTCAATGATGTTCTATGCCTGTTTGTCAGTCCGTATCGAAGAGCTAGTTGTCGGAGCCATACTGTCAGTTTTGTTATCATGATTGTCCCCCGCCCCCCCCCCTGTTTTTTTCTGCTAGAGCTCTGAGAGGTTTTGAAAACTTATTTTACCCTTTCCTCCCAGCTCTAATGTAGGGTAGCAGACCAGGTGTGATAATTGCAATTGAGCTCGCTGCCTATTCCCCTTTTCTACAATTACGTATGTTGCAACCAAACACCATGATATAATTATGAGGGACACTGTTGTGCAGGGCTCCTAAAGTTCTGTCGAACAGGGGTTCGTCAAAGTGCCCCTCAATATAATAACACGGCCCACATGCATTCCGCCTTCATCAAAATGTGGCCGCCACCACATATGTATGAACGTAGGCATTCGAACTACTGCGCCGATTTGTTGTGTCATACGAACATAAACGTGTTTCAATATATTTTAAGTCCCTAGGCCAACGCGAGTAAATGACCTGCGATAGCATTAATTTTTAAAGCAGGCGAGTTAAATGACGAAAGCTAAGTCGATACGTATGGAGTAAAGTAGCGAATTGGGCCAGATGCAACATATTCAACACGATCAGCCAACACAAAAAAGACATACAAGAAAGTGTGCGACACAAGTGCTGTGGCTCAGAGCTTGTGTCTTGTGTTTTGTGTGTGTGTGCGTGTGTGTGTGTGAGTGTGCGTTTGTGTGTGTGTGTGTGAGTGTGTGTGTGTGTGTGCGTGCGTGTACGCGTGCGTGCGTGTGCGTGTGCGTGCGTGCGTGTGTGTGTGTGTGTGTGTGTGTGTGTGTGTGTGTGTGTGTGTGTGTGTGTGTGTGTGTGTGTGTGTGTGTGTGTGTGTGTGTGTGTGTGTGTGTGCTGATCGTGTAGGGCACGCATACGCATAGAACCACATGTTCATACAAAGAATGAAAGAGAAACGGAGTGGTTGTACTGGTTGTTATGATGGCTTTTTTTTCTTATTACGGTGCTGCAAGCTAAAAAATGATCCGTTTAACTACACATACACTTGCCATCTTGCCCGGTCCTCGGCAATCTTCTAAAGAGAACCTTGCGTCACGATTCATTGAGGAAGTATTTTACGACCAATTACAAGCAGCGCTGTAAAAATGGATACGTGAGCATTGGCTATAACGCTTTCTATTTATAGGGGGCAGTTTGGTAAATTTGTTTGTTCCTCCAACACGGAGAAAGAGATGGAGCTACGATGTTTATATGTATATAGCTTCTGGTGCTCTATACATCATTGTTCATGCCTCTCGTGTTTGTATCTTCTCACACTCTGTTATCGACATTGTTTCATTATTACGAATGCAGATTACCCAGAAGCTATTAAAGATGCCTCCCTGTTTTGGTGTTGTTTTCACAATACATAGTTGGTGCGAAGACAAGGCTTGTTTTTTTTTGTTTGCTTTTCATTTTTGCAATACCGACAATACAGCTGACCACAGCAGCAAAATTATTTTTTTGTACGAAGTTGAAAAAGTATAGGCAATCAAGCACACCTTTTGGTGGTGTACGCAGCCAAAATTGTATAGGTTCCGCCTTTCTGGCCATGTCTTTATTCGACACCAACTATCATCTCCACGTGCAGAGTCAAGCCTTCTAGCAGCGCCATGCTACGAATGATTTCATCATTTTGCCTCCTGAGTTGTAATGGTGGCGTTTATTAGCACCTTTATTACAAGACATTACGGAAGTGAGGCAACGTGCGCAGGAGTTGTATATTCTGAAGAAACTGTGGGGTTTTCAAATAGAATAAATTAAATGCTTAAATCACTACAGAAATAACGAAGAGGCGCATGAAAAGAGCATCTTCCCACTTCAGATTTTTAGATCTAGCATTCCCTCTTTGCATGAACCTTTGATGGCTTGACAGGTCCAATAGAGGCTTGCACTTCAAGAGGCGCTTCGTCATTCTTGATACAGAAAGAGAAATATATTGCGTGACTCTCAGCAAAAGCGATGTGTGCGAGCGGTAGTTGCACCTCCATGTTAGAAAAAAATGGAACAGAAACAGGGCCTACTATAGAATAAGTGTAACTTAGAAGTACTTTCACTCGACTAGTTGGTTCATCATATTGAGGGAAAGTTTTACACGTGTTCAACACCACAGGAAGATTCCTTGATTGATTAATATTTTGGTTTAACGTTTCGAAAGCACCATATCATTAGGAGAGACGCCGTAGTGGTGGGCTTCGGAAGTTTCAACCACCTGAAGTACTTACACCGGCACCGAAATCTGAGCAGACGGGCCTACCACATTGTCCCCTGCATCGAAAAAGCAGCAGCTGCAGCTAGGATTTGATCCCACGACTTGCGGGTCAGCAGCCGAGTACCCTAGCCACTAGACCACCACGGCGGGGCGCCACAGGAAGAACGAAGAAGCACAAGAAAATCGCGGGTCAGATATTTTTATTTTTTTTATATTTGGTGGAACATGGGAAGGTACGCTACGTTAGAGCAGGCTGTGCCAACATCATAACAGTAATGTGCAGCCTAAACGCACAAAAAACAAAATTTGGAATAAGAAAACTAATCAAAGGCAATATGTACAATACTATATGCATTATAGGGCATACAATGCATGAATAAGCACTGCATGCATGATCATAGTCCAGTTAAAATATTGGGATCACATTGCGGATATAGTCCGTACAGATAGCGGCAAGGTATGATATGAACTATAGACAAATCATTAGATTTATGTTCATTAAGAAATCGCAGAGGGCGCTCACTGCGCGCCTTTGATTATCCGAATCTTCATTGTGATGCTCTAACCAACGTAGCAAAAAGTACTTCTATGTGATGTTTTTATTTTCATTATGACTTTTCCAAATTCATTATACAAGAGGCTGCTTTCGTGCTATCACTGGTTTTGGCCAACTTCTGAAATTTTGGTTGCTAATGGTAAGCCATGAATGAACTTTCGAACCAATTACTTCGGGCAATGCCTCTCATGTTTGCAGGAGTTGCCACTGTCGTAAGGGAAGTGTCCAGGCTGATCACTTTTATGTGCCAGAAATATTGTAAGGCCCTACACTTTGTGTACACTACTCACAGATCAAAACGTGACAATTTATTGCTAAGAAATGCGCACAATTTCATTTCAATCGTCTTCAGTTCGTGTCGCATCGTCGTAGTTTCAACCCGACCACTCACATCGAGCCACCATTAGCTTCAACGGCCAAATCTGTAGCGACGTGGTGTAGTTATCGTCAGATTGACATGGCGTGATTATCGTCCGCCTTTGGTGAATTTCGCTTGCAGGTGACACTCGCGGCAGTTATGCCCTGGCTGGCACAAACCCTTTATTCTGCTATACCTGGTCTTGGAGCGTGGAGTATATGCGTACGACACCCAGAACGTACAAGCTAATAGCGACCTAAATGCTGTATGCCTGTGCACATAGACCGCACATCCCTCCATTTAACTTTAATTGTTCGATAACACTACATAGGTAGTTATCTAACGTATAGTGTCATGAGTTGCCTAATTTGAGTGCCTAAACAAATAAGTATACCCACTTTTCATGTACCTTTGTTTATGTGCTGAGACTCCAGCTTCGTTCAATGAAAATTCAGTAAACAAGTCATATATGTGGTTGTGACAGAACAGATAACTGAGTATGTCCAATTTGATGCGGAAATTTTTGCTGTCGAACTATTGCACGTAGTTCTGCAACTTTTCAAGATGTCTGGCGAATGATAACTGTTGTGTTATCGGAGGAACGAAAGCGTAAAAACTGATGTTGATTACGACACGAAAAGCGTTTTTTCCCTATGTACATTTCGATATACTTCTATGCTGCATAATGCATACAATTAGACTTATCCTCTTTTATTTACACGACAGTAGGCTTTATATTATGTGAGGTTTTTCTTCCCGAAACCATGATAATATTGTGATGCACACCGTAGTGGAGGGCTCCAAACATATCTATCATCTGGTATTCTTTAGCATGAACTCACATCAAACAGTGCAGAACCTCTACCATTTCACCTATATCAGAATGTGGTCACCACGGGATCGAACGCACGACCTTCGGATCAGCAGCTGAGACCCGTAGCCAGAGATGCACCAAAGTGGACTAGGACACCAGATACTAGGCTTTCGAAATCTTAAGTGGTGACAACAACCGCTTCAACAACTGTAAATGAAGAGTACCATGTGCACCATTTGGAACTGTGACAAGTTCACAGATGAATAACTTGCATGATGAGCTCCACTCTATTGTTGCATTCAAGTATGCAGCAAATGTTCGAAGACTTATCAAAAGTTTGATGCAAGCTTCCTTGATTTTGTTCAAACGCATTTATTGCGATAGATGAAGCATAAGTTTTAGGCATGAGTGTACAATTTTTAGGGTCACAAATGTCACTGCAGAACAAAAGTTTGTCCTTCGAACTTGAACAGAATAAAGGCTTTGTGAATAGCTTCCCAAAACTGGAGAGCTCTACACTAAGCACTGCTGAATGATGATTATGATTATTATGATAATGATATGTGGTGTTTAACGTCCGAAAAGCATCATATGGTTATGAGAGACGCTGTAGTGAAGGGCTCCAAAAATTTCGACTACCTGAGGTTCTTCAACGTGCACTAAAATCTGAGCACACAGGTCTGCTACATTTTCGCCTCCATCGAAAATGCAGCCGCCACAGCCGAAATTTGATCCCGCGAGCTGTGGGTCAGCAGCCGAGTACCTTAGTCACTAGACCACCGTGGCTGGGCAAAAGTACTGCTGAATGAAATGGGCGTGCCTGATAGCAAAAACCCGTTAAGAACAGAAGCTTAGTGCGGTGCCATATGCGTCAATGCGCACCTGACGAAATTCGTTGCTTGTGATGCAGCTGGTATGAGTTTCGTACAAGTAAACAAAAGAAAGGAGAGACTGCTCACGATTATTGTTAATAAATGTGGCGATTGAGTAAGTACATTAATAATTAAATATACTGCGAGATTTCAGTTTCACCACAAAACTGTTCTTGAGCACTATTAGGTCACTTTTATTGACCCCCATCTCGGCAACAGCCAGATATATGGTATCGCAGAAAGGCTGAAAAATTTCGAGAGAAGCTGCAACACGACCACATCAAGCACTTACCGAGTGGGCATGATGCGTTGCGCTCTATCATGCGATAAAAGGAGAAAGCCCTTGCTTTCACTCAGAGTCATAACATAAATTTGACTGCTCAGAAAAATAGGTTCCTGTCTCGTGTTTTACAAATGCATCCGTTATGCATTTGCTATTCTACAATATTCCTGATATATCCGTTATGAAAGCACCTTGCCTAGAGCCTAATCGGTACCATTGCACGTATCCTTGAACGAGTTTTCATCTCACACCATGCCTGTTGGTGCCAACGAGTGAGTCGTCCACTGTGCACTAACGTGAGTCTTGACGGACGAAAATTAAGTTTCACACCCACCCATACACCATCCCACATGAACCAATGTTCTCTTGCCTGGTCTCAGTATTTTTTTTTTCAGATTTCTATGATCCTTGCTTCTCATTCATTTTTTACAAACTACACAATCACTACTTCGGAGTAACTTCGTTGCACCCTTGCTTTTCTGAATGCGGCTGCATTTCCATCATATTTGAAAGCCTGTCCAAGAACATTTCCTACGGGCAGAAATATAGAAGGCGGGCTGGAGGCGCTAGGCGGTGCGCTTGCCAGTTTCGTGGAGAGTTTCGTTGAGAATGCGGAAGGGGTGTCGCAAATACTCACATTCTGGGGTGTATATGGAACGCGGCATAGCACTCAATAAAACACGATGCCGATGAAAACAAACAATACTGCTCGGGAGGCATTTGTTGTACATCCCGGATACGGAAACGAGACGACATTGAAAGAGCACTTCCCTTTTGGTTATGGCGTGGCTCGCTGCGTCGTGGATGTCAAGTCGCTGTCAGAAGTGCTGTTTCTGCTACAAAAGCATGTGTCATGTTACAAGTCATGACGTCTCTTTGAAAATTCTGTACATCACGAAGGCTTCCTTCATTTTCTTTTCGAAATACGTGAGTTGTCCAACTGTAATGCACTGACTTGTTTCGTTTCATAAGCGCCAAGTGGTGTTGTGTTCTCCTTTCTGTAATTTTGATCCAAACAGCTCCAAGAATGCATCCGTTCTCTAACGCATAACTAGTAGCGAAATGTAAAGAAAAGCGAATGCTTTGCTCTCGTTGAAAAATATTTATTAAAATTTAGGTCGTTCTTTAAAAATGTTAACGTGCTTTAAACATTTTGGACAGTTTTATATAGTGACTTGACTTTGCTGGTGATTTATTTTTCTTACTTTCTTTCTCTCTCTCTTTCTTTCTTTCTTCCTTTCTTTTTTATTTTCCGTCTTTCTTTCTTTCTTTCTTCTGTATGCTGCTGGTATCTTTCTTTTTTCTTTTTTATTTTTTTTCTTTTTTTTCTCCCTTTATTTTCTTTTTTCCTCTTTATTTTATTCTATCTCATTTTTTTTCTTTCTTTCAGGTCTATAGTGCTTCCTCGCGTTAAAGTAGTTTTAGGTTTTTTTTTCATTTTTTTCTGTCTATCCACAAAGCAGTTCGGTTTTTTTTAATTCGTCTAAAATCGATAATGAAGATTCGAGGGCGCACTGCTCCTTCCATTTTCAGTTTGTCCTCATTTGACTTCATCTATCAATGTTACGTTTGTGTCAGAGCTCTATGGTTCCTTGTTTTGTCCTTCAGCTCCAACAAAAGAAACGCATAAGACATGGATTGTGGCGGCAAGTGAAATAAAGTAAAGCAAATGGAAGCGCCCATTTCTGAGACTTGAGGCAATCGAACGTTTCTGTATTTAGCGCATAAGCTACAATAGCGCTTTTGCAATGTGCGTTGTGAAAAAATCGCAGATACCCACGGGCTTTGTCATCGACTCCAACTGTCGGCTGTCACAGCACATAGAAAACCATTGCTATAGTCGACAGGTATATGTGTATGTTACGATTATAATTACAATGAGAAAAGCCTTAGATAGAAGTCATACACAGCAGTGAAAAATAATTCGAGAGCATCCTAATACAAATGAACTAAAATAATTATTATATCACCATATTCACAAAATCAGCAATACTGGCTATCACAATTGTGAAGAATGTGCACAGTGGGATGCTGTTTAGTTGTCACACCTGAGAGTCGTTTTTATAAAAAAAACACTGATTAATACTCCTGTCACACGAGAAAGTTTAATGTCATTTCAGCCTAATGACATTTGACACATCTAATGACATTAGAAGACGTGCGCTGCTACACGGAAAGATATAATGTTATTTGTAAATAATGGCAATCGCTATGTCGATAAGACGGGACTGAAGAAAAAACTGTCGCAGCATGTGTAAAAAACTCATTATGCATACTAAGGGCCATAAAAATTGTTTTCACGTGTATGAAATTGAAGATAAAAGATTAATATACAGTTTTTTTAAATATCCAAAGAAAAGCTCGTAGCTGATGCAAAGTCGAGGCGAGACAGGAGCCACTATCACATGGCTGACCTGGCCGGCGACGCTTCTGGGAATGTCGCTGTGAAAGATAATATTCAAAATTTTTCTAACGACTCAGTTCAATCTTATGCAATAAAATTAAACAATAATTAAAAATAAAACTTGATGAATACCTATTACGACCTATTAACTCCTTCATATATAATCTGTTCACGGCCCTCTTTCGGCGAGAGTACATCTTCGTGACGAAAACTCATTTGAATGAGTTCGGCTAGCTCATTCGTTTTGTGAGGTTATTTTTTATTGACATTAGACGTCCCCATATGACAGCCTACTAATGTCCATAAATGTAAAGTTCATTGGGTGCAAATGACGGTAAACCGTCTCGTGTGACAGGGGTGTAACTCTTTCGCAAGGGCTCGAGTCTCAGACAACTTTAGGAGTCCGCGCCATTTTCACCTTAGAGGTTAAACAAACATGCATGTGTCGCAATCACGATTGCAAACCAAAGTATAAGCACAAACCTTTTAGACCAGTCAGTGACTGCAATGTAGACATTACGAACAGTGACTGAATTAGGCAGTATATAATGTCTCCATAGGCTCTACGATGAATTTCATACAAGCATCACTATTCTGTGAAGTGCCCGAGAAAATACATCGCAACAGAAGGCGACGAAAGCTTTGTTGAAATTCTTACGCGACACCGACTTGAACAAGCGACTGTAACAGCAATGTCACACACTGCAAAAGACAAGACTGGACTATGACTGAGTGTGCGCGCGTGTGCTGCCAAATGTGCTGTTTCTCTCTTCCCTCTCTGCTCTCTTTCATCTCCCCCATCCCTCTCCCATGCGCAGGGTAGCAAACCGGCTGCCTATAGGCTGGTTAACCTCCCTGCCTTTCTTTTCACTCTATATTTCTTCCTTCCTTCCTTCATACAAGCACCCGAGATATGAGCATAGACCTTGTGTTTGCCAACTTCAGATTGTATCCACTCAGAAAACCATTGGCTATTTATATTACAGACTAAATAGTAGTAATAATTAAGAAAAAAAGGAATCAAGAACTCAAGATTATGTATGTATTGTAAGAATAAGCTTATAAAAGAAGAGTAGTAAAGAGGGATAAAAGTGCACTTGTATTTATATACACTTAATTTCATTGAACATACATTCGGATTGTGCGGGTGACGTATACAGTGACATAGCGGTACGATACCCAGTGCATCACCACTCGTAATGATGGACCCTAGTTGATCTGGGGTGATTTTGCAGTTCTTACCAGGAAAAAAAATGCATAGAAATCTGTTTACTCCGAGGAGTTAGAAAGTTACAGGAACGCTGGTTATGTGATATGTTTCCAGTCACATTATGCAATAAACAATGCTCATTTTGAACAGGCCATCAGTTGCTCCGTTCAATGTGTGATAGGTTAAGTCTCCTATAGGCGACCCTATGCGTTGTAGTGAGATGCCATGAACGAGGTTATTAAAACTCCATGTTCAGTCATATGAACCGCCTTTCTAAGTGCATATGTTTAAATATAACAGCCAGGCGTGATATAGTCCCTGATTCCAGGGATGTATAGAAAGCCGGACAAGTCTCATACGTGTCTGTCGCTGCCATTAACGCACTTTTAGCGACGTCCCCCACCGCAATGTTGACGATGAATAATGTTGAACTATAGGGTGGCATCGTAACTTTCAGCCTCGTTTGTTGTTGGCCTCAGCATTTCCGTATATTTTCTAGTGATGTCTAGTCGTAATTTTCTATGTCAATTTAAGCGTGCCGTGATGCATGCGCAAAATGCTATTCAAAATAAAAAACTCCAGGAAGGTTCAGCAAATAGGGTGTAACTCAAAAACACCGTCGCCTTTCGAGAATCGAGGAATTATTCATATGATTCGCGACATTTCTTTTCAGTTTATTTAGGACACATTAAACTTATGAACCACGTCTTTTATCTTAAAGGGGCCCTGCAGCAATTTTTCAAGTGGCCACGGAACAGATTCACTAAAAGAGTGTATTGCCTCGGAAACTTGCCGCCGCAAAACGTTTTAGAATACATTGACTACAAGCGAAGTTACAAAGATTTGTCACATGCTGCAATCGCATTCTCTCCTCTCTCGTCCCATCGAAAGCGCTGGAAGCTAAACAGGAGGAATAGCGTAGGAGAAAAAAAGTACGCCACGTGTGCGTCATGACCTTGAGCATTTTTCTTTCTTTCTAACAGCGAAAGCTATTATGAAATCACAACGCGGGACAGGCGTGGCGCCGTAGATGCCTGCCGCCGGCAGTGTTTGTCACCAATAACGCACGAAATAAGAAAAAAACTCAAATAAAAACACGAAAGACATGTGGTGACTTAGTAGCATTCAAACCCAAGTGCACTGCGTGCCAGCCCAGTATTCTACCGCTAAGCCAGGTCGGTGCTTAGGACTTGTACGCAAACTTGCCTTAGGCAGGCTTAATGTCGGGAAAGGAATCGCGTTGTTATGAGTAGTAAAGCGTTTTATAACAGCACAGAAACAACAACGTGTCACAGAATGCGAATCACGTAACGAATGTTCGGGGTGTAACCGCATTAGAAGTATGCCGGGAAAAATGAAGCATTTAATTAAGTTGAGCGCCTATGTTTACGCTTCAAAACGTTCAAGAGAATTTCAAGACGTTCTAACATGAGATGAGAACTGGAAAACGTTTCTTACAAAGTGCACTGACTATATTATGTGCCTAATAATAATAATATTAATAATAATAATAATAATAATAATAATAATAATAATAATTTC
Organism: Rhipicephalus annulatus; assembly: GCA_013436015.1. Classification (NCBI taxonomy): domain Eukaryota; kingdom Metazoa; phylum Arthropoda; class Arachnida; order Ixodida; family Ixodidae; genus Rhipicephalus; species Rhipicephalus annulatus. The sequence continues at coordinate 294,452 of WOVY01012801.1, read as the reverse complement.
TAAAATTTTGTCAGTCAAAAGCACGATATGATTAAGAATTAAGCCCGCTGTAGGAGATGGCTCCAGAAGATTTGATCATCAGATGTTCTTACCAATGCACTGATGGTTTGCACTACATGAGCCTCAAGCACTTCGCCTCCTTCGAAATGCGACCACCGTGGTCGAGATCGAATCGTGGCTTTCAGGCCAGCAGCACGTCCGTATGCAGCTGTGGGATAACGAACCATAAAGGTCCAATTGCGTAGCGCAATAATGATGACCTTATCTGTGCACCTCGCGTTTTGTAGCTCACTGTATGTGCCTGTCTTTTGAAGCAAGTGCACAAAGTTAAAACTAAAATACCCGTGGCTACCATGCTATTTGGTCGCGTACCTGCTGATAATGAGGAATCATGATAAACGCATCGACGTCTAGGTCGATTGCTTATTATTCATTCGCTCTAGATAACCGGAGCCACATCTTCTGATTTCTGCAAGTTCTAATTAATGCAACAACATCTAACTTTACCCACATGGTTGTCTTTTATGCGTCAAACAACACAGGTATCAAGGATCGAACGTGAAACAAGCTCGCGTGTGGCACAGAAGTGCGTGAAGTCCTGATGATGTATCGTTGTTATCAACTCATAAGAGATTCAAATAAGATAATTGCTCGCCAAAAAGCCAGAATACCCCCCCCCCCTCCTGCTGCAACACTATCACCACCAGCAGAGTAACTTGCGACCTATTTTCCGCCGTTATCGGGCATACTGACAACATATTTCATTATAAAGTAAATTTTTCATGAATTATCTAAAACACCACAGACGTGGGAAGACTATTTATTAAAAGTACCCTGTTTTGGGCCAATCAGAATGGTGATTTCTAGAAGTTTCAATTCAGGAAGTTTCCGGTATGTATGTTCTCCATCAGCATCCCTTTCCCGCCATATTCTGTTTTTTCTCGCCCTTGTACGCTCCTCCTTAACACACATCATTTTGCACATTTTTTTACACAATTTTTCCAGATATTTTTTTGTTCCGAAGTTCGTAGTCAGTACAAAACCTTCTGCTGTTGTTGTTATTTTTCTTTTCCTCCAGCACTCCTATTTTTGTGCCCAACTTCAATGCTCTGAATGAAAAATTCACGTCAACCTCGCTGACTATGCAAATTAAGTAGCCAAATATCACTCTGGCGTAAGCGTGGCTCTCAGCGCTGGCGCACGCCACGGACGCTGCGCCATTCGAAACGCCGCACGCGCTTGGTACTTGGGTATGCCTCATGCATTCGCTCTCAACACATTCTCATTCCGTGCCAGCTTCTCCGGTTCCTGTAGACATCTTCCCTTTGTGGAATTCTCATGGCGCAGACGTCGTCACTATCTGGGGGTGGGTCTTTTACCTCTACAGCTGAGAATGCATAGAAGACGCCCGACTTCTTTGTTAATACACTTGCTGCTTTTTATTAATTTTTTTCAGTTGCATAAGATGACTTTTACACTGAAGTTGTCTCAGTGTTTTCTATGTAGCTGCCACTGCTACCGCCACTACCGTCGTCATCATCATCGCAACAGCACCACCAGTCACCGCCACCATTGTGGCGGTGGTTGCTGCTGGTGCCATCGACATGCATTTCCAATAACCATTCTTAACCTCGTTTAACTCCATGTCAGTTCCACGGAATGAAAGAGTGCTTTAAGGCAAAAAGTTTCTTTCAGACGACGTTTCATGCGTCCTTCGCGTCCCTCTATTGAAAAGGTATGAACTCCGTGTGGAAATGTATAAAACTCAAGGGAACTGAGCAGCAGTGTGTGTTGGCGGCTGTAGATGTCATGCTGCGCAAAAAAGTATTTCTTTTCAACAAGTGTAGCTTGAGCCTGTTATAGCTCTGATAGAACAGGGCTATATGTGCCACTTTCGAGACAAAAGGAAAGCACAAAATAGAGGCAGGGATGTTAACAAGGTGTCGGGATTCCTTCCCCACAAAGCGTAATCGGCCTATGACACAAAGAATTGTCATAATGGCTCGTACTAGCAACCTGCGTAACACTGGAGAATGTTTCTTCACTAACTAAATGTAACAAAAAGAACTCCAGTTCCTGACTTTAGAAATGCAGTACCTTACCTAGTACACTTTATAACGCTTGGTCACGCTGGGTACACAGGAAAATAAAAAGAACTCGTTGGCCTATTCCGACCTTCCTTGAATCTCTTGATTTATATGTGGGTTTTAACGTCCCAAAACAACCATATGATTATGAGAGACGCCGTAGTACAGGGCTCCGGAAATTTTGACCACCTGGAGTTCTTTAACGTGCACCCAAATCTGAGCACACGGGCCTACAACATTTCCGCCTCCATTGGAAATGCAGCCGCCGCTGCCGGGATGCGATCCCGCGACCTGCGGGTCAGCATCCCTTAGCCACTAAGGGATGCTGACCTTAGCCACTAGACCACCACGGCGGAGCTTTATTGAATCTCTTCAGTTCACTCCTGCCCCGCGTCTATAGGACGTTGAAACTGCACAAAGCTTAGTGAATCTATATCAACTTGTTGAAATATTGAACCGTACATGTCTTCCTTTTTACATATTACACTAGAGTGAGAAACATGCATAGAAAGAAAAAACACCCAAACGGGCATGGAAGCAAGATCAAATGCACAAGAAAGAGTTGTATAGAAGGTACGTATGTGTCTGTAAAGGTTGATAATTCGGCTTTCTACTTTCATAATTAATGAGCTTTATTTTCAAGTACCATTTACCTCTTTCTCGTTTTCGACACCCTTTACCTTTTGTTTTAATCCGCCAGTCCCTTTTTTCTCTCTGTATAGGATCCTCTTTTCTTTTTAGCGAAACATCAGTGTTTTCCAGCCTCCTTGTTTCCGTTTGTTAACGAGCCTGTGATGAATGACAACACTCGTGTCGGCATAACGGCATTTCTCGCGAACTGCTCTTGCTAACGAGCTGCCTCGGTGGAACGGTGTACGGACGTGCGTACATGTGTGAGCCACCGCAATTCACCACGCACCACAAACTCCGGTCCAGTGACGAATACACGGCGTGCATTCACATGTAGCACAGATTTAGCACAGCCAGCACGCAAAGAAGGTGCCTCGTCGCCCTTGTACGCTAACAGGCAGCAACAATACGTTCCAACAGCATGCACGAAATATCCATCAAACAAAGTAAGCTTTTGTCCGGCAAATATAGTCGCGCTTGGAACAGTTCACGACTCTGTCAGCTGTCATACCGCCCATGTTTATGCTATAACGCGAGCAAATGTTGCAACGTGTTTGTGGCTCCGTCGCAAAGTGTGTTTTTTTTTGTAATCTCTCGGAAACACTAATGCACGTTTCAGTTTGTGTCAGAACAAGTAAATGAAAGCCCAGCACTTGACACCATGTCGTCTTCGTTTTTATGCCCTAAAAAGCATAAGTTCTTCCATCTACTCGTAATCCCATTTCATTTATTTTTCTACGGTGTCTTCGAGAGAAGCATCTCCACATAATGTTAACTTAAATTCGTTATTCTCCCGCTGCGCATGCTACTCACCCTTCCACGGAAGCAAAACTAAAAAAATAGCAATATTACATGGTTAACGAACACACTCGCCAAAGAAACAAACTGCCTTCGTAAATTTCTAATTAGGCAAAGCGTGACGTGCCTCATAACTCAGCCAGTCCTCAGCTGAATCCATGATTAGAACTTGGCACAAACTGCAACTGTAATTAGGACTGACTTGCGTTTTCGGGGTATTCGTTGTCGTGCGCGTCATCTAACACCCTCACATCACTTGAATTACGGCACCTCTCATTGTTAATGAGCACTTTATTACGAATGTTACCTTCCTTCATGTTGGAAACGTTCTCAGAGCGGAGAAGTGACAGCCCGACTGGTTCACCGGTATTTTTATCCGCGCCTCTGTGTGTAACGAGGGTGCCTTTCTCTAGTGTAGAAGCCTCGTTTCTAAGCACAAATGACGTGTTTGCGTAATCATTGCTAAAGCCCATAGCACTAAAGGACGCACCGAGCAAGGCTCTTTTGCTGTATAGTTCACTGCATAGAAACACCCGGAATCTACTTTTCCTTCGTACAACATTAAGTGCACCATTCTGAAAAAGTGTTTCATGTCCTGTGGTCGAATTTTCCATAAAAGTGAATCATCTTTCTCGGTAATTGACTGCATTGATGCTGTGCTTGCGGAATGTACAAGATAAAGCTAGCTTTTGTTATTTATATGAGGTCGTAGAAGCAAATCGAAATGGACAGACACAGCACAGTAGGCAAAACTTCACACGATGAGTGGTGGTGGTTCTATATACACGCATATAGAGCCACCTGAGGGATCTCACATCTTTCGTCCTGTCACCAGAGGGTTGACATTGTCACGGGGCCATGACGTGCCCGGAGGCTGGAGACTGTAGATTGCACATAAAAGTTTTTTTTTTATTTGGCCGAGCTTGTGGTAGATCAACGAAAAGTCAGATTACAGCGATACGCACTGGCACTGATAGCGGCAAACATATCGTCGGCTGTCGATCAACTGACAGGCGGTGAAGTGCGTCGGCAATGAATATTCAAGCCTGTCGTTAGCGCCCACGCCTTTTCGCGTTGTCCGCGTAAACTTAACGAAAATGATCCACTAGAGGTCTGAAGCTCTCCTACCTTGCCATTGAAGTCGCCGATCAGTATAGTATACTGTGTTTTTACCTTACTCATTGCCGATTCCACGTCATCATGAGAGCTTTCAACTGACACGTCATCAAAGCTGGGTGTAGGCGCGTAAGCCTGTACCACCTTCATCTTGTATTTCTTGTTGAGTTTAGGTACGGTACCTATCACCCTTTCATTTATGCTATAGTATGCCTCTATGTTGCCAGCTATGTTTCTGTGGATAAGAAATCCAACTCCCAGTTTTCTTCTGTCCGCTAATCTATGATAGCACAGGACGTGCTTATTCTGTAGCCCTCTATAGGCCTCGTCTGTCTTCCTAACCTCACTGAGCCATATTACATCCCTTTCGACACCCTCCAACTTCTCGAATTGTACAGCTAACTTGCCTCACAAGATAAGGTTTTAGCGTCAAACGTTGCCAAGTTTAGGTTCCAATGGCGGCCTGTCCGTACCCAGAGATTCTTAACACCCTCTGCTGCGTTGCAAATCTGATCACCGCCATGACCAGTTGCTTCGCAGCACCTGTACTATCGTAATAGTACATAGATAATGTTTATAAAATTCGATAGCCATCACTGCATTCCCAGTTGAAGCTTCAAAAACATTACGGTCTATTGGAAAAGCAGTTACAAGACCTGTCCTGGCCCTGTGCCAGAACGCTTGGCTGCCGCGCAGAATGCTGGGGTTTCATTCCTGCTGAAACTATGACGTTTATTGTTTGCATTCATCGGTTCGATGCTGTCGATGTAAGCTTTTTTTTGTTCTCACACATTAAAATTACCAATGTCTCTTCTCGTCGTTCCTGCGTAGATATAATAAACTGTCAACCACCTGACGCACATACCCGCATAACAGTGACATATAGCTGCCCGCGGGTATGTGACACACGTCTGCAGGAAAGGGCTTGATGACGTACATGCATTACTCTCCCATACTAACTTTGGTTTATCCCAAGGTAAGGAGGTGACCACGAGAGCACCCAGGCGTAGGCGGCTAGATAGATAGATAGATAGATAGATAGATAGATAGATAGATAGATAGATAGATAGATAGATAGATAGATAGATAGATAGATAGATAGATAGATAGATAGATAGATAGATTAGATTGATTGATTGATTGATTGATTGATTGATTGATTGATTGGCAGATCCCACGTAGAGTGGGAATCGATGATATGCGAAGCACGAATGAGACAGGTTGATATGTCTTTTTAAAATCAGCACAACGTTACGAGCTGGAGGTAAATGATGCCGTACATGACTTCCGTGTCATGATTATCATGTTGTGATGAGTCGTTTACCTTTGTCATCTATTCACGTCACGTGATACCGTATTTAGTATATGTGGAGCTAGCGAAACGACCGCGAGCACGCTGTGAGCGTGGTATGTTGTCGTATTCCCACATGACACGCGTGTCAGGATTATCATGTTTGAACCAGTCATATACTTTCTTCATTCATTGACGTCACCTAACGCCAAATTTAGTATATGTGGAGATAGCAAAACGGCCGCAAGCGCATAATGAAAGGTCCAATGTACTCCAATGTACCGTCGACGCGCACGCACGCTGGGCCAGTGACGCTGCGTTAGCAAAACGCGAGCACTCTATATATAGTCTGACGCGAGGCACGACCGGCACGACCAGCGTCCGTCGGCGCGGCCCGACGACAACCAGTGCAAAATGCGACAAGCTGCATTTCGCGCCGATGCGTTACCCTGACAACACTGCGTTTTCCTCTTTTCGTGACGGAGGGACGCTGGAGGTGCTGAAACGCACATGCGTCAAAGCAAGGCGGCGCTGCGCGTGCCTGAGAGTATATGGCAGGACCGGCTCCTGACGTCGCAACGCCGGCGTTACGCGTAGAAATGAACGCTGGCGAGCACGCACACCTCATCTCATCAAATGTATTGGCGCCTTGACTGTGGCATGTAGTCATGTTTTCACGTAACACACATCTCATAATTATTATGTTTGCACAAGTCACATATTTTCATCATCCATTGACATCACGTAATACCAAATTTGGCATATGTGAAGCTAGCGAAATGGCTACGAGTGTATAATCAGTGTGGCATGTAGTCATGTTACATGACACGCATGTCGTGATTATTACGTTTGCACCAGTCCCGTACCTTCGTCATGCATTCACGTACCGTAATACCAAATTTGGTAGATGTGATGCTAGCGAAACGGCCACGAGTGCATCATGAGCGTGTCATGTAGTCATGTTGTTAGTTGACACGCACGCCATGATTTTTATGTTTGGGTGTGTCGCTTGCGTTCGCCATGCAATCGTGCCATGCCATACCAGTTTTGTAACATGTCGTATGAACGAAACCACCGCAAGAGCTGCAGGGCCATGACATGTAAATTATGACATTCATGACATCCATTTCGTGATTTTCAGGTTATGACTAGCCAAATGTGTTCTTCATACAGTGATGTTATGTCCTACTAAGTTTGGTACCGATACCATTATCGAAACGGCCAGGAGAGTTAAAAGTCGTAGGCGGCTAGCGGCTAGATAGATAGATAGATAGATAGATAGATAGATAGATAGATAGATAGATAGATAGATAGATAGATAGATAGATAGATAGATAGATAGATAGATAGATAGATAATAGATAGATAGATAGATAGATAGATAGATAGATAGATAGATAGATAGATAGATAGATAGATAGATAGATAGATAGATAGATAGATAGATAGATAGATAGATAGATAGATAGATAGATAGATAGATAGATAGATAGATAGATAGACGCTGAAAGTCTTGCATTATGCAAAGAAATGCATTGTACTTAAAAAAATAAGTCTGGGAGAGCTGAGGTTGGTTATGACCTACGCGAGTGCGAAAGTATTGCTCTATTGAGTGAACACAGCCATATAGCTATAATGGCGGATATATACATTAGCATAAAAGATAAATAATTTAGCCAACTTAATCCATTACGTGCTAAGAATGGGTATCTCTAGCTGCCTTTACGGGTGATACGAGCAGCATATATAGGCTGAAACTTGTCTTACTTTAGCCAACAATACCGAACATTAGACGATATTACCCATCCGTTTGTCGGCATCAGCTAAGGCTAGCCGACATCACCCATTATCAGCTAAGCGCGTACTAGCAGGCCTGGTTGCATGCGATACCATGGCGTTCGGTTGGATCGGGGCCGATGGTCGCCTACGATAGAAAAAGAGAGAGGGAGTGTGGTGGGTGATCGGAAGTGTGTACAACGCTAATGTGGGCTTCAGATCCGAAAACGAATATTGAGGAACGCTACGGAAATGGCGCTCCAGACATTCACAGTTAGGCGATAGTCATGTATGAGACAGAAGGCACTGGGAGTCACGAACACGTGGCATTAGAGGTGCATGGAAAAGCGCTGAGACCGATTTCTTTGAATGTTATTTTATTGATAGGTGGCGTTTAATATCCCAACACCACCATAGAAATATGAGAGACGCCGTAGTTTTAGGGTTCCGAAAATTTTGACCACGTGGGCTTGTTTAACGTGTAACCAAATCTGAGCACATGGGTCTACAGCATTTTGGCCTCCATCGAAAATGCAGCTGCCGCAGCCCCGATTCCGTCCCGTGACCTGCGAGTCAGCAGCGGAGTACCTTAGCCACTAGACCACGGAATTAGTTTGCACAGAAACGTACACAAAGGCTTTACTTCAACCCTTCCAGCTATGTAGGAAGGCACACGGCGTCCACGCCAAGTGCGCGAAGACGAGGACTGCAGCTTAAGTCACCATGTAAGGGTGGCGGAAGAGTGTGGAAGAGGAGTAAAAAAAAGGAATAAAAATGTTCCGGGCAGATACTCCGAGTGGGCTGCTTGCCCTGAGGGAAGTAACTCGGGTCTTCATGCATGCGTCAGTTAATAAACGTCTTTATTAGCGCGCCAGCGATGGACACAGACTAATGGGGAAGGCGACAGTCATGACACTCGCGTCCTGGTTTATATTGCACGCCTTCAAAACTTGCGCTTTGCTGTTGTCACCCAACTGGTTAGTAGCACTTTTTTTCTCGTTTGTCTCTTTGTGCTTTTGGTAAGTGATACCTTCAGAGTGTTGCTCTTGCTTTAGTTTTGGGCCAAAGTTCTTGGGTTCTTCTGTGCATAGCAATATCTTCAGGAGAAGTGTTGGGTTGCGGAGCGTGGCACACACGCCTGCGTATATGAAAGGGATCCTTCGATCGCTTGTGTATGCTTCCCAGCTCCGAAGGACGTTTCCATTTCTGTTTACATAGCAGAGAGTCAAGGGGCGCGACGACTAAATTGCCTGGGGAAACAGCAGGCTGCTTTCCCACATGGATTAATCACGTTAGCGCTCCGCACGTGCCCGTGTTTGGAGAAGTCCTCGGTCGTGTGAAACTCGGTGGTACTTTTCGAACACCGTTTTCGCTTCAAACTCAAAGACCTTGTTCACGACGTGTTTACTTTTGCTTTAGTTAACGAACAGTGCTTATTGTTTGATGACAGGGCTAGTCGTTAATGCATTGTGTAACGCTATTGGTCAATGGCTGTTCTCAAAAACTCTAAATAAACTATCATACTTACAACTGCCTTCTCATGATTGTGAAACAGATTGCTACGAACAAGGAGCTCTACCTTAAATTTAGAAGAATCACACGACTAATCTTAAGTAGTCATGTTTACTTTGTTGTGCCCAGCTGTGAAACAGACCACCAAAAAGCATTGGTAGTTATGGAGCTTCGCCGCAGACCCCCCGAAAAACGCGCAGTGCAACGTTATATGCTTTTGTACTGCTTGACGTCGGGGCACGTTAAAGAACTCAATGAGGAAAAAATTCTCCGTCTTTCCACTAACCCTCCTCCTATAGAATCGCATTGTACATTTTCATAGGTGCACATTTGCACTACGATGTGCCTCATAAGTTATAATCCTAGCCAACTTTTCGGACGGAAACCCCAGATGATTGTTATTAGTTTGTCCGCAACAATGATGAGCATATGGTAGTCGCACAACGAATTAGTAAAACAAAAATGGGATTAACAATGTTGTGTACATATAAACGGTTCTCAAAGACCAAAATTGTGACTCTCTCCTCATTAGCTGTTCGGGAAACTAGAACACAATTAAGTTTTAGGAGTGACACTCCTTAAGCCGCGAGTCATGCGTCCGCAATGTATGTAGTAGTAGTAGTAAAAGTAGTCGTCATCGTTGTAGTAGAAGTAGGCAGCCACCTCCAAGGCCGGACTAGAGCAGCGGCACGCGCACACTCTTTTGAATTGAGGAAGAAACCCACGCACGTTAGTCATAGATGAAAAGATAGCTGTTTCTGCTGAAATAGCCTATTGAGACGAGTATCGGTGACTTAACCTTCGATAAAATTTGTTTGAATTTGATACTTACTAAAAAAAGCTAGTATCAGATGGATGCACTTTGAGCACTATCTGACCAGAAAGGGTTGCCACGTTAACCTTACTGAGCGTAACCTCCTTGGTTTTGGGAAGGTTTGGCGAGGGTTGCGCCACAGCGCCACGAACTAGCGGCGGTGAAAGGTGGGAACAAGACACGAAGTGCCGGCTGTAAAAAGTGCGTGCGTTCCGCTCCTCTAGTCCGGCCGTGCAACCTCTAGTTTATTTATTATAATGTCCGCTAGATGGCGTTACTTCTATATAAATAATATATGATGAAAAGATGCGAAATCGCAATACTTGGAGGGTTTACTAGACAGACGGACGGATGAACAGGTGCACGTACAGACGAACGCACAGATGGACGCATGAACAAATGCACGGAAGGACGTATGAACGCATGTGCGGAATGACGGATTGACGGATGGACCGACAGACAGACGCACGCACAGATGGATGGATGAACGCACGAACAGACGCACGGACGAAAGCACGGACGTACGCATTGATTGATATGTGGCGTTGAACGTCACAACACAACCATAGAATTATGAGAGATGCTGTAGTGAAGGGTTCCAGAAATTTCGACTACCAGGGGTTGTTTAACGTGCGCCCAAATCTGAGCACACGGGCCTACAACATTTCCACCTCCATCGGAAAGGCAGCCGCCGCAGCCGGGATTCGACCCGCGACCTGCGGGTCAGCAGCCGAGTACCTTAGCCACAAGACCACCACAGCGGGGCACACAGACGGACGCAAGCAAGAATGAACGGACGGGTGGAAGCGCGGACGGACTGATGAATGCTTGGCCCCACTGATCATCGTGCACTCCGTGGATATGCTGTAATTTTTCCCGAAGAAGTCTTCTTGCTTGAAAGAATGAAGTGTCTACATTACTTGGGAAATTTTCACAACTGTAGGTAGTAGGAACTTCTAACAGATTTGGTGTTTCCCAAACTTGAAGCTACGTTTACTATTTGCTTTAGGGAGCATCGTAATGGTCGGTGCATTTTGTTTAGAGCCACCTTCACAAGCGCTATTATTGCGGAGTCTTTTTTGCGGTGTCGTGTACCGACGGCTTTTAATTATTAGTATATACGGGAGTTCATTCAAGGTATAGTAGTGTACCCCATAAAAAATATTGCCAATAAAACAACACCAAATCAGGTTATTTTTCGAAAATAAACTAATTAGTAATTCAGCATCCTTCACGTTGTTTTCTTTCATTCTCTGACAGCTATTTCTGTTGACTTTTCTGAGGCAGCTATCTGCTGTCCTATCTGTAGTGAAGATACTTATTTTGAGATGACGTTTATTGAACCTAAAAAGTCGCAACGATGTCGCAACAAAAAATGGCCGTACGACAAGTCCGGCAAAGGCGGCCCAGGTTCTCGTGCAATCAAAACACGGGGTTTTTCCTTCTCTTTGGAAGGCGCATACACGTTAGTGCGTATGCTCCACTACAATACCCCCCGGGTTGAAGAGTAGCCATCCTGGCGACTCAGGGAGTAGGCACAATGAGAGGGTCGTAGTAGGGCTTGAGACGGTCGACGTGTACGGTCTCGCGTCCTCGATGGCGCAAATCTGGTGATTGTGTTAGGGGATCGATGATGTAATTCACCGGCGAGGTTGCGTAAATGACACGGTATGGACCATGGTACCGGGCCAGAAGTTTAGAAGACAGGCCAGGAACGTGCGGAGGCACCCAAAGCCACACGAGGGAGCCAGTACAAAACGTAGGCGCTATGTGATGAGCGTCATCATGTCGGGTTTTTTGTAGACCTTGAGTCTCACTTGTCATAGACCGAGCCAACTGACGGCAGTCTTCAGCGTATCTGGCGACTTCCGAAAGCGAGGAGCACTCCGATGCATCAGGGCGGTACGGGAGTATGGTGTCGAGTGGGTGGGATGGTTCGCGGCCGTACAACAGAAAGAACGGGGAAAAACCGGTAGTCGCTTGCGTCGCGGTGTTGTAAGCGACGGTAACAAAAAGCAAGACAGCGTCCCAGTTAGTGTGGTCGGAGGAGGTGTACATCCTCAGCATGTCGCCAAGTGTGCGGTTGAACCGTTCAGTGAGGCCATTCGTCTGTGGATGGTATGCGGTAGATTTCCGGTGGATGATGTTGCATTCAGCGAGAATAGCTTGGATGACCTCCGGCAGGAATACTCGACCCCTATCACTAAGTAATTCACGTGGAACCCACGGCGGAGAATGAAGCTGCGCAGAATGAAGAGTGCAACTTCGTGGGCGGTCGCTGCCGGTAGAGCGGCAGTCTCAGCGTAGCGTGTCAGATGATCGACGCCGACAATAATCCACATGTTTCCAGAGCGACTATATGGGAGGGGGCCATAGAGATCGATACCCACGCGGTCGAATGGGCGAGCCGGGCATGGGAGCGGCTGTAACATGCCAGTAAGGTGCCGCGGAGGTGTCTTGTTCTGTTGGCAAGTGGTGCAAGACTGAACGTATTTCTGAACAAAGCGATACATTTCTCGCCAGTAATATCGTTGGCGCAGCCTTTCTTAGGTTTTCAGGACACTTGCGTGAGCACTTTGAGGGTCTGCATGGAAGTTCATGCAGATGTCAGAACGCATATGAGTTGGGACAGCAAGGAGCCACTTCCGACCACCAGGCATGCAGTTGCGGCGGTACAGAATGCTGCCTCGCACAGAAAAGTGGGCTGCTTGTCGGCGTAGAGCTCTCGTGGAAGGGACAGCAGACGGATCGGTAAGGTAGTCAAGTAACAATGCAAGGTATGGATCTTTACGCTGCTCCGAAAGCATGTCAGTGGTGTCTATTGGTGACAAGGTGGTAAAAAGTGGTGACAGAGAAGCCACATCTGGGGTTAATGGCGATCGCGAAAGTGCATCGGCATCCACATGCTTGCGACCGGAACGATATACTACACGGATGTCGTATTCTTGCAATCGAAGTGCCCAACATCCCAGGCTTCCGGACGGGTCTTTCAATGTGGACAGCCAACATAGAGCGTGGTGGTCTGTGACCACGTCGAAAGGGTGGCCGTAAAGGTACTCGCGAAACTTCGTCAAGGCCCAGATTATGTCCAAACACTCCTTCTCTGTCACGGAGTAATTCAATTCAGCCTTCTTGAGAGCGCGACTTGCATAGGCGACTACGTATTCGGCTTGGGTGCCTTTCCGTTGTGCCAAAACTGCACCAAGACCAATGCTACTTGCATCGGTGTGAATTTCTGTGGCAGCAGCGGGGCCGTAGTGACGAAGAATGGGTGGTGAGGTCAGCAGGCGGCGCAGCTGGCGAAATGCGTCGTCACATGCAGGTTACCATGCAGATATACCTCTGCTGTTGGAAAGCAGACTCGTGAGAGGTGCGATGATGGACGCGAAGTTGCGCACGAAGCCACGAAAGTAGGAGCAGAGACCGATGAAACTTCTTAGGGCTTTCAGTGATGTGGGCAACGGGAAGTCAGCGACAGCCCGAAGCTTTTCGGGATCCGGAAGAACACCGTTTCTTGTGATGACAAGTCCCAAGATGGTTAGTTTTCGTGCTGCGAAATGGCACTTCTTGGAGTTAAGTTGTAGGCCCGCAGAAGTTAGACCCGTCAGAATCTCGTGGAGGCGAACAAGATGTGTCGGGAAATCAGACGAAAAAATCACGATGTCGTCCAGGTAACACAAGCAAGTTTTCCACTTATGGGCACGCAAGATGGTATCAATTATGCGCTCAAATGTGGCAGGTGCGTTGCAGAGCCCAAATGGTACCACATTGAACTCATATAGGCCATCTAGCGTTACAAAGGCTGTTTTAGGGCGATCACATTCAGCCATTGGCACCTGCCAATACCCAGAACGCAGATCCAAGGATGTAAAGTACTCGGCGCCTTGTAAACAGTCAAGAGCATCGTCTATTCGTGGTAGCGGGTAGACATCTTTCTTCGTAATCTTGTTTAAGCGGCGATAGTCTACGCAAAATCGAACGGTGCCATCTTTTTTCTTTACCAGAACGACAGGTGATGACCAAGCGCTTTGAGAAGGCTGTATCACTCCACGTTTAAGCATATCGTCTACTTGCTCCGTAATGACGCGGCGCTCTTCGGCGGAAACGCGGTAAGGACGCTGTCGCAAAGGCGAATGTGAGCCGGTGTCAATAGTATGAGTGATAGTCATGGTGCGGCCCAAAGCAGGTTCTTGAAAGTCGAAAGAAGAGCGAAACTTGTTAAGGAGAGCAACAAGTTGGCGGAGATGCGAGAGGGGAAGGTCTGCGTCAATAGCATTGTCGAAGGCTGACAAACTTGATGGCTCAGACACATGAGTTATTGCGGCAATGTGACATGGCGTTTCGCCGGGAAGAATAATATCATCGATATGGTCGACAGGTAGCACATATCCCAACGTTTCACCACGAAGTAAATGGGGTAGTTGCAGTGGTTGGTAACCAGCATTATGGTTAAACCAGACGCAATTTTAAGAACGGCAAATGGGAAAACGATGCCCTTGCGTTCAGTAAAAACTGGAGATGGCGTAAACACCACCGTGGCGTCAGGTTGCGCCACACATGAAAGGCTTATAGGGAACGAAGTTTCCGGCGGCAAGGTGATGTCGTCGTCAGCGATGAGTTTGCAGAGCCGAGGGGACCGGTCGGGTGGTCAAAATTCATATGTTGGCACAAGGGACACTTCGGCACGGGAACAATCGATGATAGCTTCATGACGTGATAAGAAATCCCAACCGAGGATAAGGTCATGAGAGCAAGATGGCAGAACAAAAAACTGTGCGACGTACAAAACGTCTTGGATGACGACGCGCGTCGTACACAGAGCCAAGGGATGAATGCGTTGCGCGCTAGCCGTGGGCAGCACCATGCCACAGAGAGATGTGGTCACTTTCTTCAGTTTCCGACAAAATTTCGCGTCCGTCACAGAAACGGTGGCCACCGTATCAATTACCGCTAATGAGGCGACTACCTCAACATCGACATCAACAACATTTTGCGGCGGAAACGGAGGCCGTGGGAATTGCGCACAAGTTGCATTTCTTGCCTCCGGAACTGCACTGATTAGTTTCCTTCCTCAGGAGGTGGTCGACGACGCATAGGCGATGGCGACCGGCGACGAGGGGATGGGAAACGAGCAGTCGATGGGCGGCGATCCGAGTCTGAGTGCCTCTGTTCATATGCAGAAATCCTTAAACTCTTTTAGGGGCGAAGCTCCTTAAGCCATGGGTCATGTCCCCCTGATGCATGTAGTAGTAGTAGTAGTATTAGTAGTAGTAGTAGTAGTAGTAGTAGTAGTAGTAGTAGTAGTAGTAGTAGTAGTAGTAGTAGTAGGTTGCCACACAGACGTACAGACAGATAGACAGAGAGAAGCACGGACGGATGGACAGGCATACTGACTGACAGACAGACAGATGAACGGACGGACAGACAAAGGAACGGATAGACAGACGGATGCATGGCTGGACGGACAGAAGAAAGTACAGGCGGACAGACTGACGGAGACATGGATGGATGGACAGAAGCACGGACAGCCGGGTGGACCCACAGACGGGCGGACGGACGGACGCACAGACGGACGGGCGGGCGGATGGATGAACAGACGAACGCACGAACGGATGGATGGGAAGAAGCACGCACGCTCGGATGGACGCGTGGATGGATGGATGAAAAAACAAACAGATGAACAAACAGATGGACGCACAAATGCACGGAAGGACTGCCGGACGCATCACCCCACTCATCAACATTTGCTCCGTGCATATGCTGTGATTTTTTCTCTCTCGCTGCCTATCTAACTTGATTTTTTTTCTTTTACCATCTCCGAATGCATATATTACCATCCTTGGTCTAAGCTGCGTGGTAAGAACCCACAGTATGTTGCTAGCGGGTAGCACAGAACATAGATAAAATAGAAGTCCTATCGAACTGACAGAGGTAACTCCACATTTCTTTTTATCACGCATCCATTTAATACTTTCAGCACCCTATAACTGTTCTTTCTTTGTAATGACCGACTTAATCCACTCGAAGCGAATCTTCCCCGGTTTCCTCAATTATGAAAATCCATTTCGCAGGAAAGCCAGCTATATGCACCGGTTCGGCGCCGGAATACTCACCCATCTGCCTTTTTTTTTAAAATCTCAAATGAAACCGATACTGCTGCTAGGTAAAGCCCGAGGAAGTCACAGTCTTTATTTTCCTTCATTCACTGTTATTCCATGTGTTATATTGTTCTTTATACGTACTGCCAAAAAACTTTGTTAACATTCACTCTTTACAGCCATGCCCATCAAGGGAAGTTTTTCATATACTAAGTGTATTCATAATAATTCACTTATTGTTTTTTTTCTGATTCAAAAAAAATTGTTTTGTGAAGACATAATTAGTACGTAAAAATACGAGTAAACATTGCTGGTTTACTTTAAGCAGTTGGCCGTCTTTTAAAGTGAAGTGGTATTGGCTGCGAGTTGGGAAAACATGGTGATTCGTTAGCGTGCGGACACTATGATAAAGAAGGAAAAGGTAGCATATGCTAACTCAGAGTGTCCACTTCCACACCATTTTCTTTTTCAATTCGTTAAGATATACAGGCATAGCTAGACATGATAGCTGCCACAGCATTTCAGTTACTACGTAAGGTAGATCTCCGCCGTCTTATGAGGAACACTAGGCACGCCCATTCTTGTTAGCCAGTCAAAAACCAATCTATTCAAAAAAGAAAATTGGGGGATCCTTAAGCCTCGCCTTTAAGAGTTGGACGCTAAAGCGAAATCCAGCCCCTAGTGACCCCTTCAACCGCTAAGTGCATGCTTATTCATATGTTTTGTTACATACACACGCACGCACAAAAACACGCACACAGTAGATTTGACCAGCGCACGCTATTATCGCCGGATAGGCCCATTTTTGTCGTGACACCTGTCACGAAGAAAATGTCACGTCGTGGGCCCTGAAAAACGTCTTCAAGTAACCATGGAATGAATTCACTAGAAGATCTTATTGGCTCATGAATTCAACGCAGCAAAAATTTTAATAATCCATCCAGAGTGAGTGGAGTTACAAAAGTTTGTCGCATGCTGCGATTGCACTATCTCTTCTCTCGTCCCGACGAAAGCGCTGAAAGCAAAGCAGGGAGGTGTGGCAGGGCAAAGAAACTACCATGCCTCGTTACCTTGACACTTTCTTTTCTTCGAATGCACGGCTTTTCAGTGTGATCGCGTGCACACGCGTGGACAAGTAGCGGCCTCCCGCGGCTATCTCGGTAACTTGATATTTCTGTCACATACGAACATGTGATTTTTCGCTCAAAAACCAACGAGGCCGACGCCAGTGGCGGGTTTTCTGTGACATGAGGTCTTTAACGCTATCACGTTAATATATCAAGCTACGAGATTGTAGGGATGCGTGGCAAAGGCTAAGCGTAACACTTTGAAGGTACATTAGCAACAGAATGATGCACGTAATTTTTCTGTGCGCAGAAACCAGAAATGGACGAAACCAACATCATAAATAACGCAAATTCGTTCCTATAGAATGCTTGTGGAGCGTCATTATTGGTCGGTTCTGTGGTTTAGTTCTTCATGTTCGTTACATGAAACACACTACTACTTTACATCTTCGTACTCTGTAAAAAAAGAGAACTGACTTTCAGTATTTTCTAAAAAGAAACCCTGGTGGCTCTCATTGGGAAATATTTTTCCACAGCTTCCTCATTCAGGCACCTCGACGAGAGCGTGGAGCTCTCGGTGGAAGTTTTTCGTTTTTCTCAGTTTGTCCTCAACTTAGAGGCCGTGTATGCTTGCCTTCCCATTTCAATTGGTCCCCTCATAATTAAACCATAGTGCCACATGACATAAGGGTTCAACAGCACATACTGACGGCACCCCAGAGGTAGGTTCAATTTTAAATTCAAAGCATTTCTTAGCAAACTTCGGCGACTTTGAGCACATCTATCTATCTATCTATCTATCTATCTATCTATCTATCTATCTATCTATCTATCTATCTATCTATCTATCTATCTATCTATCTATGTATCTATCTATCTATCTATCTATCTATCTATCCATCTATCTATCGATCTATCTATCTATCTATCTATCTATCTATCTATCTATCTATCTATCTATCTATCTATCTATCTACTTATCTGGCCACTTACGTTTCGGTGATTTCGGGGTCGCCCCCTTAACTTGGCGTTAACCAAAATTAGCATGGGAGGGCTAGATGATTTGACGAATATCACGAGCTGGTCAAGACATGAATATTGTCACAGTCTTGTCGCTTACGTCGTCAAACACGTCCCTCCAGACAGCGGCACATACCCACGAGCGGGTATGTGCCGCTTGTATGCGGGTATGTGGCACAGCTGATTGACACCTAATATCTACCCAGGAACGACGAGAACACGCATGGGTGATTTCGACTCGCGAACGTTAAGAAATACCCGACATCGGTAACGTCGATATGACGAATTCAAAAATAAATGTCATAGTCCCGGCTGAACTCAAACCCAAGTATTCTGCGTGGAATTGAAGCATTGTACTTAGGAGCTACACCAGTGCTCGGAATTACTTTTCAAAGAGACTGCTGAAACGTCACCAGTGGTTGCAGTGCTGCCTACCCAATATTGTAAACATTACATGTGTACTCCTTTGAAACAGCCGTCACGTCGGGTTAATGTTTATTGCGGTTAGTTGTCATGCGCTGAAGTTGGTTTATGCAGCAGTGTCCAGGGCAGCATCCTCGTGAGCATCAGTTCAGCGCTTCATATCAGCTTCTGGTGTTGCTAATACGCGTGTTCAAGTTGGCATTGTTGCGCAAGTGCAAACAAATGGTTATATAAACATCTGCAAATCTTGAACATATGTCTGTGCGAGCAACGTTTTACATCTATTTAGCGTCATTTCATGACGCGTTGCTCATTAAAAAAACGCAACACAGCCACCTTCCCTCCACATGCTTCGCATAACGTCGATTCCCAGGTACGTAGTATCTGCAGAGTTTTAGGGGCGAAGCTCCTTAAAGCGGCACCAATTTGTCCCTCGTAGTCGTAGTCATAGTCGTAGTGTGTAACCAGTGTTACATTTTGACCTGCAAGGTGGTGCCGGTGGGAGTTTCTCCTGTGCTTTGTTGAACAATAAAAAGTTCGCGGCGTGTGCGTTAACTAAACGCCCAATGCTCCTGTCTCTCAATCCCCATTAGCAGCTATTGTCATGTACATTGAGCACTATCTGACAGGAAACGGTTGCTACGTTATACCCGCTGTGTGTAACCTCCTTAGTTTTAGAAAGTTTTAGCGAGCGTTGAGCCACAGTGCCATAAATACAATGAACTAGTATATAAGATGAACCCGAGGTGGTTAAAGGTAGGAAGTAGATACGAAGCGCAAGCCGTAAGAAAGTAATGGCTGAATTCTCCTGTCTCTCATTTGCCATTAGCAGCCATTGGAATGTACATTCAGTACTATCTGACAGCCTCCTTGGTTTTAGAAAGCTTTAGTGAGCGTTGGCTCGGAGTGCCTTCAATACAATGAACTAGTATACACCATGAACACAGGTGGTTAAAGGTGGGAAGTAGACTCGAAGCGCAAGCCATAAGAAAGTGTGCGTGTGCCACCTTTCGTTTAGTCCTTGGAATGTCCGCTGGATGGCGGTGCTTCTATACGGGAAATATATGAGGAAAATATGCGAGATTGCGGTACTTGGAGTGTTTAATAGATGGACGGATGGACACACAGACAGATGCATGGATGGACGCATGAACGGACGCAGAGGACGGGCGTACGAACAGATGCACGCACGGACGGGCGAATGGAAGCATGGAGGTTAAACACAGACGGACGTATGGATGGACGGAAGCAAGAATGAATGGACGGACGAATGCTTCGCCCCACTCTCCATCATTCACTCCGAGGATATGCTGCCATTTTTTTCTTATTCTGAAGGTGGTCTATATGTGTGGAGCTTTTTAGCAGCGTCTACTAACGACTTCTCTCCTCACTTTTGTCCAAACAAATCTCCTGTGTACGGAAAACAGCTACTCCTGTGAACATGCATCCTAACGGAGAAGCACGCTTGCCGTGAGATATGAAGACTCTTACTGATGTACTTATGTAATTTCAATTACCGACGTATGCTCGTGCAGAGGTTTCTGCAGGAAAAAAAGAAGCGTCCAGCCTATCACACGAGCCCTCATTCTTCTGTTAAAGTCACGGCTACTTGGTGGTTTACCATTCCGAGAGCTAGATGGTCACGCTACGGAGGCTTCATGTCGATGTTACGCTCACCCCATCTTTGACGAATGTCTAGCCTGAACAGTACCACAATCTGTGTGGTCGTATAGCCATTGGCATGAATCAATTTTTTAATGTATTTCTCGCCCCCTTCAGCACTATTTTGCTGATAAAGTTTCCGAAATAGACTGAAATAAAACTGCAGGAAGATACACGAAGACCAGGAGCCACCCAGATATTCTTTCTGCACACTACTTCTCGTAACAACAGCGATCGTTTAAATTTTAACTCTGAATCATTTTTGTAAGAGTTGGCATCCGAGTTCTAGACATGATTGATATGGGGGCTTCAACGTCCCAAAACCACCATATGATTATGAGAGACACCATAGTGAAGGACTCCGGAAATTTCGACCACCTGTGGTTCTTAAACGTGCACTCAAATCTGAGCACACGGGCCTACAGCGTTTCTGCCGCCATTCGAAATGTAGCCACCACAGCCGGGATTCAATCCCGCGACCTGCGGGTGATCAGTCGAGTAGTCGAGTAGCTTAGCCACCAGGCCACCACGGTGATTCTCCGAATTCTGGACAACGGTTCGGAACCCAGTAGGGCATTTTTATGAAGGCTATAGCAGGTATTCACTGGTAATTTTGGTGCATATATTTTGCTGAAAGTTAGAAAAAAAAGACTTTCAGCATGATGGGATCACGAGCGGCACGCAGAATATATCTGCGAAACAGTGCTTGCACTAAATTTACAGGCATTTTGTTCTCTCTGTTGAAGTGCCCGGTGTAGTTCATCTCCCTGGTAGACGCATGTTTCATATTAACTCACAAAGCGGAAAGGCTAAAAAATAAGCGCCTTCATTGTGGGGTTTTTATTGAGCATTCGAGGAACACACGCGTGCAAGAGTGACAAGCGCCGCAGTAACAAAGCAGAGAAACTGAAAAACAGAGTGCTCTCCGGGATGTGCTCTGTAACCTTGACACGCTGAAAAATACCTCCGTGTCCACTTACAACAAGGAAACGGGTTGAGGAATGTTATGAAAACCAAGAATAACCAAGGCAACAATGACAGTTGGTGACGACTCCTATATTCTTGACAAAACAAATTTATAAGGAAATGCTAATTCACGTATACTTAAGAAAATGATGAAAAAAGTGCAACAAAGTGGCACAGATAAACAGAAGCCACCAAATAGTAAAGCAAGAAAGAAGGATTTATAGGAAATAATGTTTTCCCTGAAATCAGCAAAATGAACTCAAAAAGTTTGAAACACTTTTGTTATGGCTCCTAAGTTGGTGGCCCGTGTGGCTTTAGAAACAAAAATATCGTTCTTGCCTCCTGACTAATTCATCTTCGTCCCTGGGATTGACAGTGGCGTGCTCTGGAAGGCGTGAAATGCCGTTGACACTCCAAGGTTTCATCGAGAATCCAAGGCCCGCCGCACATCGCGAAATCGAATCACGATCGCAGAGAATCGCAAGAACGCTGCTGCTACGGTACACGGCGAGGTTTCGTGGTGTGCTCGGCTGATCGTTTTTAGGTCGCAGAGCCTTCTCTGGGCGGGCAGATCGAAGATCAGGCTCCGCATGCGCACTTACACTGGCAAAAACCGAAGCACGTAGCTATAGGTGGTGGCGCTGGCGTGCTCCAGAATTGCGTACGCAACCCTTCGTGTTCGTGAAAGAACTCGGATGCTTAGCGCCGTCATGATACACATTGGTTGCGGCAGATCCCTCGCCCAATTTTAGGTGTTTCCAGATGAATCTGCTACTTTGAATTTGTGCATAGACAAGATCCCTTGGCAAGAAAGAACACGCTTTCATGCGTTCCTCATGTACCTTCACGGTTTTAATGATTTTGCTTCAAATTTATGTACGAAGATAACATTGACGCGCAACTAGTCCTTCCAGTTTCCTCCGAAAGTTTTCAATACAGTCGTCAAGATAGTCGCCCGTTCTCCAATGAGAGTATATGTTGCTCTTATCAGTGACTCCTGGTCTGCCAACGTATATAACTCTGTTTAGAGGGACATGTTAACAATCTTCGAAGTCCGACGACACTCCCACAGTATAATATTCTCTAAAGCCAGTTAACTCGTCATTTTATTAATGAGAGTCATATACGTAACACGTAAGGATTAGCCACGAAGATTCAGGGGACCCTAGTTTATTTTGTCACGGTCACCCAAGCTGTTGGAAATCCTTGCCTTCTCCACTGCCCATATGCCACTTTACGTCAGTCACTAGGTCTCAGCTACAACGCATTTGCGTCATGACGAACATGAAGGGCTTGAATAACGGGCATTTTTATCAGTGTCTGTTCTAATCAACAAGGAAGCATGGAGGACATTCAAACATAAACAACAACATTTTACAATTTGAGAAAACGAGCATCGCCGTCCCTACACTGAATCAGCGTCTGCACATGTTCGCGATAGACAGCTTTAAAATAACGTTTACTAAAAATATTAAAAGTCTGAAGTGCGTTACCCTGGAAATGCCACTGTTCGTATTTGATACATATGATACCTCAATAAAGCTACTGAAAACTTCTATAGGTGTCATGATAAGCTGATTTGACTTGTTATGAAGAAGACACAACTACTTGCATAATATACGAATGAACTTATTTCTTTCTGATCATTACTAATAAGGTTATGCCTCAAACAAGATTTCATTTTTCTATTTCTTAAAATGAACTGTACAAGAAGAGTGAAAACAGTTCTTGCGATTTTGCTGTAAGCATAACTGTTCGTGGGCATTACATGATTAAGGAATCACCTTGCTTTCACGGTGCATATTATATGGGTTATTGTGTTTCTGCAGGCTAACACGTTTGGTTGTCGAACATGGCTGCCCCTCACTATTGATTCGCATGGTAGCCGTGCGCCCTGGCTCATCCCCACAAACTAAGCATAAGGGCCTTCGCTTCCTTGAAAGTCACCATAGTAGTAATTACAAGGGTATAGGGCATGTACTTCTGACCTGCTCTTATGCGTCACTGTGATTCAGATTGCCAAAGCTTACTTTTGTTTATTTATTCGTGTTATTTTTAAGTACTTGGCAGGCTTCCCAAAAGTGAACAGTTTTCATCTTTTTTGTGCCTGATAAACTCCGGCACTAAAATGCATCATTCTTCGCCGGCAGTCTGTGTTCTTTGAGTATAAGCGATGAAGACGATAACGTGGAGCGGAGGGCTTGGAAAATGGCTGCAGCGTGTGCTCGCCACCTTTGCATGATGATAGGCTGGGCAGTATTGACGGAGGACTGACGGTTAACCGATGTTTCTCCGGAGCTTCACCTACTCATCATTATTCGCTCCATGGATATACTGTAATATATAGCGGAACATCGGTGTGTAGCAGAGCTTGTCCAATTTATATGACATCCCCGTTTATATTCATGATACTTATTCGGTAAAATTTGAATGAGGTACGATTTTCTAAACAGCTTTACAGTTAAAAGTCATATAAAAGTTTTGCTCAGCTTGACTTAGAGCAGCAACCTAAAATAGATAGTGGAGGTGATCGCCACCTAAACGGAACATCGGTGTGTAGCAGAACTTGTCCAATTTATATGACATCCCCGTTTATATTCATGATACTTATTCGGTAAAATTTGAATGAGGTACGATTTTCTAAACAGCTTTACAGTTAAAAGTCATATAAAAGTTTTGCTCAGCTTGACTTAGAGCAGCAACCTAAAATAGATAGTGGAGGTGGTCGCCACCTAAATAGCTTGGTTGCCGCTGTGTTGCTGAGTTTTGTGAAGTTTTCTCAAGTTCTGAAAATTTGCTCTATATCTTTCTTCTTTTATGTCTTTCTTTGTCTTCATTCTATTGTTGTGTGCGCCTTTCTTTTCTCTGTTCATTCCTACTTCTTACTCTCTCTTTATGACTTTCTTGGCTTTTCTTTCTCATGCTTGAGTTTTTCCCTTCCTCTCTGTACTTCTCGCTTTTTTCTTTATATTCATTTTCCTGTCTCGCTCTACTTTGTTCATTTCCTTTCTTCCATTTCCCCCCTGTATTTCTCTCTCTCTATATATATATATTTTAGTGCTGTGCTTTCCTCTGTGCCTTCCCTTTTTCCCCTCTCCATTTCCTTTGTTACCCCCTTGCTAAAGCATATTATACAAGGCTATGCATTGCTTTGCTAGCGTGTCTAGAAAGCGATGGCTTAAAACGCTCGCCTTTGAATCGTGGTAATGAGGGTTCAAATCTTGCCTCGCGAAGAAATTTCTTTGGCCTAGAATTCATCTCTTTCCCTATTTTTATTGCTCTGCTTTTTTGTTTTTATGTCTCTTTCTTTTTTTCTTTCTTTCTTTATTCTTTCTGTACTTGTTTCGTCCCTGGAAGATACTGCATGCCACGCCGAATAAATCGGCGCTCGCGTTTTGAGAACACAGCCGGAGATAACGAAGGTGATGACGATGAAGAAGAAGAAGGGCAGTGCATTTGCTGTTTCTAATTTGGTGCATGACGTCACGTTCGCTGTGTGCATGCGTACGTGTACTGGTTGCGACGTGATCGTTAAGCGTGGTTTTTTTACAGCTAACTGACTACACCTTATTCCAGGCTCGAACAGCTTCACTGTTTAAAAATTAGATATGAGTGGTTTTGCTTTGAGTAGAGAGTTACCTTCGATAGATATTATCAATCGTACCATAACGTCACTAATGATAAGAGTCAGCTAGGTGTAAGCATAATTAATGAAAGCCACTTGATCGACTTTATTGAAAGGAGGACCAACTGAGACATCATGTAGAGGAGATATAAATTACGCTGCCTCTTTCTTCATGGCCTCTGAGGTGCCCTTGGACAGCCCGTGAAAAACAACATTCACTGAAAAAATACACTTATACACACTTACGCCAACGTACGAGTACCACTACCACACATTTAAGTTGAGTATATGAGTTGCCTCCGAAGTTTTTCCTGGGGTACCAATAAGATGCTCGTTTCACTAAAACGTCGGTGTCAGAGTCATTTGTTGTGAGCGAAAAATTAGGTTTGTTCATGAAGAAACAATTCAGTAAATGCAATAAATAAATAAGCGTGCTTTGTGCGAGAGGGCATTGAACCCAGGCCTCCTGCGCGGCAAGCCGGTCCTTTTACCACCGAAGTACGCCAGCGGTTCAGACAGGTTTTACAAAAAGAAAGAAAAAAGCTCATACGGACTCTTCTTAGCTTATGTACGTGGTATCACAATGAAAGAAATGTAGAATCACACAGTCATCACAACTTCAGAATTGTACACCTAGAGGTGGTTTAAAGGCCCACTCATTGCAAGTGAATCATGTATAATAAACGTCATCATCAACATCATCATCGAAAAAGTGTACAGCTTCACAAGTACATGCTTGATATCTGCGGTTTAACGTCCCGGAACCACCATATGATTATGAGAGACGCCGTAGTAGAGGGCTCCGGAAATTTCGACCTCCTGGGGTTCTTTAACGTGCACCCGAATCTGAGCACACAGGCCTACAGCATTTTCGCCTCCATCTAAAATGCAGCCGCCGCAGCCGGGATTCGATCCCGCAACCTGTGGGTCAGCAGCCGAGTCACAAGTACATGCGTTGCCTTATAGACGCGTAATGCGTACTTCACCAGTTCGCAAAAAAGAAGAATTATAGCGCAACTGGGTACTTCGCAATTTTCTTTTGAGTAGGCATTTCAAATTAGTTGGTTGGTTCCGCAATATCTTGGCGCAACCCACTCTGGGGGATGGGTCATGAGCTTCACAGTGCCTTATTTAGAAAATAATGCCCCTATTGTGAGGACTGGTTAAAAATTATTGTTTGGTCATTGCAGAATAATAATACAGGCTCACCAGATGCAAAAAAATAAAATATTGGAGTACTGAAATTAACGAGACAGAGAAATCTTGAAACAAGTCGAGTGGCATAAGTTACACTCAACAGTCAATTCTTTTAGACTCTCGTAAAGAGTTACATACAGCACTCAAAATGCTCATGTCGTTAAAACCAAATATGGTTGCACAAAATGAAAGAACAAGGGAAAGAGAGAACGTGAAACTCAACATTCGCACAGGTTCTTCTGGTAATCTTTTCTATTGTAGTTTAAATCTTGGGCATGTTAAAAGGAAGTACTCAGGAGATTTACTCTCATTACAGTGAAGGCTTAATTGTGGCTGGGCTAGACACGAAAAGTTAAGGTAACTGTTCAATGACGTAGCCTAGTAAAAACTATTTTTTCCTTTCTAGATGAACACCACCTGCTCTTTTAGAGGAACTTATGCTTAGAAAAATCTGATAATAACAATGGAGATTTATCGAAATCCACTTTCGAATTGTTTTGCCGCGATATACGCCGACGTAGGCACTACAGGCAAGTCAGGCCCATCATAGGATCATTTTGCTAGAGAACCTGCATATTCATTGAGTACCAAAATTCTATAGCCTGGTACCAACACCAGTCATACTAGCCACACACGTCTGGAAATGAGTTTGAAATAACCTGTCGCAGACGTTTGTCTTTCTTAATGGCGGCATAATTACTCACCAGCGTAGTGTACTTGGTGTCAGAAACAGCCAATGTACAGCCACCCAATAATTTATCCTTTCCTATTTCACTACCCTAACTGCACTCCACACACGCAGAAAAGAGCTCCAATTCTGACGCGCTCTTTCTTTTTAGGGAATCCGTAGCAGGCTTGCTGCATGCCCTTAAAAAACGAGGACTTCGTTATGTTTAGTACGGGCTAGTGGCTGTAACGTATATGCACCGAGATTTTGGCGGCTCGCTCCAGCTGGGCATACTCCAGGAACGATCCAGTTGCGGGTGTTAGCGCTTTGGGATCTGTTTTTCATCAGTCCACGTGCAGCACAGCAGCTCTCACTCTTTTAGGATTGAGCGTTTCACCAGGTATGTATGAAATAGACACGTGCGATGGCGTGTTGCCTGAGTACGCATATATTGTCGTATGAATGAATTTTTTCTAGTGGACCAGGTAGTGGGCCAAACATATTCGAGGAAGAGAAGAGAAGCAACTTAGCGGTTATCTTCATTGGCCAACACCATCCGTCCATCCATCCGTTCATCCATCCGTCCGTCAATCCATTCATCCGTCCGTCTGTCCGTCCATCCGTCCGTCCGTCCGTCCGTCCGTCTGTCTGTCTGTCTGTCTGTCTGTCTGTCTGTCTGTCTGTCTGTCTGTCTGCCTGTCTAGCTGGCTGGCTGGCTGTCTGTCTATCTATCTATCTATCTATCTATCTATCTATCTATCTATCTATCTATCTATCTATCTATCTATCTATCTATCTATCTATCTATCTATCTATCTATCTATTATCTATCTATCTATCTATCTATCTATCTGTCTATCTATCTATCTATCTGTCTATCTATCAAATGTATGAACAAACAATGTCAAAGTACACAAAAAGAAATTATAGAGACTTCCAGTTTGTAAGCGTAAAGCTCTATTGTTATTATGCCGATGACAATAAACAAAATAAACAATCACCTTATGCCTATCTGCGTTGTTTTCAAGGTACATGCGCTCTTTTTAACCGGTTTTTTGGAAGCGTAAACTTTGTGTTTTTTACTGTGGTGCTAGAGTAGTCATTCTCTAACCTTCGTTTAGAATCTGCATTTAGGTGAGTAAAGCAAAAGGAAAATGCGGGGAAATGAACATTGCTCTATACCAACCGAAGCGCCGCAATCATACGTTTGTGAGGTGCTTTGCAGACGATGGCCGAATTATGCACTGCGGTAAACGACGAGACTTTTCTAAGACGAACGTAATGGTTTCACATTGCTCGAGCAAGGTTCTCGTTTATTCGCTTTTGCTCTAATATATTAGTGAAATTTCATTACATCGATTGCGAGAGACTCGCATCCATATGAGTAGGTCCTTGCTGGGCTTATATATATTTTTCTTACTTCCCCAATCCCAGCACAGGTATAACATACCAGATACCACCGTCATGTCAACCTCACTGCCTCTCTCTTCTTTTTATCTTCTTTCTCTCTTAAAAATTCATAAAAGCTATAAACATATCTCTTTTTATAAATCATGTAACAGTGTCTTACAAGAAACAACAACGTTCTCTAAATCTCTAACGTGAGTGCGCGCCGAGCAACGAATCGTTCCCACTACTTTAATCTGCTTCGCGGTGCCATGCATTTTAAGTCAAAGCGTCAGAAAATCAGAAAATACAATGCTAAATAAATTGATTCTCGAATGCTCAGAAAAAAAATTCTAGTAAAGGAAATAATTTTGAATGCGTTGGCAAGACTTATGGTATCCGAATTTTCGCTTCACCTTACATTTCTCTTCATTCCGTCCTTTTCTTAACTTTATTTCATCGTGACTGCAGCGGGGGCAATAAAAGAAAAAAAATGTATACGTTACCACGTTGTCATTTCAGTGGCTTGTCATTTATTGAAAGAGTGGAGAAGCTGATAGAAAGAGTAGAATTCGCTATAAAAACGTCAATTTTGTAGAACTGTCTGTCACCTGTTGGACAGAATGAAGCCTTTCGGTATCAATAGCTGAAGACTCGCAATGACGGCGCAAAGATTAGTGCATTTAAACCCACGTGAATGTAAAACCGACCAATACAAGAGCAGGGCAAACGTGTATTACGTGTTGTACAGAGCAGGAAAAAAACAAAAAAAAACATTTGTAGGGCTATCGCTGACATGGGCCTCCTCAGAAGTGTCATATCGATAGTCTGAACAGCGTTGTTTGCACGTTTCTTTTTGAAGTGCGCATCCTCACCTGATTATATTCAGTATACAGTCAGTGCGACTGAAGCGCCAGAAACATCGTTACCTTACTAAAGCAAATAAGTAATGTTTTGTCAGCATCTCGTGCTCTTCATATTCACTGGCGCCAGCGGTAGCTTCTGTAGAGCTATTACGGAGCCGTCGAAAAAGTGCAACTCTAGTTAAGTTAATAACTACATTGGAAACTTCATTTCGGCCAGAACAGGTGCCGTCTACATCATATTTCCACACCAAAGAACCTTTCGTCAAACCATTAGCAATATATCTTGTTTCTTCAATTGTAAATGATCCGCAAGGTATTCACGAAATTTGATAGGTACCAACAAGTGATATAAGTCAAGACATTTTTGCAGTTGCATTCAACCTGCAATTGCAGCTGCAAGAAGTGTGGAGCAACAGCTGATTCGCCTGTTTTTCAGCGATTGTCGTGTTCACGGGCAAGTGCGCGCTATAATTAAATCTGTGCAGTTTGCTCGGTGTCAGGTGTCTGATAGAAACTTAAGTTTGTGATGTACTGGTGGCTTCTCCCCTCCTCCTTTTCCTCTTTTTTAGCTTTTCTACCCTTTCTCTGCTCTTCGCTATACTATAAATGCTATGAATGCGACTGACCCATGTCTTGTCACTCGGAACCTTCTTTCCTTCCTATCCCCCTGTCACTCCTCTTTGCCCTCACTTCCCTTTCTCAGCTCCTGCCATATTATACACACACATTACTATGCTATATATATAATGCTGGCAATATAGTGCTTCACGCTGTAGGACCACCCGAGCCACCAAAGAACTGCACACTGCAAACTCGCTAACGCCTTTATTATCAAACTAGGGTTCTTGTGGCGGTATGCAAAACACGTACGTGCCGAAAACATTAGCAGCGCAGCTATTCCATGGAGCATAGATTTACTGAGGCATACACAGGAACGAGGGTGCTTGAAAACTAATCGCGTTTTGGCAACAGAATTTATGGTGCTTGATTGCCGGGAGTGACGATTAAGTAACCAAATGCAGGTCAGCTTCGGTACGTCAGTATGAGTTTGTGATCTGGCGTGTGCAGCGAATGGACACAGACTTTGACCCCAAGCAACCGCTACAGTGCAGAATAAAATTCACAAAACAAAGTTCGTAAACCGAGCACGAAGACAATGCACACATTTTCTCACGAGTAACTAAATGAGGAACATATCTACATTTATTTCAAGTCAGCCCAATTTTAAGTTCCTTTGAGTACGTGCATATTGATGCAGCAAATGCCCTAGCCTCCATTGCTCACCCGTAAACATGGGCCAGTTAAATCACATCAGCATACGGCAACATACCACAGCCCGGGTCCTTAAGGTACTCCACTCCAGGATAAAAAATTATCATGACAGTTATTGTAAACGTTGCGTTCGTTTGATCAATATTGGTTCATCAAGTCTCAGCGATGCTGTCTCTTTAACGTACTTAATCAATTCTTCAATGAATTTTCGTCATGCTCATGCTGCTTTTCATAATAAAGCTAAACTGGGATATTCAAATTACGACAGGCTGCTCAAGTCAACACTATGAGTAACTCAGACAAAATTTGCAAGCACTAGAGGCACTATATTGCGAACACCAGCGATCAATGCTCGTTATATTAAGTTAAAAAAATAAAACGGCTGACGATATGCCCTCTGTACATTAGCGTACAATGATGTTCTTGTGCTCTCTTTCCTAATGTTAAAAGAAAGAATGACGCAGGCAAAAGAGAGATAAAACATGCTGCTGACCACGGGCGAGTAATTTCACTAATGCATATTCGGGAATTATGGAAGAAGAGCCAATGATGCACTGGCGAAAAAAAGGTGCCCATGATTTAAGCGAGAACCTCTGGAAAGACCGCGGCACTGCAACCGAACGACTGGCGTTGAGTGAGCGCACTTTCTTGACATGGCGCAACATTAGTGCGACCAATCAGAAATATGTATGATTCCAGTACTTCCACATATTGGTTATGGCACCATGGTTGAGGGAGCTGTTCGTTTGATTACATCTAACCGCTCGTCTTTAAGAGGCGGGGTGAGGTTAAGAAGGGAAACGCTGCGCTGCTTAGGGCTGAAACACGGGAGGTTTGATATTTCCCTTCGGAGTATGTGATGGCCGACCTTCGCCTCGTGTGTTCATGTCGCTGTAAAGCATGGTGTTGGATTTCATACACAGAATCACATGGCTACCGCAAAGAAGGGACAAAAGAACGCTGATATCTTGAGCGAACTTAAGCGCTTAATTTAAGCCCTACGGTGCATTTTGCGGGTCCACTACATCATGGCCTTAAGTTTTGTACGTGAGGATTTAACAACGCCAAAGTTGTCTTTGAGTGAATACAAAAACACGGGAAAAAGTTGGAAAACACTTCTTATTCACGTTCAAGAGTAGAACGGCGTAGCGTAGTCATTCCATCGTGCATTGCATTTCCGATCGCTAGCCTGTTTCCGATTCTAGGTGCACGCCTTAGCAGTGAAGTATGGAAACGAATGAGTTTGCGCGCAACATTTACCGTTTCGAGCTATCCTAGAATGCCCACTGCAAGTACAGTTGTTAAGTCGGCCTAATTATTCCTTTTGCGAATCAGCTTGGGGCCCACTCCCACAAAAACACGCGAACCAATGAAGCTGCCAACTCTGTTGATGTTTTTGCAGTTGATGATAAATATGTCTGAGCGCTTTGGGATGAGGGGACCTTTAAACCACCAACCACTTCATGGTGCAACTCAGATGTTTTGTCGCATCGCATGATTCAACGCTTCTGCCACGCAATAGTACATGCGTTGAGAAGACGCGTTGCTCTACATGACATTCATATAATTTTTTTCGAAGCAGTTTCGTGAAATAGGTTGGCTCCGTAATAAAACAGCTGCTTGCCGCGCAGACAGCCTGGGTTTAATTCACACTAGAACCGAAGATATCTCCCAGCCGCGGTGGTCTATAGTGGCTAAGGTACTCGGCTGCTAACCCGAAGGTCACGGAATCGAATCCCGGCTGCGGCGGCTTCATTTCCCATGGAGGTGGAAATGTTGTAGGCCCGTGTGCTCAGATTACTGATGCACGTTAAAGAACCCCAGGTGGTCGAAAATTTCCGGAGCCCTCTACTACGGCCTCTCTCATAATCATTTGGTGGTTTTGGGACTATACATATCAATCAACCGATGATTTCTATAATTTTACATTATTTGCATCATTCTCGAGTTTGCGGTCCCGAACAAGATGATTTTTCGCTCATAACCAATGACTCCAACACCGATGCTGACACCGACGCCGACACCAAAATTTCTGCCAAACGAGCTCTTTAACAAAATGGTCCAAAGCAGACGGCGCAGCGCTAGAATATTGTATATTGGTGAAGAGCAATCGATGTTGCGATGATTGGCCACACGATGGCGCCACCATGTCCGATACCTTCGACTGCTCGCTATGTATGTTATAAACGGACGCGGAAAAAGGTATCGCTCCTTCCAATTCACGCAGTGCAGTTGTTCTACTTTGTAATCGCTAAAATATCACCGTTATTGTATGTAAGGACACATGGCTGTCACGGGAGGCTCCGCTGCCCAGTATATATTCACTCAGCAAACAGACCAACAACGTCTGCCAGCCTGCACTATTGTGGTCATTTCCGATATTAAAAATATCGTTCTACGAACATATTTTTTAAGTGCTACCCTGCTACCTTGCAGAAACGCTTACAAATAATCAATACAGTTCTCGTAAAAATTTTCAGGCAACCATACTAAGACTGTTTTGACCTAAGTGTAAATTGAGACTCATATTATGAGAAAAAAATAGTCATGATTTAGAAAGAGAGGTACTTCTGGCTTTACGTATGAGCCACTGTTACACAACGTGCAGTATAATACTGAGTCGCGTTATGCCTTAACTGATCATAGAGCTTTGTAATGCATCCCACAGGTTGTACTCATAAAATATCGTTCAGGAAAATTATGAAATAATAGACAAACGATACAATTTGAAAGGGAATTTCGAATATTTTGTAACATTGGCTGGCACTCCATATATTCATTGCGCCGGAAATTATGAGCGCTCAATCAACAAAGCAGAGTGAAGATTAATTTTTTTTTGTTTTATGTGTTTTATGGGGGAAGCTCCTGAAGGCGTGGGTCTGTCCATCCCTTGTATGTATGTACGTGACCGCCTATTGCTTCACCTTTGCCAACTGCCCAATACTTTGTCCTTGAAGACATCCCTTTAGGCCCTATCACCGGTACACCACAACACCGGCCATAAAGCAAATACTGTTGAGAAGTTGCCAATACGAAATGCAAGATAGTCGTGTGCCTGTATTTAGGTGCGCGTTAAAGAACCATAGATTGTCCCACTGTGTCTATTCCCTGCTTGTATACGTGACCGCCTATAGTTACACCTTTGCAAACTGCCCACTACTTTGTCCTTGCAAATATCCCACTACGCCCCATCAGTGATTCACCACTTCGCCGACCATAAAGTCGTTAAAATAAAAGGGGAACGGAAGCGACATATAGCTACCACTTACGAATAATAAAATTTCTTGTATAAATATATACAGTGTTTGTCACGTCTTTGATGGTGTAGTGGGTGATGTTCGCGGATTGGCCAGGGTTTACCAATGAAACCCTCCAACACTTCGCTCCACTCATAATCACTCCCTCCGTGGGTATGCTGTGATTTTTTTTTATTTATGTAGGGCAATTTTTTGTGGAAAAAAGTGAGAAAGAAGTACATCCGAATTTACTGATTTCTAAACAAACTCAGTCAGCGTTACTCTTCCAAAGATAGAAAACAGAAGCAAAGAGTCCGCGACTGGATCGCAATACCCTAAAGCATCTACTACCTGCCTCCACCCCTATATCATATATGAATAAAGGATTTGCATTCTCTCATTAGTCGACTCGCTGTTACGACTACGTTGCACGGACGCAATGACAAACACAAACTTGCATGCTAGTTGTACGGACGCAATGACAAACACAAAACTTGCATGGTAATTGCTAAAAAGAGGTAATTGTTGCAGAGCTGAAAGAGGCATTTTTCTTTTTCTGAAGTGCAAAGGGGCAGGGGGGAGCAAGGAGTTAGCTGATTTCAGAGTAGCCGTTGTTGTATACTTTGCACCGAATTAGGCGCATTTAGGACCTTACCTGGCGTCAGATGTTTCAGGTTAGGTGCCATTGTTACTTTCTGGCGACCTTAACCCATCCTGACTCCTTTTTCGAATCTACCCAAGAGCGGCCCCGGCCACTTACAATGTATGCTCACAAGTGCATTGTGTATGCGTGCGTTACTGTAAACACGTACAAGTTTGAAAATTTTTGGTAGGGTTTCGAACTTCTCGTACATCTTTTATACACTAACGGAAACGCTGGTCAGTTGAAGAGGCAAGGCAACGAAGTAATGCACAACGAAAACATCGAGAAGTCTTGCACGCCAGTAAATAAATAATTATTATGAATGGTTTTTTATTTTATTAATAAATAAATGAACAAAAATATTACCTTTCATTTCACAACTTCCAAAGCCATTTCCGGCGTTACAGATAGGAGTGCTGTTACAAGTCAAAAATGGAAGTTTTGAATGACGCATGACCAGGGTCGCTGACAATGGAGGCAGGAAGTTGGTTCCATTCAGATGAAGTCTTGGGCATGTAGGAGTGCAAGTACATGTCAGTATTTGAGTGGCCCTTTAAGGTATTTCAGTGGCCCTTTAAATGCCTTTGTTGAAACTTTGGCGCGAATAAAAACTTTCCGCCAAATCCTGATTGTCTCCTAACGACAGGCGAGCAGAACGGCCGGGTATCGCAGCCGCTGTTTGCTGCTGCGATGCCATTGCCCCGAGTGGAGGCTTCACTCGGCCTCTCGAAGCACAGTGCGTCGTTCGAACGACGAGCGTTGGAAGACCGTGGCGGTCATAACGAGATTACGAGATTCGCTGCGTCTCCCTTTCCTTGACGACCGCAGCGGTGGCCCCAACATCGCAGGGGACGACACGAAGCTGTAGAATGACAAGGGGAAAGATGGAAGGGGCAACGGTGCTTAAAATCACGGCCGCCACCGCAGCCCGACGACATCAACCACTGATCTTGTTGGACGCTGTCCCTATAACGGCGCTCATCGTCTCGCTCCCACTTAGGCGGATGAGGGTTGTTGCCTGCGCCCTCACGGCGAGCTTATGCGCCTTAAGCGGAGTAATTTTCCAGCGCTGCCAACCATTGCCGTCCTCGCATGAAATAATTTTTTTTTGTTAGTGGCATGTCGTACAAATTTTACACGATGACCTTCACAAGAAGAACAAAAAAACAAAAACGTTATTTGTTTATAACTTAATGTGCGCAGGAGAGGCTGCATGAAGGAACTACAACACAACCTTCACTTCAAGCGCCCTATAGTGAGCAGAACTTTGATGTGCAGTGAAAGAGATGCTTGTCTCCTAACGACAGGTGAGCGAAACGGCTTGGTACAGCGGATGAGGGTCTCCCCCTGTGTACTGTTGACCTCCCTACTTTTATGATATTCTTACTATCTATATCTCTCTCTCTCTCTCTAGATATGTTTCATAACCTCATGTACCTTATCAATTAATGTACACTTTACGTGTGGGGATACGACAGATTGTTGTCATTGATTTGATTCTATTGCGTACGCTAAATACAGCACGCTCAATACATCAGTAGCGACCACACGTACACGGAGTCTGCACAGTATACAGAGCTCGTGTGAGCAGTAAAAAGAATACCTTGTTTATGTAATTACCTTTCAATGAGCCATGTGCAATTTTGTGTACGCCACACATGCTTAATTTATGAGAGAGGACATCATGGTGTATGGTTTGGAATACTTTACTCAGGTATATAAATGGCCCAACCATGTATAATTTTGTCTCCAAATTTTCTAGACAGATCTTTTATTTGCATCACTGCAAGTTCAGCAGACTTCTTTTTTTTTGGAAGACGAATTATGCATCATTTTTGATATTGTAATTATCGAAATAATCTTGCAACTGTTCGTTCAGTGCACTTTTACACAATTTGGACAAAGTGAGTAGCACGGTCATGTTTTTCAGATTGCTTTATTTAGAAATAAAACATGCCTTCCCCCTCCCCCCCCTGATTTTCAACTTGTCTGGAATAATATTTTTGGTAAAATAAACGTGGATAACATATGCTAGTGTAGCGCCTAACACCTTTGCATCGCATTCTATCGGACATGTTTTATTTGGTCATATCCTGCTGCACATTTAATATTTTATTTTCTAATAATATTTTTCAATTTCGGCGCATGTCACAGGGTTGCTGGTAAAAGTGTTGGGAACGCTGTATTTGTCAGACAACAGATCTAAACTGTCATCATCTGTGTCATCTTGCGTGTCACAGCTAGGTATGAAATACGTGAATGTCATTGCCGCATTAACATTATTAAAAACACCCGCTTCTGTCTCTGTGGTCGTTACAATGCCACTGCTGCCAGCGTCACGGACATCTGAAACTCTTGGAAGTTTCCCTTCAAACGTGGACATGACCGCCAGCTATGTGCTTATACACAGCTGCCTTGGGGATGGAAAAAAAAGAAAACCTGTCGTAAAATACTTCCGCCAAGTTTAGAAAACGCGATAC
Source organism: Rhipicephalus annulatus (assembly GCA_013436015.1). Classification (NCBI taxonomy): domain Eukaryota; kingdom Metazoa; phylum Arthropoda; class Arachnida; order Ixodida; family Ixodidae; genus Rhipicephalus; species Rhipicephalus annulatus. The sequence continues at coordinate 257,820 of WOVY01012801.1, read as the reverse complement.
GCCAAAAATTGCGACTCCACAATATACCAGACGCATATATGTATACCGGCTATAAGCGTAATTCTTTTGTCTCGCGTTGGCTGTGTTAAGTGTTCACAGTAGCCAATATTCATTTGTGTTTTTATCCAGATATGTATTCTTGGATTTTTAGATTTTGGATTGGAAATTCGGTAGAGCAAGACAAGCCAATTAAAATGAAACGGATTCTCGCCTTTCCTGGCTCAGGTGGTGTGCGCATGTCACGTAACGCGGCAAAAAGGGAGAAAAAGTACATAAAAAAGTGCCCAGCTTGGTTGAATTGACACGCATGTATTAGCGCCATCTCGCTGTCTTCTACTAAACAAGATTACCACATAATCTCGTCCGCTCGCTTGCTCCGAGTGGCTCCCCGTCCGTATACGCATCACATCGCGCAACAGCTATGCAGCTCGACACCTTCCCCCCGCGAGTCGGGAAATGCGGATAAAGTTTACGACTTGTGCGGCAAGGTTGGTCAGGAATGCGAGTATCATCCCTCCGTAACTTCTTTTTTCTATACGTTATTCTTTTTTCATCCACACTGGTCCCCGCTACTGCCAGGTTAGCGTTAAAGCGCTTAGGTTGCGGGGAGTTTCCCAAATGCCGAAGCACCTAGTCATCGTGGCTCGGGGAATGCAAAGCGAGAAAAGACGAGGTGCTTAGAAAAGCGCCCGAGCGACGGTGTGCCGGCTCCCACCTCGATAAAGACATCTTCGGGAATAATTTCCAGAGTAAAGGCGCAGCTGTTCTCGGCATGCTCGTCCCTCGTTATCCGTGAGCCAATGGCATAAGTGGTCCGGTTCGAGGATAACGGAGAGGGAACGCGTTGCGAGGTAGCCTGCACTACCATTTCATAAACAGGTAACAAAATCAGGAGCAGCTGCTGTAGGAGGGGAGGCGTGCCGAAAAAAAAAACTGAGCCCTCTTCCACGCATCAAAAATAAAATAAAAAGCACGCATTGAGAAGCCAGGGACCGTATAGCGCGTAAAGGCATCCGGATTCCGGTTGCATCGGCGTACGACCAACGAGGAGTTTACAGCATAATCTCGAGTCCATGGCTCGTCCTCTTGCGAGCGCGAGTCGCAGGAACGGCAAAAAAAAAAGTTTACGAGCGGTCCTCGGGGGATGCTCCTTGGAAATGAGTTCCCAGTAAGGGAAACGCTGCCTGCTTACGCGCTCGGCATACTTCTGACACTGAGGCAGACCCGCGCATTTTAAAATTGTGTTTGTGCGTACGTCCATTAGTTCGGTGCTCAGGATCGCGTGGCGTCCCTCGTGGCATCCGCGCTTCGAGTGTGGCGTGCCATCTGTTTCATTTGGCGAATGCGGGTGCCCTCTTGAAAAACTGAGGGTAGGAGATGGTGGCACGGAGGATATTATCGGGAACACTGGCGTTTATTTAAGATGAGGACCTCTTGTGTGCAGTTTGTTGGAGTGCCACGTAGGTTAGATGGGAGACTGGACTTGGGGTAGGGGGTGTATATACATGGGAGTGATTGTGAAAAGGCATGCTGCCTACATAATTTGTGGCAGAACACGGGCACATTCAGACATTAAAACGAACAAACAAGCGAGGCCCGGCCTCCTGAGGCAGTTTCGGCAGTCTTGAAAAAAAAAACGTAGCAGTGTTCACTGTCATAACGCCAGTGCCATTTCTTTTGCGTCTGCCAGTCTGCAATTTTCTGTCACTGTCCCGTTGACAACTCCCTCGTTCATTTCTTGTCAATACTTTACCCGCGATAACAGGCAAAACTGTACGAGTTTTTGTTTTTTTACTCAACCATTCAGTTCAAATGTATCTCTACTTTGTAACGCCTGATTCTACTTAAGACACTGCAAATTATTCGACTTCAGCGTATAGGGTAACCTTCTTCTTGCTTTAAACTTGTATGTGGCTTCTGACATCTACACTGTTTTCCATAACATTCCAGTGTGCTCAGTATTCGCTACATACTTTGCTTCCTTTTCTGATTCTTTAACGCCAATGTTTCAATGTCAGTTCTAACTGGGAATGAACGTCAAAAATATTCCTCGATATTCACGTTTACTGGCATCTCTACATAAATGCTCCGAACTGTGATGCAGCGTACTGGCTCAAAATGAGTGCTTTCCGCGCGAGTTTTCGGGTGGGTCAGATAAGATCAACAACGAACCAGACAATGATTCCGTCGTACGCGTCCCACTGAAATCTTTTTTATGAGCTTCTGCGTACAACTCTTCAGTGACACACACACTATGGAAAACAGCAGTAGTGGCTCAAAAGATTTCTACAATAAAATGGTGATCAAAAGCTTTAAACATTCTTCATAAACTGTAGTCACGCACGTAAATGAAGTCGATGAGCCCTAGACAAGTCGCAGACGTAATGTAAGTATTTCCTATAGTGGCCCAGGTGAAAAGGAACGTCTAAACAGTGATTATGAGCTTGAGTATTCATTTATAACTTTTGAAAGATAAGTTTCTTACTAAAAGTATCAAGAAAAATTTCCAAACTGGCGCTAAGCCATGCGAGCCTTGCAACAACGAAACTGGGCGACTTTGTAGACTAATGTGATTGTTTCCAGGTGACTTGTCAGCCTTAGCTACGTGATGCAAGTTGTTACCAGGTTGCTCCTAGGATTTAGGATGTTTTATGTTTCCGGCTGATCTAGCGTTGCGACATTCTCAGGCAATAGACCCTTTTCGAAATTCAGCGCCGCCTATCGAACGAAACTGAAAACACATTTTTTCCCGCCAAGTCTTGTTCGCCCAAGGGACGCTCATTGGCGTACCATCCAAACGCGGTACACGTCCTGCAGGATCGCGAGCGTTGTCCATGTGGGCTGCAGGGACTCGCTCAATGGCGTCGCTGGGACACACAGCCCGCCAGCACGCACGAGTGTACAAGATATGGGGGAAGAATCATGTTGCTAGACTGAATTTTCTAAAGGGTCTATTGCCCCACTCGTTTTCCTTTTATCTGATTGTAACGAGCTTATGTCCTTAAAGTGGAGCGCTGGAATGCTCTTAAAAAGTCGCACGCAGCGCGACGCAACTCGGCATAAGCCGGTGGCCTGTGAGTTATATCGTATGCGTTGTTCTACTAGAACCTTATACACTGATTGCTAGGTTTTGTTATAAGTGATTCTAGGTTTGCTTCTACGTTTATGCTCAGCGCAGAGAGCCGCGAGTGAAAGCACAGGCAGACACGACGCGAGTGCGCCGTCATTGTCCTTACATCGCTTCGGAGTCTTCTCGTTACCTAGCATGCATTCTCAGGCTGTGCGTACTCGTGGTCTTCGTCTCACTGTCATCGCTTCGCAGCCATTTGTTGGGCGAGCTGTTGCCTTCTTCCTTTTTACTGAAAGTTGCGTGTTATAGTATTTAGGCCAATTTCATCTGCACGTAGCCGTCTGCGACGATAGTTTAATGATAGGCGCCATAAATTTCGGTACGACATATCCGTTTGCTGTGCTTTCTTTTCTTACTTTTTGGTAGACCAGTAGTGAGAAGCGAAATTCACCCAATTTCAGTGATACGCACAAGTTTTTGGTTACAGTTAGCTCTTTTGGGGTGGGGGGAACACGCAACAATTCACTAACCAGCTTCACTGTTAAAAGGAACTGCGAAAGCGTTGGAGGAGGCTTGTATTAGGAATAAAACTACATGGCCACCATTTCAAGCGTCGCATTAGAATGTTTGCCAGTTGTAATATTGCGATGACTGCGTAGGAGTTTCTGGCAATGCACTGTAACCACTATGGACACTCCATGTTTGATTCTTCTAATGGTTCTATCCTTCGATTAGCACGGCACGCGCGTGCTTGCCAGGCCCGCGTCAATAATGCGAGAATGAATACTCAAGTGGGATCTTCTACCCACATCCCATACATCGTCCACTTGTGCAAGCTACCACCTTTACATGCTTAGCCAATTGTGTATTGCAACAGAATCGAAAGTTGGGCTAGTTGGATATGCATGGTATACCTGTCAGTTCAAGAGCACGAATAAACAGAAAGGAAGAAAAGGACAAGCGCTTTGTCGCAACTAAACGATTTATTATAAAGGGAAGAATATATAAACAGGCAATCAAACAACAACGCATGCGTATGCAGACAAAAAGTACATCCGTGGCACCTCGGGAACACAGGGTAAAAGAAGAAAGATTATCTCGGAGCATAATCTAGGAAAGCAAACTCTTTATCATGCAGCAAAACCGAAGGCTGGCTGACGCATTGTTTCTCCTCTTTTTTTATGTGAAAAGCTTCCGTCAACTCACGAGTTAATTGATTGTTAGACTGAAAAACCACTTCAGTATCCTGAAAAACAGGATAACAACCACACTCCCTGCAATGAGCCGCGAGATGCGATGCACCCAAGGATTTCAAAAAAGAATCGTGCTCTCTAAGACGAACATTGATGCACCTTCCTGACTGACCTATGTGCACTTTACCACAGCTAAAGGAGTCGTGTAAACAATGCCCATTGCGCAGTCCACGAACCTTTTGCTGTGTTTCATGCGACATTGCGGAAACTCTCTGCGCATGCGCGAACAAATAGACTGCAGTTTGCTCTTGGCTGAGAAAAGTACATCGACTCTATATCTATTAACGAGTTGCTTAAGGTCATCCAATGTCGAATCCCGGCTGCGGCGGCTGCACTTCCGACGGAAGGTGGAAATGTTGTAGGCTCGTGTGCTCAGATTTGGGTGCACGTTAAAGAACCCCAGGTGGTCGATATTTCAGAGCCCTCCACTACGGCGTCTCTCATAACCATATGGTGGTTTTGGGAAGTTAAACCACACATATCAATCAATGGATGCGTGTGTTGTTGATCTTTCATCCGATGCTTTTTGTTCGTCACTACGAGATCTGTGCTTTTTGTGAATGCGCAGGAGCTGCTGCACAAATGTACGCCATTTTCGACGGCGCAAACGTGCGCTTTGTTCGACTGTTATACTGCTTCGTTTTTTTCCTCACCTTCCCTACAATAGCCCACTTGGACGATGTAGGTTGCACTTATAAATAAATAAATAAATAAATAATAAATAAATAAATAAATCTCTCCTGCCAGCTCAAGCCACGGCCATTCGCAGACTTGAATTAGAGAATGTCTCACCATCCCCCACCAATTGAGACTGGCAGCCTTGCTTCCATGTTTGAACAAGAGTTTGTTTGCCACGTAAGCAATGATCGCAGCACCACTCTCCTCCATCCTCTTGAATTCCCTAATGCCCATAGCTACTTTTCATGCCAAAACTTCGTACATTTTCAAATGAAGTGCCGCCCATTCACATGTGTCTATTGCTTTAGCAATCACTAAGAGGCTGTTAGCGAAAAGCCCGCAATGCCGTAGATTAATCAGCGCTCGCATAAACTCTGCCGTAGGGCCACGAGCATCTACTTTTACTGGAGCTTACTGGAGCCTAAGCCTTTGAGACTTGGGCACCCTCTCGCACGAAGCAACGTCACGATATTCACGAGGGTCAAACAGATGGTGCAAGTGCCTGCTGGCGTAGGCATAGCCAAATGAGCGAATAATAATTAATGAGCCTCGTGAGCGTATTGCATTAATCGCGCGTGCTTGCCAACGGCCGCCTATTTTACAGGCTTAGGAGCGATGATGGCGCCTCCCGAGAAACCTCACCCAGCCGTCGCAGATAAAGGGAGAGCTCCGAGGGCACTTAGAAAAATTCCTGGAAGGGGAAAGCTGCCAGTGCCATGTGCCGCTGATGATGTTTCAACCCAAACGAAGCTGCAAAGGGCGTTTGCATATGCTGAGGTGCATTTCAATGGTCTGCATGGTCTAACGAAGAGATTACATGAAGAAACTGCGAACGAATCTATTACAGGCATAAAGCACTTTGCATGGGTCTTCTAATTCTTCGTTATTGTCGTCTTGCGCTACCCCTTGTGTATTTAAGAAATAAGAATCCCAACTAATCATCTTGGCAATTTACCATATTCATATCGTGCCCTTGATTTTATGCAGTTCGTTCTGTTGATCTATTCTATGGGTGGCCATTTGTAGTCTCTTAGATGATACCTGAATGACGTTGTTAGCACTTGTCGCTGGTTGTTTATCGGCTGTCAGTGTTTGTTGTACAAAACAAAACAAAAAATCACCGCCCAAGCACTCCGTAGAAATCGCTAACCAGCGAGAGTTGAAAGTGTTTAGCAGTGGGTTTGACCAGACGGGGCACTGAAGCCTTTGACAATTATTGGCTACTTGTTTCGTGCGTCTTAATAAGCTTACATACACGTTTGGCTTAGTACAGGGCTTATTTCACATGCCGCAAATTGTGCCTAACATGATCACAGTGATTGAGTAGAGTAATGAGCGGTTAAATGCCTCGTTTTGCAATGCGTTAGTCGCAGTGGTTGTTGTCTAAACACAGGCGATTAAAGACGTAGCAGCCGAAGCCAAAGCTCCACTGGAGAAACTCCCTCTCTCGCCGTTATCACGTTGTCGCCGCTACGCCACTTGCTCGGCGCAGGCACTGAGCCCTGTCGCCTATAGGCAAAAAGGGATTAAATCTTCTTTTATCCTTCTTTATGAACCACGCATTTTTTGTTCGGTGCGGTGTTGTTGCAAGCATCTGACATCGCAAGCTAGTTCAGCGGCGTGGTTTGCAGAATCCGTCCGCCACCGGCACTTGCATTCCCTTTCGCAATATAGCGTGGCTTGGAAGACTGCTGGATTATCGACACGCAGTTTCTGCTGGCACTCGGTCCTCTCGGACCTGTTTTTGTGGCCGAACTGCACCATCGACCCAGACAATGCGAACTCTTTCACGTTTCCATTGTCGGCACTCTTTTGAAGTTGTCCGTGCCATACCCATGTGGAAGGTCTCTGGAGAAACTGACGCGCGCGTGCATGGTCGTGAGCGACGAGATGGATGATGTCGCTCACAACGCTGTAAGTGGCGCGCTTGCTTGCCTTACGACGCTCAGAAGGACGTAACTCATAGGACAGCCAACGGAGACAGTTGGTGACACCTCTGCCGGACAGTTTCTCGTTTCGCCTAGCCTTATACAGCTTTCACTGTAAAACACCTAATACAACAAATAATATGTATTCACAATCATTCATGCTGAATTTTTCCCAGACCGATACTTTTCAGTATGATGCAAGAAATATTCCTATAAGTATATTCACAAGAGAGAAGAGTTCCGTCGTGTGGGTATGCTTTGTTATGCTTCAATTCAGTCGAAGCTTTCACACTGCACGACAGCTAAAATGGATCGTTTCATTTTACGGATACTCGCACACTCCAGTTATACTCTCTCGCACGGCAGTGAGTGCGCGCCGAAGCGGCTGGGAAGGGCCCGGCAAACTTCTGCGCTGAGAGTAAACCACTCAGAATTGGGATTCATTTCAAAAGTTCAAACGAAACTTGAGTCAGCGCATCGCGCTAGAACATATTGGTCCGGAGTATTGCGCCCATTTGCTTCGATCCCACCTGGGAGAATGTGTCAAATCAACCAGAAGCACTCTACTGTTATACTCGGATACAACTTTCTGTGGCAATGAAAGGAAACTACGGAGCCCGGGTGGGCATGTGACACCACCGTAGAATATAGTGCCACGAATCTTGCACGAATGCGTCTGTTTTTTTTTTCGCGTGAAAATAATAAAAACAACATTATTTTGACCTAGATGATGTTTGGGAAGAGACACTGCACTCGACGAGGAGACACCATTGTTTGTTGTTGCTTTCTGAAGAATCATTTCACGTATTTACGCGACTGAACACGTCGCACGTATTACGTTCAACTCATGGTGAAGATGGCGTCTTCATCTTCAGGTGAGCGCACGTCGCCCTCCAGTTATTCCGACGACTCGTCGAAGGAACTTGCGTCAAATTTCTCTCTCAAATGGCCGTGTAAGCAGGCGTACAAAATTGTGTGCAGTGGGATTACGTGAGCGAGGCCGTCATTATAAACGCAAGCCGAACCGGACTACTTCGCGGAGGCATACATTAGGAGTAGCTCCACCTACGTAGTCTTCACTTCATTTCCACACAAAGTTGTCTCCGAGTATAGTCATGCAGTCTATCTGAGGCAGTGAACTAGCCCTCTGGTTGACCTCCCTACTTTGCTATAGAAACGAAAACGGGAATACTACAAGGCGCAGAACGAATCTAGAAAAAGTCATCCGCTTCCAACGTGGGAAATTCTGGTTTTAATTCGCGAGCAGTACGTCCCAAAGAATCAAGGATACAAAGTTTTTGCAAAAAAGTGTAGGCTGTTGTAATTCAGTTATGCGAATTTATTTTTATCTTCTTTATTTTCCAGTATTATACACTGTGATATTGCGATATAAGTTATTGCTGTTGAGAAGGCAGATAGGTCGGGAGAACATAAAAAGTTAGGGTAATCGCAATAAAAATTTGAGCCAGTTTCTTACCGTGAGAACTGTCCGGCGGTCAAGCTGTGGCTTCTTTCCTTTGGTATCTTCAAGTCTCTTATTCCGCCTAGTTTTTTTCTAAATTATTTCTTTGTTGTTTTTTATTTAAGCTAAGGCCGGTCTTTTTACTTCAGCTGCTATTCTGCTAAGCCATTTCCTATTCTCCCCAAGCTATGTTCTGCCGTTGCAGGCGCGACAGTTTCCGTCTCAATCCACTGTTTGAATCCCTCACCTTACCTATGCTTCTGAACGTGACCCCGTTTCCCCCTCCCCTTTCTTCAGGCCACCTGTTTTACCTGGTCACAGGACCCTTTTTTAACAAGACCACACCAACTATACGTTCTATAGCACAGGGTCCACGTACGCAGCTTCGCAATAAAAAAAAGAAAGTCTTTGCATATAGCACCGTTCATCTTCGTTTAAATGGTGACTTGCAGGCGCACATGCGCTGCACACTTGGCCGCATGCTTTTCTACTCTATTTTGCTGATGCACTGTCCAATATTTTTGCACGAAACAGCCCGATATGTCAAATACTATTAACTCCGACCAGTCATGGATGTCTTATCTGATGATAAAATCAACAAACAACGACATCGGAAGCACCAGAGGCTCGGCTAGACCAACTTGTGACGCCTTACAAAGTTCGGACGATGCTCGGCTTCGTGCTGTAACTCCTAATGTATGTCACGCTATTGCAATCGTCAGGCTGAATTGTGAAGCTTCCTTGTAGAGAAATATCGACGCGTCTGTATACAACCAGCCGAGCAGATCGACATAAACCCGAGTTGTATCTCTGGTTGATGCTTTTGTTCACAATTTTTATTGTAATACGGCTTTACATAAGCCCGCTGTAACCTTAGCAAGCATGACACAATACCAACAACATCAGTTATTGCTATATTGCTTGGTGCTTTTTCTCAAGAGTGGATGCACAGCGCACACAAAAAAGAAGCAGAAAAAAAAAGTAGGAAGAACTTTCTTTTCTAAAGCGTTCAATACCGGGAACGCACAATAGTGCGAGCCTTTCATAGCTCGAACAGAAGCTTTTTTTCAGAACAGTGCCTTTCAAAGAAAAGTATATCAGGTTGCAATGAACCACCGTGCGTCTCTGAAAGTACCCGATTTTGAGCATTCCCTGGAACAATGTTTCTCATTGAATGTTTTGTACTGTTACTGTCCTTGCGGCAGCGGTCAGCTTGCGTGTTTGTTGGTCACACACGAGGGTGGGTTAGTTGTTTCTAAAACTGGCCAGTGTAGTCGGCCGCTTATTGTTCACATTTATATTCTTTTCATCATTTGTGTTTAGTTCATTCATGCTTGGGCTCATTCCCATCCCACTTGTGTATGTGAATCCTAATATATTTACTGCGCTCGAAAGCGAATGAAAAGGCTACGCACAATGCTCTACGCACAACGCTCAAGTAAAGCGATGCTTGGGACCTAGTAAAGCTTGCCAGTTTTAAAGATTCTGAATAATTGAACTATGTTGATTGCAAGTAATGAACGGTATGCAAGAATCAAACTTTCGTATTAGCCATAAGCACATTCATTATCGCGATATTTCAGCCTAATTATTACCAACATCGTTTATCTCACCAGCAGACTCACTATTCATCAGTTTTGCTTTTGCCCGAAGATGCACGTATACTGCATGTGCTCGTTTGAGCATTCACCCTCACAGCACAGTTACGCCTTGTCCAGAAAGCACACTGCTAGATGCGTGAACAAATAGTTAGTCTTTATTACTTGCGAAGGAAGCAAGTAATATTTAAATTAAGACCTGCAGATAATAAATTATACTCTAGTAAGCAGGATAAAGTAATATTTTAGTTCATTTATCTTGAATAGACTTTAATGTCAACTTCGACTGCCACGAATAACAATTCGTCATGTATTATCCTGTTCACTGAGCTTATCTGATCCTGCAAGTAACATTGGCAACCATCCGTCAATTATTTCATTGGTAACCCTTTAGCCTTCATTTTAGCCATTTGCAACAGGTTTTTTTTATCCTGGTGTAGTGCAGTCGAAAGCACATGGATTTAAATGCGGTCCCATTTCACAAGCGCTGTCACAGCCTTAACAGCAGTCGTTTCGCGAAGTTACAGAGTACGACCGACCATCTCTTTTCGTTGGATATTGAAGTTGGTAAGTTGAATATGCCAGCTAATTCAACCTCCACGGACGAGGCTGACGACCTACGAACACCATGCCTGACTCCCGGTCGACACGCTCCATAGTGAAGAAAGAAATAATACACGCACTAGACAAATTCACGCAACCACTGACACGAGACAAGGCACACAAGCTGTCAGCACACCTCTTGTACTTTGCTCCCATCCTGTACCATGAAGTTTGCGACACCGACGACTTGTCTGGGCACTGTTTGCGTTCTCAAGCCACGTACGTTTGGTGGGTTGGCTGACTTGTAGGAGCAAACAGACTGGCGATGCCTTAGAACACCTGCTGTGTCTACGCCTCGCATCGATGGTAACAAAGGAAGAGAGAGAAGGAGGTGCGCGTGTTTCTACAGCCTTGCCCCCGGTTGTACTCGCTGCTTGTCATGTAGTGGCAGCCAGCACGATATACTTCAGGAAAAAAAAACAGCAAGGACATGCAAACCCTCCGTCGACACGTTTAGCACTTGCCTTTCGAGAAGGTCCAAAATTGGTGCAGAGTAACCATGTTGCTTTGACTTCATTGACTCGAGCAGAAGTTCCTGAAAAAACGCATGTATGTCTTTTGAACACCATACTCGCTCGAGGGGTTACGTTCTACTTTCGCCTCAATCGCAGACTGCTGGCGGAAGTTGCAGCATCACAGCATCGTAACATAGGAACAGTTCAAGTGTCCACGAAAAAAAAAAACACTTTACACTTGTGTGGTGTATCTACTGAAAAAACTTCCACCACCCGCGTCGACGCCCTTTTCAATCGGGTCGACGCCGTGCACACTACTGTTGCTTCGCATCCCATCAGGACTGCATTAAAAGAGATGGTCCATAATTTTTACGTCAAAGATTGCTGCCTTAATGTGTCAACTGATTCAGGCAAAACACGGCGGTTGCCGTCAACATGGTGACACTTACCATCTGAAAACTTCATATATACTTTCGTGTAGCATTGTAAACAAATGCGTGGAGGCGAATTTCCTCTCTTACTTTGCGTATTACGAACATAAAAGGGCCAGCCAAGCAATTACTCTGTCCACCCAGTGTACTAATTTGGGATCTTCTGAGGGCTACTTCTACCTTTATGTTTTCACGTGCGCACGTCTATATACCCTTTGTAGAGGGCTTAGGGCGTGTAATAGCAGTATTGGCAGTCTCTAAGACGTGACCGGATGTACTGCTCACTGCAGTGCTTTGCACTGAGATGTCAGTGTCTGTGCTCACCTCCAGATATCTGTTTGTGTAGTAGTTAGGCTAGTGAATTGCCCGATGCAGTATTTTTTAACACCTTGACTCGATAATACACAATGAAACTATGGTAGTGACTTCCGACGGGTGTGCGAAACCCATTAGTCATGTGGAACGCCTCTCCAATACCAAAGTGCCACTCCGCCACAAGAGGATTTAAAGTTGCACTGGCTACACCACATCCCGTGCGGCCCTCTAAAGGCACGTATAGTGTCAGCGCCGTGCACGCTCTTCTCATTAACTAATGAGTTTCGCGTTTCCAGAAACCTACATTGCTTCAAGAAAAACTTTGGTTTTAAATAAACGCCCAACCTCTGATGGAACACCGTTAGGATAACGGTGTTTTCCAGGTCGCCGGTCGGTGCTCTCTTTTTCAGAGTTAGCTCCTGCAGGGCTCATGCATAAAAGTCACAGCTCTTTAAGCAGAGCTGTTGAATGAGACCAACCTGTACACGAGGAGCTATACTTATATAGTATAACCAAATCAATCCATGTACCAGGGCGAAAGCACTTCATATATTTTTGCTATTTTACGGTGTGGGTTGGTGCTGCGTTAAACGGTCTATCACGATCTTACCAGATATGTGCGTTAAGCATATAAGCACGTTCACTTAGCATTGTTTGGCCACGGCATTCGCTTCTCTTTCTATTTCCTTGTCAGAACAGTTGAAGCAATGCTTGCCCAGTTCGTGCGTAAACGACAGTCAACGATATAGCATGGTCTGCTGCACTCGCATAACTAAACGTGCTCAACGATATTCCGACCGTTTATGCTTTTACTTTTCTTGCCTCTCAAAGCAAAACAGACCTGAAAAGCTGAGCAGAAAACAAAAGATGAAATAAAAAGTTACGCAGCCTATAGCCGTCAAGTTTGGAACACTGCGCTCAGAGCACTCGAATGGCTTTATTTTTTATGTGAGTTGAGCACAACGTAAGTATCTCAGAATTTTCTTTCGATGACTCATGGCTTAGAGTGTAGTCAGTGTAGTCTTGCTGCGCTTAGCGGAGTTACAAATTTCGCGACCTGACACTGCTTACTAATTTTAATCCGCTGCTTGTCATTGGAAAATTGGCATCCGAGCTCTAAGGCTCCTTCCTCCGTTGTACTTTTTGTTTGTTTGTTCTATGGCTTAGCTGACTCTGCGGAGTAGAAAAGCATAGAAATTTTCCCAGTTAGGTGGTATAAAACATGAACTAACTCATACACTCTTACACAACTTCTAATATGTTCAGTGAAAAGCCATAGTGTCTTTAGGATAAGTTAAAAAACCTCACGAAGCGTTAAGTCTTTTACCACGATACAATTCATGCTCTGCGCTGTGACACATATGTGAAGTGTCATTTCTGGCTCATAAAAAAAAACTTAGAAAGACAGCTGATTGTTTTTACAGTGGAGTCTTGCCAAATTATTCTAACTTGTTTCGAATTTTCACAACTTGACATGCGATTTCTTGCTGTATTGTTTGATAGCTATATGTGTACGATTTGTTCCTTTCCTCACATAAATTCAAAGGTTATGTTCTTGACGCCCAGAAAACGATTGCGCGAATTTCTGATGCATCTGTAAAAATTGTGCAAATTCGTTTCAAGTCATCGATGGCTCAAGAGACTGGCACAACTTTTGTCGCTGTAAGCAATACATGGTTCTACGACAACATAGATATCGAGTTCGAGACATGTCTTTCATGTCTTACGAGACTGACCATATTTCCACTTTTAGAAATCGCAATCTCGCTCCACCTTCTCTTTTTCATTTACTTTCATGCCGGACGTTACGTGACCACGTTGCGTCAGTTCCTGGTGTGCTATTATGTCATCGTAGCACGCACGTGCGTACGTAGAGCGTATTCTCAAACGCTGAGTAGCAATCGATTTGGCGAGTGTGCGTGAGAGCAGTTTTCTTCTATGCGTAGGACAATAACGACGACAATCGGCATCGAACTTCAACCGGCAGTCATTCTTATTGCTCCTTTGGCGGACGTTGTATGCTTTAACGAGGTTGTTTAGGGGGGGGGGGAGAGGGATGCAGGTTTCGTTCGCGTGATTTGAGGTGCACCGTGACTCATCTCTTCTGGGAGCGGGAGAGCTTGCATGGGCGGAGCGTGGGCGTGGTGGGGAAACGGGTGGCGCGAGCTCGAATGACTCGCGAGCGGTGTAACGATGAACGAAATGCACGACCAGGCCACGTGTCATTGGTTCGAAGATATATTACGCCGCATTTGCACAAAGAGTCAATTATTGGAGGGGCCGCCGGAAGATCAGCTCGAGGACGTGAATAATTAAAGCGGGCACAATTGTCCCCCCCCCCCCCCCGCACGCGTGGCGTGCCTCACCGCACAACACCTGGGTTTGTCGTTGCGTCATTTGTGGGCATATACCGCGTACATTGGGTACGAAATGAGGAGCTGCAACTCCTTGTGTTTCTATAGTAGCCACACGACGAAGTCTTTTCGAACGACGCTTGTACATTTCGCCCAACAAACATACAACGAAGCCCTTTTAGTGTACCCTGCGCAATCATCATCGTCGTCCAAGTAGTAGTAGTAGTAGCAGTAGTAGTAGTTGCTTTAGTAGTAGTAGTAGTAGTAGTAGCAGTTGCAATAGTAGTAGTAGTAGAGCAGTGGTAGTAGTAACAGTGGTAGTAGTAGTAGTAGTAGTAGTAGTAGTAGTAGTAGTAGTAGTAGTAGTAGTAGTAGTAGTAGGTGTCACGCAGGTCACATGACCAGAGAGGGAGAGACTAAAGAAATAAATAAAGTGAAATCAGGCTAGTGGAGTTCCTCCGATAAGCAAATCGATATGATGGTGATGTTGATGATGAATACTTTTTGCACCAAAATTGATCTTTTTCAGCATCATTATGTACCCCAATGTACAAAATGTACAAAATGTACATCATTATGTACAAAAAACATATGTACCCCAATGGTTCAGTACGTCACACCTAATGCTCTTGAAAATTTTCACAGTGAAATGTCACTTATGTCATGGAGTGATGTGTTCAATGAAACTAATGCAGAGGCAGCTTATGAGAAGTTTCTTAGTAAATTCTGCGGTGTTTATAATAGGCACTTTCCGCTAAAAAAGAAACGTACTATGAAAAAGATAAGAAAACCTTGGATATGTAATGAACTTCATACACGCATTAAACAGAAGAATAAACTCTATAACACATACATTGCCTCCAAAAGCACACAGCTGTTTCAAGAGTTTAAAAGCTACAGAAACAAGTTGACCAGTGACATCCGAAATGCCAAAAAGCGATATTATGAAAAACAATTCGAAAATTCATTTCGGCATCCTGATAAACTATGGAAACAAATACGTTCTCTGGACGCTAATTTCATTGAGGATACGCATTTCGACAAGATCACTCATAAAGGAGAAGATTACACAGGGGAAAAATTAGCTGAGGCATTTAGTTTGTACTTCGCTAGGGATCATTCTACACCACATAACTCACAAGACACCCCTACTGCCAGATGTTCATCTACTCTTTTTCTTGAACCAGTAGGTGAGAGTGAAGTAACGCAAACGTTTTTTGAGCTTTCAAACAGTACGTCATGTGATTTAAACAACATACAAATTCGTCCAGTAAAATATGTCATTGAATTAATCTGTGTGCCGCTTACACATATCTTTAATTTGTGCCTGCAAACCGCTACATTTCCTTCGGCTATGCAAATAGCAAAAGTAATTGTGCTTTACAAAAAGGGAGACAAAAATGACTTTGGCAATTATAGGCCAATTAGTATCCTTCCTGTTTTTTCTAAATGTCTGGAAAAAATCATACTGAAACGCATGGACAAGTTTTTACAATCTAACAATATTATCAATGATTCTCAGTATGGATTTAGAAAAAACCGTTCTACGGAAATTGCTTTGATTCATCAAAAAGAATATATTCTTGATAAATTAGAAAAAAATAAGTTCGTGTTAGGCATTTTTGTAGATTTTACCAAAGCATTTGACTGCATAGTACACAGTATCTTATTTAGAAAATTGGATTTATGTGGTATTAGAGGGCACGCTTTAGATTTAATAAAATCCTATTTATCTCATCGGAAGCAGTACGTTCAAATCAGCAATTTTCAGTCCAAAACGCGTGATATTACAGCCGGTGTGCCACAGGGCAGTATACTTGGGCCTCTTCTCTTTAACATTTATATTAATGATATTGCGAACATTGATGATCAATCCAGGTTTATTATTTATGCGGATGACACTACAATCCTTTTGTCAGCTGATACACACAATGAGCTATCTTCCCGTGGTAACAATGTATTAGGTAAGCTAGAAGTTTGGACAAAGGAAAATGCACTGTCAGTTAATGTAAATAAAACTAAAGCTATAATTTTTAATTCTATTAATAAAAAATCTGATACTTTAATACATTTGCTGTATAAATCCGAGCCAGTTGAAATTGTCAGGTCAATAAAATCACTAGGAGTTTATTTCACACTACATTTGCAATGGAATGATCATGTCCACAGCATTTTATTAAAAGCATCGAGAGCGGTTGGTATACTTTGGCGACATAAATCTGTTTTACCTTTAAAGGCAAAGCTTGCTATATACCACGCTTTATTCCTTTCACACTTGAACTACTGCACGTTAGTGTGGGCGACAACGACTAAAACTAATTTAAGAAAAATTTCATCTCTCCATAATAAAATCCTCCGTCTAATTTACAATCTTCCTCGCAGACATACAACAGATCACTTGTTTAGTGAACATGAAATCATCAATGTTTACCACCTATACATTTACAGGCTTTTACGCCGCTATAAGATCGAACAAAAAGAACGTTCATCTACTATCACAGATATCGCTTCCATGATACGTCATCAACCAAAGTACCCTCACCGTCATCAACTACCTTGGATGCTTCCTCGTACAAGAACTAACTATGGACAACAAAAAATTACTTATCAGCTACCGTTACAATTAAACAGGTTATATTCATCAGGTGTTAACATAGCAGATATCACCCTTTCTCAACTTCGCCAATATCTTATTAACACTCCTGACAATTAAGACCTTATCTTCAAAGTTCGTAGATAACAATTAGGGAAAACAATAAACAAAAACACAAAGGATGAAAATGCAGTCACCGCTGCACGTAAATAATATGTTTAATGTATTCGTGCTTTACATATTGCGACTTTTGATTTATATTTCTATATATGTTTATTGCACTGTGTCTGTGTGGTTTTTTTTTTTTTTTTGAGTTTGAAGGCTTTATCAATTCTAATTTTGTTAATGTTGTGTATTTTTGTCAGCTGTGGTGTTCTGTTGCCGCCACCGCCACTGCCTTATGTACATAGGGGGGTGAGAACTTAGTCAAGCGGATAGTCGCTTTTATTCTCACCCCCTCCATCAACTGTGTATTGGTGGAAATAAACCATTATTATTATTATTATCATCAGCATTGCAGCTTCGCGGTCTGACAGTCTTCAGGGCATAGAACTGTATGACTTTCCAAATGCGAGGTGTACCTTCTTTTTCGAGATGCAGGCACAGAGTCGAAGTTGCATTGTTTTTCTATTTCTCATACAAATAAAAACCTTACTTCTGTAGCCCTTGCAGGTTTTTATGGCTAGGATGAGTAGAAGACTCGTGATATTCTTCCAACCACCCTCCAACAGTCACCTATATATGATAGCATGGCAGCAAGTAAGCCAAGCACATATATTATGACTTCAGTAATGACAGCATATCTCTCTTTCGAAAATTCAATCAAGACAGATGTGGCGCAACATAATGAATAGATGGACGATTGTGCGATAAGCGCTTCGACGAGAGAGTGTCTTTTACGATGAGCGGGTTCCCTTATGCAGTTCATGTGCTGGAAGAAATATCATCAACTTCAGTGATTGCTCCGTCTATGAACTTCTAGGCCGCGGTAGTAATTACGCATTTGACTGTCCTAATAGCGTGTATGACAAGTCTGAAACCGCACGTCTTCAACTCTTCGCAAGCTACACGGAATGTATTCAGTCTCAAAAGTACAAGGATTACCCGAACCAACGGGAAAGCAAATAGTGCTGGTATGGTGACAACAGCAGTGAAGATGGTGGCATGGAAGCAACTGTTTCTCTTGATTCACAATTCTAGAGCGATAAGTGGTATTATGCTTCGTCTATTCACTGGGAACATTCTGAAATATTCCGCCTCACAAGTCTCTATTGAAACATCGTTCCTTTTGGAGCATTCATCGACAAACTCTTCACCACCTGTGAAACGTGCCTTCACGTGATAGGCCAGAGGTGGAAGCGTGCTGTTACAGTGGTCCTATAGTGAGATCAGTTGAAAGCATAAAGGCGACTTTCAGTACTGATAACTTTTTTCTCCACTATGTGGTTGGTAGACGCTTTGGTACATGATAAGGGTGCAAGTGTCAATCACGATGGTGACGTAATTCAACTTCTAGACATGCGGGCAGAGATAAGTCACCTTTATATATATACCTTCAATAGTAATTCACTATTTCTTCTTTCCTCAGCTACGTTCGCAGAAGATGAATGAAACAATAAAATTTGGGGTGTGCTGTAGTGTAAATCTCACTGAAAGCTGAGTGGAGATTGGTGCACGAAAGTTAAATAGAAACACAATTATTCCAGAGAGAACACTACGCCCAAACGCCTGTTTCATCATAAGTCTTGAAGCAACGTTTTTCCAACCAGATAGATCATTTGAGTTGTGTCACTCAATCTAGTGAGTCGAACATGGCTGTAACTATTCCACGTGAATCAAGCGAATGCTGCAAGATAACAATTCTCTTAGGTAGTGAATCAGACGTTGTTAAACACATACTTCACGCTATGATGCTTGATTTTGACATGCAGAGATCAGAGTGTCGGCAAATGTGAATAAAAAAAATTAAGTCCCTTGTTCTGCATGCTAGTCTTCTCACAGCTGCTACTTGATCTGCTTGCGCAAAAGCAGATCTTCTTATAAGCGTGTTCGTTCATTTGGGAGCGCACGTGTTTTAGGTATTTACTGGTACGTCAAAGACGTATGGTGTGTAAGTGCAAATGCGTGTGTTCGAGCTCGTGAGTGTGTAAGTGCGGCTGCACAATTTCAGGTATACTCCATGTAGTTTCCTACAATATTCACTATAGGGCATTGTCGAGCTTCTATATAAATTGAACCATCAAGGAAATGAAAGGTAGTACATAGATTTGCTGTAGTCCTCGTACTTGCGCCTTCGATCAAACGTGGGGCCTTATATTCAATCATGCGTTTTGACTTTGCTTGGCATAAAACAAGGGTCCGTTCCGACCTCGTAAGGGGATTTTAATTGGTCAGCCTAAAAGGCTCGAAGTGGCAAACAAGAATTGCAGAACTTTCCCAGAATTTAGTCTTGCGACAAGGCTGTTGCGGGCAACACAGAGACACACTAGGACGAATGAACGCAGCCGAAGCCAAGCAATATACAGGTCATCATTTATATACTGGCTTGAGTACCGAGCGTTGCAGCACCAATAATACAGCACCAAGTTTCCCTTTAGTCTTTAGTTATATAAAACTCTGTGGAATACTCGAGGCATAACCCAACACCATTCCGCCCACCCACTGGTCCTCAAGAGGCGGGAAAATGCACTCGATGCTATAGCAACGACATTATTGAAGATCGTCGGTGCACGATTGGTTCACTACCCTTATCATGCTCGTTATCAACGTAGAATTCTTCCCAACAGCTCAAGTGGTGACATGCAGAGCTGATTGATGTTTTGCCTGCACTAATTGTGGCTATCAAATTAAGTGGTTTTCTGTGCTTTCACGGTGAGTGCGAGCAGGCTGTGCACGACAGTTTTGATTGAACGTAGACTAAGTGCGTGAACGCAATGCTCCAAGCTTCTTGCACTTTGTACACAGGGCGCTTCGTTTTCTGTCTGTACTTATCATTTTTTTATCCTCATTTCTTTTCCCCGAGGCAGAGTATTTGGATGCGTCCCTGGCGATCTGATCATACATATGCGTCTGATAAAGCACTCTGATATCTTTTTTTGCTATATGCTGATTTATGAGTGTCGTGGGATAGCTGCTTTCATGCTTTCTGCTTACAAAAAAAAAAGAAGTATGAAAATTTGGACTGGTATGCATAGAGGAAAGATTTAGCCTCGAGAGGAATGACATGGTCAGCAAGGAAACGGTGGCCGTTTATGTAGGCAAGCTTGTCATCTGTAACAGCGATTCGCTTTTAGTGGATCATAGTAGCTCATCAGCCAGTGGTTTTTTTACTTCCTGTTTTTTTACGTACTTACTCTAAGCTTGTTTTTTTTTCTTGTCAAATATGTGTTTTCTTTGCTCACTCTTTCGATAAAGATTCGCAAGTTTCAATAACATCGCAAGTACTCTTCCTTTTCCCTTAATTTTTCCTTCATACCACTGATGCACGCTCTTTATAATCAGTATACTTTTTTTGGTATTCACACGTGTGCTTTCTACGTTGGCCTCAATATACATTGGCCAATGCACCTCTTATTCACAATTTTTGTTCTTGCAGATGCATTCTCTAAGCCAGAGTTTTTTGTATTAGTATTTTTTGTTATTTTATGCTTCTCCGCCTATATATTCTCGATAGTGTGCTTTTCATTGTTAGAATTGCTAATAATAAATGATTTACTACTGTCAATAAGCTCGAGCTTAGATACAGCTTGCTGTTAAGCATATATGAATTACGAGTGTCTGTGAAATTTGTAATATACAAGCTCATCCGGAATAACCGAGATAATCAGTCAGTAAGCTTAAGCGGGATTCAAACAATTTCGTTAACACAAGATCATGGCGAATGTCGATGAGTGAGTAACTTGTTAGCCTAATACTGAGTACACTGACTGAAAAAACAATGCTTAGCATTTTTCAGTCGGTAATTTATAATGATAATCATCATTACCATTATTATTATTATTATTATTATTATTATTATTATTATTATTATTATTATTATTATTATTATTATTATTATTATTATTATTATTATTATTATTATTATTATTATTAGCAGCAGCCTGACTACGCCCTATGCAGGACAAAGGCCTCTCCCATGTTCCGTCAGTCAACTTGGTCTTGTGCTTGCTGCTGCCACTTTATACCTGCAAACTTCCTAATCTCATCTACCCACCTTACTTTCTGTCACCCCCTAACCCACTTTCCTTCTCTGGGAATCCAGTCAATTACCCTTAATGGTAATGATCATCCGGATATAAACAGAGGTTGTTTTAATGACTTCGCTGTAGCAAATTTCTATACGTAAGCAGAATCAAGTGGCAGTTTCTCTGAAACAAAAAAATAACAATCTTTCTCTTCTAACTTCAACATTCTTATGAAGGAAGATTAGCAGGCTACTCAGGCCGATACTAAACGATCATTTATATTGAACCTAATCATGTCTACCAAGATACAGTTACTGTAGAACATCTGCTACAACACAGAAGCACTAGCAAATGTGAGGCAGAGCTAAAAAACTTACTCTTTGTTAAGTTTGCTCTCTAACTGATTCTCCGCATTCGCTCAAATAGCTGCCCTATTGTAATTGGCTTTATTACGCGAATATGCAAACATTTCGCGTAACACCTTTTCTTTATTACGGCCATGGTTTACACGGTAGAAGCGAATCCAATCAAAAGCCTTCTGGTGAGCGCCTTGAGGTGTCGAGCTATTGTGGCACTCCACATTAAAAAAAAATCAAGTCGCTGCAGACTCCTCTGCCATCTAAAATTGCACTTTCAAACAGCCACGTTTACACATATTTCTCGTGCTGAGTAAAGGTCGCTTTTCCAACATCACCGGCACGAGAACATCATTCACAAGGAAGCAACTTTTGTGCTTGATTTCATCAAATAACAAAACTCGTTACGCCTACTTGTTCCTTCAGATCTCTCCCTATACAGACTGCAGGGTCCATTAGGCAGCGCTTGTGTCCACCGTGCTGGCCGGCCTGCCACCAAGTCAAGCCTGTGCTGGCTAGCCGCTGCGCCGCTCATCAGACGGAACAGACAAACAGACTCGTGGTGAGGTGGGTTAGAGGGAAACTATGGTGAGGTCCTGCAGCATGAGATAAAACAGAGTGATTCATGGTGCGTTTCTCGTGTGGCTGTAGTATTCTCACAATATATTTCGTATTTTCTCTGTAGTCTTTTTCTCCTCTACGTAGTTTATCTTTCTCACCCTACATGCTGTTCACCTTCATGTACCTCCAGGCTTTTCCTCTACTTTATAGCGAGAGTCGCAGATGCAGCACGTGTTCGCACCCGTAGCCTTTAGTAAGACCAAATAGAAAGTATGGCAGCATTTTGTTCAGCTCTGTCAACTATTTTTGTCGTTTCACAAGACTTACTATGCCTAAAGGCGCTTCATCAGTTCCATCGCCTCAATCTGCTTGTGCCTGCCGGCCTGTTCCTTCTCTCATCGCCTTACATCTTCGCAGGCTGGCCATACAATACAATTGTCTTTTTTACACGCTTTTCTAAAAGGTCCCTTTCGATTGCGATTGTGCACCGTCAGCGGAGCCTTGGTAGAGCAGGGGCTACCGAAGAAATAGATAAATATATAAAAAAAATTTGCATTCCTTTTCAATTGATCGTGCCCGACGTGCCATTTATTTCCCGAGTAAATTGTGCTGCCATAAGAAGATTGGACGTCGCTTCACTCTTATGTGGTTTTGACTGCTCAGTCTGTGCAAGGGGCCAAGGTTGCCAGGGGTGGTCGGTCGGAGGGCAGCTACCGTGGGAAAGGGAACTGATGCCGCGGGCAAGGTACTTGCTGCGGCAGATCTACGGAGCAGGTCTCTGTGGGTCGATGACGCACCCCTTTCACCCACCCCCTTCTCCAATACACACAATATATTCCGAGCTTTTGGTTTCGTTTGTTTGCCAAAGTATCCTTCCCTCGATAAAAACAAATAATAAGACAACGAATAAAATAAATAGAGATGTTTGGAGAGCCCGCACTGCTCACAGGCTAAGGTTCTTTAAAAAGCAAGAACCGCAAACGGAGCACAAAGCACAAAACATTTCAGCTGCACCTCTGCTGGACACGTGAGCGATTGCACACCGAGCAGTCAGAATGAAGATGTTATTAGTTTAACCTCAAATAGCAACTGCTGACGTTTTCAGGCTGTAGCTATCAATTTGGGAGAAGGCTTCAGTTTCTCTTCGCTGGCAGAAGTGTATGTGCACGGTAATCTTGTTCCGCGTTTGTACGTTTTAGGCTCTACCACAAAGCAATGGTGCAAGAAAGATAATTTATCGCAACGTCTCACATCGCCAGTTCTATTTTCCCATCAACGGTGGACTTTTCGGAAGCTGCACCTTGCTCAATGCAACGTTCAGACTGACCAGCTGCATTTACCTCATTGGTATCTACAATTGATTCATTTATGTTCTTTCTTTGAGCGGGCCTTCAGTCGCGTTTTTTTTTAAGGATGACCTCGTCGTTATACTGTAGAGTATATCTCATCCCGTGCTGCACAGCTTGACTTCTAATGCGAGAAACACGAGGTTCCTGCTTACGCTTTTTCGATTCCAGCCTGCAACGCGGAACTCACAGTTCGGGGGACCATGTTTCAATGTAGTTGGGAGTCACATTTCCGCATGCTAAATTTCAGAATAATTGAGACAGCTCGCAACAAGCTTTACAAGTTTCAACGGCCAAGAAAATGTCTTTGTTTAGCCTGCACGTTTAGACATAATGAATTGAAAGCTTTTCTGGCCCTGTCGAGCGAGTTTAGCTGTGACCTATCTATATAACCCGGCGCAAGTCGCACTTCGCGGCCGCCCCTAGCTTCTCCGACCACCGCTAGAATGACTGCCTCGCCAGCTGTGTTACTTTGACTTATCACGTGACTCACCACTCTTTCTGCCACGACGGGCCAGTGGGCTTCAGCTCAGTCGCTGAGCCATGGTCTTGTGATACGAGGAGGAAGCAAGGGCACTGCTCTGTCTGTGCCGAAGTTGTCTGCTTGGTCGCAGTGGTGACGGTAGCAAGCTACGTCCGATCACCCTGCGGATGTCACTCGGGTTGTTGACGAACTAAAGTGGGAACATCACTACAAGCACGCGAAGTGGCAGCCCGAAACGAGTGTAGAACGGGAACTTCGGTGAGCTAAACGTCAAGAGAAGGACGCAGAAAGATAACAGCGATGAGCTAGAGAGGTGGCAATGAACGCCTCGCCTTCGACTGCTTCGATGGCTTCGGAAACTAACAAAACGATGGTATCATTCGGTTGCCAAACTTTAATTCATCTACGAAGGCGAACAAGCATAACCAAGCAAGCAAACTTTCGCTTGCATAACTGGGTTAGGGTTAGCTAAGCCACAGTCATTTTTTTTCGTGAAAGTTTCTTCAGCACTACTTTGTACCTGACCAGCCTCGCTGCTGACTACATCCTGTCCAGATTGCGTACTGCCTGCCTAGAGTCATGGCTGCCATTGTGGCTCATGCCTTTTACCGCATTTGTTGGCTCGTGGAGGAAAGTCATACACGTCCGCGCGACGATGGAATGAGCTTAAAAAAGGCATGCTGTAATTGTATTGTATACTAATCATCCTTCATTATGCTTCATTCTGATAAGTACTTCGTTAAGTCATCGCATCTTTCTGCGATCTTCAATCCGCAACGGCCACTACATTGCCACAGCAGCTTTAGAACACCGCTACCTTCAAGATGTTCTTATCTCCCCGTCGTGATTTCGTTATGTTTCTATTGTCGTGGTCGTCATAGAGCCACAAATCGTGCATCTTTCTCACTCTGTCATAGGGGTTTACGTGTGAAATTCATGCCTTGATCACCTGTATTGTAGCACCACGTTAAAATGGCGGCGTGGCCACGTTTCAATCCCACGTAACAACGTCAACCCATCACCATCACCTAATCACATGCAGCGCAATACAGACGATATAATTACCTTGAATGAAACCTCCAACAAACCATGCGAGCAGTGTATGCCATAACACAATAGTGCAAAAAAGAAGCTAACTGGCGAAAAAATGAACAACTTTGCTGCAAAGAACACACTAATAATTGCATCCATAAATCATCAATCAGCCCCGCTCGCTTCAAGAATTTTCCAATACTTTGAAAAGTTGTGTTCTTTTAGTGGTTCGTGATCTTAGGTTATTAACAGCAATTCAATTAGTGCACACCTTAACTTAAGGAGAGTCCTGGAATAGATGAGGGATGAATACGCTACGACAAGCAGGAAATGAAGCACATAAACAAACAGAAGAAATATGACGCGTACAGTGTCTTTTGTGCTTAGTGAAAAACATTTATTGGAAAAAGGGAATTCCCCTTAGGTGAACACCGTTCATTTCTTCTGCCATCCTTCAAAACGAACTAAGGGGACTCCTTAGCGAAGAACTGCCATAAAGTTTAAAAGCAATGTTGGAGCGATGCTGAACATTCGCGCCAAAAAAAAGCATTTTTTTCTCGCTTCGTCATTTCACATTTTGCTTTAGCTATTTGTGTGCTACGTTTTCTTGTTAAGCTTCAGCGGACCACCCCGTCATTTCAGGCCCAATCGTCGGATGATTGAGAAAAATGAAGACACGACAAATCGAAAGGCAATACGTGACTTTCCACCATTCGCAGGACTTGTTGAGCAATATTGCGGTTGTAGGTGATCATCAATCATGTATTTGGCCCCCGTGGCCATTCCCCCCAAAAAAGAGCAAGTAGTGTAGAGTATCGAAACCTTTGCCGAAGCTTGGTTTCTTGTTTATATATAATTTCGTAAAAAGAATTAAAATCGCGAATAGGACAGCCAGCATAATACTACTTGTTGTTCCCGGGAATTTCAGGTGTCTGAAACGAAAACAAAGCGATTGTACTACTGCTACTACTGCTACTACTACTACTACTACTACTACTAATAATAATAATAATAATAATAATAATAGCCTCCCTTTCATAAGAAAAAAAGGAACTAGAAAAGAAGTCATAGTTTCGCCACTAGGGTGAAGCAATAAGTGTGATAGCAAGAAAATAGAATATCACACGGAGAACGACAACCAGTCGATATTTTCAGCATGCCGCTACAGCACATAGAAGACGCTCGAAAAAAAAAACACATAGGTATAGACTGGCAGCCGTCCTGGCTGTTGCGTTTTTGCATTTGAGCAACGAGCCGAAAATGCCAACAATGCAGAAGCCTACGCTGATTTTTCTTTTAAATGCAAATGCATAACTTAGTCGGGCCAAATCAGGTGTCCGGTGGCGTCCGCGAGCAAGCAGGTGTTATCGCTCCGCTCTCACTCTTTCTCTCACAGGCTGAGGGCCCGTGTTTATCCTCCCCCCTAGCAACTGGATCAGGTGTTGCGGGTGGTGTAGCGGAGAGTGAGTGTAGAGGAGGAGTGCACTCTGTTGTGTGAGGGCGCTCGCATTACGGGAGCTCGGTATAGACTGGCAGCCGTGTTTTTTGGACGTGTTTTTTGAGCGCTCCAGATCGACTGCGCAGATAAGTGTTTTTGCATGTTTTGAGCTTGTCTTTTTAATTAACGGCTGTGGTTGAAATCGTCGTAGCACTTATTTTATGGTACGGCTTTTTGGGGGGCCAGTCACCAGGTATTTATTAGTTAGTGCGGGTGTGTGTTTGAATTTTTGCAGTTTTTTTTCTTTTGCCACCCCGTGGGGGAGCTGCGCGTACATTAAACACGCGAACTTTTGTAGTAGAGCTTAGACTTTCTTTTTTTTCGCAGTGCAGGGCTCGAGTTTACTAATTATCAAGTATAGGGACAATTGGTGTTAGAAAGACATGGTTAAAAGACTGTAAAGTGTTCAGAATGTGGGTGGGTTTGAAAGTAGACCGAAGCGTAGAAGGGGAAGGAGAAGAGGCTAACGCGAAGTGTAGGTCGAGGAAAAAATGGAGAAAATGATGGTTGCCCAGAGTGAACTGCTGATAAAAATCGCCGAGCTCGAGACTGCGCTGGTGACAGAGCAAGAGAAAACGAAGGCAATGGGAGAAAGACTGAAGTCCGCCGACGAAGCACTAGCGAAGCTGAACAAAGAAGCGGCCTGCGGAGAGAACAGTAGAGAACCGGCAACCAGAACGGTGGAGAAGGAAGAGCAAGCAAGTTTGGAAAAAACAGGTTTAGCCGGTTCAATTGTCGCAACGCCCAGCTTCAGCGAGGTAGTGGTGAGGCTGGAAGGGGACAAAGCAGCCGGCGTCACAGGTGCAAGTAGCCCTCAGGTGCAGGATGCTCCAGCTGCAAAGTCACAGCATGTGATAATCGCCAGGGACTCGAATTTAAATCGATGCACAGAAGCCATCAAAGAGAGGGTAAGAGGTGACAAGAGGGTTGCAGTAGGGGCGTTCCCAGCACGCAAGCTTGAAGCAGTCATGAGGCAAGCGAGCGCAAAACTCAAAACTACAGCTGATAGACGAAACCTCGTGATGATTTCATGCGGTTTAAACGATGTCTCCAATGAAGATACAACAGGACTAGCAACCACACTGGCGAAAGGCGTCGATGACATGCGCGCCACTGCTCCTAAGGTACAGGTAGTGATATGCACGATACTGGAGGTACCGGTGCGTGATAGCAACCTGCAAAGAGCGGTTGTCAACGCAAACCAAGAGATATGGCGGATGAGTCGAGAGGAAGGCTTTGAGGTGGTGGAAATAAACAGAGAGGTGCATAGGTAAGGTGGTTTTCAACGAGACAGAATTCACTTCGATGGGCGGCTAGGTCATGAAGTGAATTGGCGACTTGCAGGACGCGCAGGAGCTTCTTATGGAGACAAGTGAGCTCTTTGGGGTGCAGGATAGCTAGTAACAAGGAAAACAACCAAGGAGACTCTTCGACAGGTGGTATGGACAGATACGATTCCAAAGTGGCACCAATATCTAAGATAGGTAGAGTCCGGGGCATAAATAGACGTAGCCACGAGCGCCGAGCCAATTCAGACATAGGGTATATTAACATGCAGGGTGGTAGGAACAGGCTGAAGTGGGAAGAGATAGAAGAACAGCTAAGGGAAGAGAGGCCGATGGTATACGATTTTGTAGAAACACATCTCAGGGACATGGATCAACCTCCGAACAATCCGGAATACGCGTGGGAAATATTGTAATAGAACAGAAGGCAGCAGAAAGGGGGGTGGTATTGAGGCATTCATTCATTCAAGTACAGACTGGCAAAGGGTTAAGCAGGAGTGCAAGGAACATTTATGGCTAAAAGGGAAAGTGGCAGGTCAAATGACACTCCTTGGTTTCGAGTACTTGTGGACGGGAGCAAAGACCAGAGAGGAAAACCAGGCAATGGTAGAGTGTATATTAAAGGACATTCAGGAGTTAGGAAAAGAGTGCGAGATAGTTATACTAGGAGACATGAATGCGCACATAGAATATATATATGGGTATACCGACCCGACAGGCAAAATAATCATGAATATGTGTGAAAGGCTTGATTTGATCATTTGCAACAGTACCAAGAAGTATGAAGGGCAAATAACATGGGAGGTAGGAAGGCTGCAGTCGAAAATAGATTATGCACTGATGTCTCACAGGATGTATGATAAGCTCAGGGGAATGCACATAGATGAAGGTGGCTCCTTAAGTCTGGGTAGTGATCACAAACATATCAAGCTAAGTTTTGGAAGAGCAGTGAAAGTGGGAAGGAGACAAGATGAGCAACTACACGAAAATTTTTATCCAGAAAGGCAAATTGAAATAGCCACTAAACAAATTGAGAAAGTAATCACGGAGGTTAATAAGACAGTGTGAACATACACGAATATACTTGGACTCTTTGAGCTAGACCTTGCTAAGACGCGTGACAAGTCACCCCGGAAAAGAAGACACAAACCCAAAAGTTGGTGGGATGAGGAAGTTAAGAGAGCCATAGCAAAACGGCAGGAAGCCTCTAGGGTACACAGACATGCTAAGCAGTGGTGTGAACCGACAGATGATGTTGAAAGCAAATGGGAAACCTTTCTAAGCTGTAGAAGGGATGCATCTCTTCTGATCAATGAAAAGATTAGAAGAAAGGAAGCTCAGTGGCTCGAAGAAGTACATAAAAAAGATAGAAAAGCAGCTGCGAAATTTTCGAACCGTCTAAACTCCCTAAGAAATGAGACGAGCCTAGAGCAGAGTTTTATAACTACAGCCCAAGGTGCTAGGCTAGAAGGGGACGAAGCTATTGAATATATAAGAACAAGGGTGACAGAAAAAATTCAACAAAGAAGTACTTTATGCACCACAATAGACAAGGATGAGTCAAGTGGTGCAATGGCTCCATTTTCACAACGAGAGTGGGAAAGGGCTTAGAAAAGGGTTCCTAGTTGTACATCAACAGGCCCAGATGGCATTCCAATTATGCTGATAAAGACATTAGGTGCGAAGTCTGAGCAGGCTTTGAGAGAGGCAGTGAGCAAAATAATAATCGATGGTGAAGTTCCCGATGGATAGAAACTTAGCAGGATGAGCATGATCTATAAAGGAAAGGGGGACAAAGCTGACATAAACAACTACCGTCCTATAACAGTGACATCAGTGGTCTACAGGCTGGCGATGCAGATTATAAAGGAAAGACGGCAGGCATGGATAGAGGATGACGGGGTGCCGGGGAAACTGCAGAATGGGTTTCGAAAACACAGGAGGTTGGAAGACAATCTGTTCTCACTGACGCAGTGCAGTGAAATAGCAGAAGAGGAACACAAGTCCCTGTGGCTAGCATTTTTGGATATTAAGGGAGCGTACGATAGCGTGGTTCAAGAGGACTTGTGGGGAAATACTGGACACCTTAGGTATGGAAGGTAGAGTCACTAATATTTTAAAGGATATTTACAAAGGTAACAAGGTAGTTATAAAGTGGGAAAAACAGGTATCCAAGCCCACAGAGGTAAAATGGGGGCTTAGGCAGGGGTTTTCTCTGCCACCCTTGTTATTCGTGATGTACCTACAAAAATTAGAGGCCAAATTAGAGGGAAGTGAACTTGGCTTCACCCCCTCTTTTTAGTCAAACAAGGAAAACTCATACAACATGCACTACCAGCATTGATGTACTCAGATGATATAGTGCTAATGACCGACAACAAGGAAGATTTGGAGAGATTGATGGAGATCTGCGGTAATGAGAGAGTTAGGTTAGATTTTAGATTCAGTAAGGAAATATCAGCAGTGATTATTTTTAATAATAATGAAAATAGTGAGCTTAGAATACAGCATGTCACGCTAGAGATAACAGATAAATACAAATATCTGGGCGTATGGATAAGCAATGGGACCGAGTACCTGAGGGAACACGAAATATACGTGACGACTAAAGGTAACAGGAATGCCGCAGTGATGAAAAATAGGGCACTGTGGAATTACAATAGGTATGATGTTGCGAGAGGAATATAGAAAGGGGTCATATTCCTGAGCTGACGTTCGGCAATGCGGTTTTGTGCATGGAATCAGAAGTTCAAGCAAGATTAGAAATTGAGCAACGTGGAATAGGTAGGCTTGCTTTAGGAGCTCACGGAAATAAAACAAATCAGGGAGTACAAGGTGATATGGGATGGACATCATTTGAGGTTAGGGAAGCTAGTAGCAAGATAAAATTTGAGAAACGATTGAGAGAAATGGGGGAGGAGCATTGGGCTAGGAAGGTTTTCAGCTACTTGTACATGAAGAATGTCGATACAGATAGAGGAAGCGAACCAGGAAATAGACTGGTAAATACTTAGAAAACAGCAGGTGGCCAAACCAGAAAGAACTATCGGTTAAGAAGAAAGTGAAGGAAACGGAGACTGGCATGTGGAGAATGGGCATGATCAAGAAGTCCGCACTATCGAGATCTATCGAGCTTTTAAGCTGGAAATCGCCAAGGAAAGGATCTATGATAATACTCGGGATAGTTCTCTACTGTTTGAGGCCAGGACGGGAGTACTGCGAACCAAGACATATCGGGCCAAATACGAAGGAGTAGACACAGTATGCAGTGCGTGTGGAGAGGAAGAAGAAACTGCCGAACACTTGATAATGTTCTGTAAAGGGCTTCACCCTATAGTTCAGGATGATGGCACAGAGTTTTTCAAAGCACTGGGGTTTAGGGACCGGGATGGCAAAATAGACTTTAAGCGGGTGGACTTAACTAGAAGGAGGGTTCTGATTGGTAGCTAAAGTCAAGGCACGAGTGAAAATTAAACTCTTCACTGCAAAGCACGAATCCTCAAACTCACTTTTTAAAGAAAAAAAAATAAATCTAGTTTTTGGTTCATTAAGTATTACGGCTTGGTGGCGCTAGCCACCACCCGATCTAAAGGGTACAGCCATATCTATTTATCTATCTATCTATCTATCTATCTATCTATCTATCTATCTATCTATCTATCTATCTATCTATCTGTCTTCCATCTATCTATCTATCTATCTCGGCGGAGCTCCCGCGTGGGTGGAAGCAGTGTAGAAGAGGGTAGGTGCAGCGCTTCGCCGCTCCTTTTCTCGCCGTTCGCTCTCTCTCCTCCGTGCGCCCCACTCTCTCGTCCGCTTGTTCGTAAGTATATAAATTAAGTGAAGCGCGCACATCATTCTCTACCATTCGCTGGCTGATGAATGTGCAAATATATGGTTACGGTACAAATACTCGTCTCGGCATTATTATACGTCAATAAAATTACTACGCCGTGTACTTTCGGCGCAAGAAATGAATTCGCATTTTCTCACAATTCCTTGCAGAGAGAGGGGGGCAATTTTTTTTTTTCATTTTAAACTGCGGCTCATGCAATCACACTCTGCGTGTCCAGCCACGCAGTGGCGTCTGATCCCTGGTGTGCCCCGTGCTTTCTTTTTATTTTTTCTCTATGACCAGCTGTTGGCTATCCGGCAGGCCGACGATGCCGCCCGACTCTAGGGACTCAGCGCTGCCACATGAAGCCATAAAGACCAAACTGCTGGTCCACTGCGTGGAATAAAGTATTCTCTCTCTCTCTTTCTTCTGTATCATGAGTGGTACAGAAGGGTACCGCTGTTTCTTGCGTGTCTCAAGGGAAGTTTCCAATTTTAGAGAATGGTGGCGATAGAAAATACGCCCAAGCTGTTCCGAGAGCCTCTTAGCGCGAGTGGTAAGTGATGCGTATGAATACCTCACGGTTATATCACCAGCACGAGTATGGCGAGTGGCTGTAAGAAAAAAAATATGGTGAGTGTCTGCTTTGGCTAGCGCAGCGGCTGTGGAGTGAGTGGTCACTGGTTCGATTCCCCGGAACGTTGCTTTGTAAATTTTTCTACTGGTTTATACTTTATGCTTTTTTACATATACGAGTACATGACGGTGATGATGACAGAAAAAGTCAGCCGAGAGTGTCCAAATAATCGCTATCGGAATAATACAAGAAAAAAAAGAGAGGGGGTTGGTAAGTAACCTAGCATGATTGGTACTCTACCCAACACCGGAGGCGAGACGGGTTAGAAGTTTAAAGAAAGTAAAAGAGAGAGAGAGAGAGACAGAGAAAAGGCACACGCACATTGTATTGTGTGCCATGCAACATGTACGGTATACGACATCACTATTTGTGTACAGCGGATAGCGCAAGTCTGTTGTGCTTGAATATTCAATCACAGAAA
Organism: Rhipicephalus annulatus; assembly: GCA_013436015.1. NCBI lineage: Eukaryota > Metazoa > Arthropoda > Arachnida > Ixodida > Ixodidae > Rhipicephalus > Rhipicephalus annulatus. The sequence continues at coordinate 225,440 of WOVY01012801.1, read as the reverse complement.
TGGGAGGACGTTAAAAGAGCACTGCTTCTATAAGTTTCAACAGTTTATCATTTGCACAGAGTAAATATATAAAGAGTATTTTTTCCATAAAGCATGTGCAATATGCGGTATTTTCTTGCGCCTAACTCTTCCCAACAAGAACTAATATTTTAGGTTCATCGCGTCTAAAATGTAACCAACTTGGTAGTGTGTCACGCAATTTTACTTCAAATCTTTTTAAATAAATTAGCTGGGGGAGAAAGATGATCACCGCTTTCACGTTCGAGTCATCCTAGGCGAGCACTTGACGGAACTTGTGACTTTTATAAGATGAAAGCTTTAGACATCTCATGAAATGAAAAATTTCACCGTTGGTATCGGCGCTCGCGGCGTCGGGGAGAACACAATTGGTACCCAATATAATGATGAAGCGATAGCATCGTCATATGACGTCCGATGGCAGCAAATATCACTAAATTTTACCGCTATAATGGCTTCAAAGTGTTTTATTTGTGACGTCACGTGGCGTCAGATTCTGACGACAACACGTGACATTGTATCTTGGACAAAGGTGGTCTGATAATATGTGAGGTTTAGCGTCCCGAACCTCCCATAAGGTATATGAGAGACGCAGTAGTGGAAGGCTCCGGAAATTTCGACCACCTGGGGTTCCTTAACGTGAAAAAGGTGGTCCAATCGCCGAGGCCATGCAAAGCCTCGTTAGTCGTAGAGAGCTTTCGGAAGGTGGCGGGACAGCAAGTCGTGTCATGTCAAGTTTCTTGAATTTGTGATGCACACCCATGCACAGATGCGGTACATTGACTGAGAGGAGAAAAAAGATGGCTTTCGAATCACATTAGGCTAATGCTTAAGGGAGCTTGTGACACTTATTCATAATCAATCATGCACTTAGCAAACAGCAGTGAAAAGCATTTGCGTTTTTCAACTAGAAAAAAAGTGATATGTATGCAAACAAGACAAAAGATTTACGAAGTAGTCAAAGATGGCCCTTCGTTACGGATATCAACCAGTGAGCCAGCTGGGCCAGCTAAACATTAGAGCTCACTGCCGTCTCTCTAGGATGCAACGTGGAGTGGGGAAAGACCGAAATCGCCGTCACTGACACGCAGATTAACGACCATCTCTCCCTCCACCTTTTTTGTTTGTTTGTTTATCTCTTCCTGCTTCGACAAGGCGGCCTGTGTGGTCGGGGGACACGCACGAACGCTTGGATGTTTCTGTTTGCTTTCGGTTCTTTTACTCGCGAACGTAAAAAAAAAAGAGAAACGAAGCCGGTGGCAAGGCCATACAGAAAGTTCATACAGGCCGATTTCATGTATACATAGGTGGACTGTAACAAAGATGACTTCCCCTATCTTTAGCTAAAGCCAGTTCCAGCATGCGGGAAAGACAGGAACGTCTCTACAAAGGTTCGACTTTCTCTATTCTATTTCTTTCCGGATTTTTTGATTTATTTATGTATTTTATACATTATATATTGCTATGACTGCACCCCCTCCCTATTCAACAAGGTGCGGTCAGGCACATGCGCTTGCACGGTTTTTTTTTTTGGTGACAAAAAAATTGATGATAAAAATAAGGCGCCTTTTGTGCGAGTGTGACTTTATTTTTATTTATTTTTTTGCTTTATCTGAGCCCCAGCTTCTCGCAAACCAAGGTGTTGACGTTCCACATGGATGAGCCCGTCTCGCAGCGCAGTCAGTGTTATAAACTCCCAGGTGTCTGTGTTGAGTTATATTACAACTTATTATCCTCGTGATATGTTGTTCACTCAATCATTCATGTAGTAAGCATCAGCGTAGAAGCGGCCTCTTGTACGTTGCTTGTGGTATTTCCTTTCACCTTTCGGCGTTGGCGATTTGACATAAAACACTTTAGTAATTGAATTGTTGATAGAATTAGCAGTGAGAACTATGAATGTGACTCGCATGCAGCCTATAGAAATGCTAATTTCTCGTAACCAAACAACGGGAACCGAAAGAACAGCGCTCAGCGCTGTTGTACTTCTTGGCTTCTTGTGTACCACTGTTTGCGTCATGTGCTGTCATGTGCAACTCATGTACTAACTATTCCAAGTTCGCAAGCTTCTGCAACGGAGAGTACACTGCACAGCGTCGGCTAAAACTCGTGCGGATGGGTGGACACGATGAATGAACGAAATTAGTAGCTCTCACCATGAGATACGTTTCTTCAAGTATCATATTGTGTCGTACTGTTGGCGCCGAAGGGGATCTTTATTAGAAGTCCTATTGGAATGTGAACAATTATGAGACAATTGAGAGTTCACCTCATGGGGCTTGTTACAAATGCCGCATGATGCTCGACTACAGATGCTGAAAATTCTGACAAGTGTAGAAGCTTGGGATAGATAGTCTGGTTTCTTTCTTGAAATTCTTGTCTGGAATCTCCAACGTGAACCTTTGAAGCACGTGCATGTTGTTTTTCGTGCTTCAAAGGTTCAACATGCACGTGCATGTTGAACCTTTGAAGCACGTGCACGTGCAACATTGTTTTTTTCCGGAAGTAATCACATCATACAAATAGATAGTTTGCATCAAGAAACGAAAAACAATGTCGTCCTGCATTTAAAACCTTTTTATGCATCCTTGCCAATATTACTACACTAATTTGCTGCTTCAAAGAAAGAAGTCTATTAAGTAACTAGCGTGCTCATAGCGCAGTCTTATTGGCTTTCAGAAACCAACGCATTCGTCACCGATTTCAAATGGAGACATGAAGCCGAGGCGCCGGCTGTTTGCCGTAGTAGAGCCGGCGCAACGAGAATGTCCCAAGACATTTTATGCGCATAAAATCTCATGGTTCAAAGCATGCAACCCATTACACCGAATGCAGACATATGGTAAAGCTTCCCTGACACAAGCCATTTCCAACTTTATCGATTAAACTGCAGTAATCAACAATTTAAACTTCTGCAGTAACATAATGCAATTAAAATTGTGCACAAGGTAGTTGAAGTGCACGCACTAAGAACAAAATAATGCTATCGCGTTCAACTCTTCAAGGTGAAGCTTAGAGTCCCACAATTTTTTGTTTCTGCTGCCAGCGTATGGCTCTCTCTGGGACTCAGGACTACGACCGGCTTTTTCCGAAGCACTCAAATGTTATACTCTCAAGCGTACACACTTTAGTGGTGAGTTTCGGGGTGCCGATACGTCAGAACATTAAATCTGGCCGGTGAATGCCTCCTCAGTATCGGGACCAGAGACAATGGTAAATGTACTAAGTACAATAAAACAATAGAGCTGTCATTCACAAAGAACTGTACGTACATTTCACTCTTACAATTGCGCTCGCACTGATCACCGGGTTCTTATGTATTTATTACGTGTTGCTTGAAATGTAATACAAGAAAGCCCACCCTTTTTTTTTCGTATAGCCAAAAGTTGAGCTTAAGAACTTGGCGTGCTAATGGGCCTCTGCCACCAAAAAAAGGCAGTGCTAATCTCGGCTTTCCGCATGCCTTGTTCCCTGAAGGAGTGCTAATTAGGGCTACGTGCTCGTTTGGCATGGGCGCAGTGAGTATTCCCGGCGTTTTCGTGGTGTTTGTGGAAACGCTTGAAAATTGTAGATAAGCAAAATACTAAAACCTGCCGTCGAGATAGAAAAGCCTGCTGCGCCAAAGTTTTGCGCAACGCGTAAGCCACGGACAATTTGACGGCGACACACGATCGAGAAAAGGTGTGGGAAGCGTTCATTAGTTTCTAGGGACTTCTGGGCACAGTAGAGCAGGACTTAGCAGTTCTAGTTAGCAAATGAAGGGTGGCGTCTTGGGGAGGCAAAAGCCCAAATTTGAATGAAGATGAAATACTTAGCAGGAATGATTACCAAGGTTCCTACAGCCTGCAACGTAAGTAGACGTTTCGTCTTCGTGTGCGAGCGTTGAATTTGGGAAAGCTTCTGAAGTAGTGAACGGGAATTCAAAACAGCGTGCGACTCCACGCAAAGCCGAAATTGAAAAAATAATTCAGTAATGCATGAGCATCAAAGAATTCAAATGCGGAAATAGCGCTGTTCTATTATCCAGGATCAGATTCCCAAGATATCTTCAAAAAATAACAGACAGCACAGTTATGACGTGTTGCTTTTCGTATAGGTGTGATGGGGGAATAGTAAACATGAAAATAAAATAAATCGCATGTCTTTATAACTGTCATTAGGAACTTATGTAATGTCTTAATGTTCACACTTTCAGATGCCTTTTATTAGGAAAATAATTGAAATAACCTAAAATATGTAGTACAGAACTAATTGTGTAATACGTAAGATGAAATCACATAACAATATTTTGTAATAGTGCCAAAGAAAACACATTATTATTGTGTCTAACAAAAAATCAGCACAAATATTTACACGTACTTGTGTCCATGGCAACAACGTAATAATATGTATCGAATAGAAAACAAGGGTTAAAGGGGCAAATGAAGCAACAGGCAAAAAAAAGCTTTCAGTGTTTCTTGAATAGAAAACAAGGGTTAAAAGGGCTAATGAGGTAACAGACAAAAAAAAAAGCTTTCAGTGTTTTTTACAATGCCAGAGAGGCGTATGATGAATCATGACACACTATTGAAGCGTGCAGGAGACTGCAGAAGTATTCATGGCAAAATTAAGCCAAACTATGCAGGCTGCGTAAGCAGCCTCGTAGATTGGGCTATTGCAGAGTCAATACTGAATTAAAAAAACAGTAAATGAGCGAGAGATGGAGATAAAAAGGGAGGAGGATAAAATGGTAAAGATTTCTTAAGCTGACCATGTCCTACATGTGCAGAAGACAAAATGATGTACACGTGACACTGAGAGAGAAAAAGAACAATCACAAAGGAAAACAGCTAATGTCTGCCTAATGTATTTGCCGTAGAGTAAAAGCACAATTTAATATTGTCTTTCTGGCCTTCAATTTATTTCTGCACTTAAGTGTCTGTTGTGGAATAAATAATCAAAGCTCACAAGAAAATTGCCATTTGATTCACTAAACTTATTCGAATATAATAATAATAATGATGATGATGACGATTATGATGATGATGTCACAAGTTTTACGTCTCAAAACTACGATATGATTATCAGAGACACCTTACTGGAAGGCTCCGGAAATATTGACCTCGTGGTTTTTTTTTAAATGCATTGACATCGCACTGTAAGCAGCTAGCTTTTCGAATCCATTGAAATGCAACACGTGACCTTCGGGTCAAGAGCCAAGCACCCTAGCTACTGTCCAGCAAGGTGTAATAATTCATTGAAATAATTTCATTAAATTATATTTACAGGTAACTGACCCTTATCTGAAGTAATTTACGCTGAATGTTATATGTGTATTCAATATAACTCTTAATTTCATTTAACTCGAACGACGCTTATTTTTAAACGACTTTTTTGAACATACCGCAAACCGGAAGTCCTTGGAAAGAAACAAAAGTGTTACACTCTAAAAAAAAAAGGAGCGAGAATGGAGAAACGGGCTCCGTTCCTTCTTCGGCGCAGCGACTTCCTCCCTTTCGGGCGCTTTACCCGTCGCGCCCTCTCGCGGCAAGGACCAAAGGAGCAACGTTCCTCCTTCAGCGTTCAAGTTTCTCCTCAATCATGGGGTCTTGCTCGCGCGCATGCGCACGCCAAGCCTATAGCCGGCCGTGGCCAGTCGCGAGCGATTGCTTTTACCTAAGATTGTTGTAAGCAATGCAGGAGGGACGTTTTCTTTTGTTTTATTAGTTTAGAGTAAAAGCCTCTCTTTTTGTATTGTCAGGCACTCACACAATGCTCCGCAGACTTCCATGTGTGTCTCGTGTTGTTTCATACTACCAACTTGTCACAAATACAAGGAGCTTCTGCTTTCCAACTTGCTAGGAAGCGCCGCCACTATTGCAGAGAACACACAACACAAGCGCTTGTGTTGTGTGTTCTTTGTAATAGTGGCTGCGCTTCCTAGCAAGATTGATCCTTACCAACTGGCCCGATACAATTGTTTATTCTGCTTCCCAAGCAGTCTTGCTTTATCGATTACCTTAGAGTGTAAAAAAATAACTAAAAGTGTAAAAAAATAAATAACTTTTTTGGTGTCGACATACTTGGTAAGCTCACGCATTTTTAGTTACGCACGGCACCAACATCACTCATGAATTCAACGAGGCGCGTAAAAAAGCATCACACTTAATTTTTCAACATTCTAGGAAACCTGATACCACTCTACAGTCCATGCGTGAAAGTACGATCATATACAGTTGATAGAGCTATACGTGCCACTACCGCCATATGGATGTTCTTGGCAGTTTACCCCCATTCGAATACGGCCGCCATGGCCGGAAGTCGAACCTGCGTCCTCCAGCATAGTCACACGACACCCAATAAGGCTATGCTACAACGGCAGGTGAAAGCACAAAGGGAAACAGGCTGCGAAGTTTCACCGAGCGTTTATTCGCCAGACTAGGTTACTACCATCAGAAACGTTTTAAACATCATCATAACTAAACTTTTGTGAAAAGTGAACCAATGACTTCTGTAGGTTAAACCAAATTCTCAATCGCATTCGTTTTGAATCGCCCATGCCAGCACTGAGAAGTAGGAAGGAAATATGCGCGCGTGCAGTATGGCTTTCTCGTCCATGATTCTCCTTTGTCGTGAGAAACTCAACACAAAATGCACTTCTAGTACAGCTGTGCACAGCAAGTAAGTACTAACGCTCAGTCACCTTTGTGAAAAGAGTATTCCGAATCCAGAGTAATAACCACCACAGCCACAGCACTAACAACAAAATTGTGGCAAGCACTATGACTGCAAGTTGACACGCGAGGCGAATCGCGAGAGGCATCTGAAGCAGAAGAGTATGCAGGCACAACATTCTATAAAGTAATAGTAAACTTGCGCACTGCAGCGATAGTTCCTCCACTCAAGTATTAGAGCTGCCGCGACGCCAACAGCCACTGTCATAGCTCACGAAAAAATACCGTCGGATGCGAGGTCATCGCTCATTTCTCTCGCAAGACCCGCGTTGTAACGTACGTATACACTGCTAGGATGGTCGTTACCGCATCAAAAACATCGTCATTGAAGGGCTAGTGGTGTACTGTATCCATGGCTAATGGTCACACTTATGGTACGCACGTAAAAAGAATATAAGCAAACGTTGAGACAAAACAACTAAACGAGGTCGACGTGACTACAGAACACCTACCACGACGGAGACAAAGTTTGGTCTGCATGCTGCGCTCTCTCCAAGTAACAAGAAGAAAAAAAACATGACCTCCGAAATGGCTAACGCGCGGCAAGTGTTTGCACTCTCGGAGGCTTCAAGAAAAAAAAGTAACTGTGGCAGTGGTCGACAGAAGGCGCAGCGTTCGGAATGCTGTGGGCATTCTATGCATGGCTTGGGGGTATCCGCCTTCGTGAAAACCTGATAAGCTCTAGTAATTATTCCGTTCATTATTGTGCAACCATTGATAAACTTACGTTTGTCTAAACATCAGATACAATATATTTACGTGTGCGCATGTTGTGGTATTGATACAAAACGTAAAAAAGTGCAAGAAAACCTACTTGTAATCCGTGCCACTATGGTCAGTCGAAATTAATTGCTATATAAGCTGATGCGCTTTCATAGTAGGGTGTGAGTAAACAAGTCAAAGTGTGGACCGTTGCTGTGAATGGTTGATTGTGTTCTTGTTGCGTACTTGTTAGCGTATATGTTAGTGTACTTGTTGCGTACTATATGTGTAGTATGTGTACATGTGTAGCTATATAGATTGCAACAGCACATATTAAACTTCCGGTGGCAGTGAGTAATCCTGAATGGGCTGAGGCGTAAACAATAATCCGCAAGGGAGCCGTAATAGTGGGTTTAACAATGTACGTCGCAGCTGGCAAATTTTTTAGTTTTGTTTTGTCCCTCCAGATGGCGCCAGCTACCACCTACTTCATGGCCATGACGCTCTCACACCTCCAGCTACTTGTATAACGTTGAACATCTATCTATCAAAGCTGCACTACGGATTCGGAATGGTTTCGCTGCGATCGAGTGTACGATTTGGAGGCACATCTCGTTGATATTTGATTGATATATGGGGTTTAACGTCCCAAAACCACTATATGATTATGAGAGACGCCGTAGTGGAGGGCTCCGGAAATTTAGACCACCTGGGGTTCTTTAACGTGCACCCAAATCTGAGCACACGGGCCTACAACATTTCCGCCTCCATTGGAAATGCAGCCGCCGCAGCCGGGATTCGAACCCGCGCCCTGCGGGTCAGCAGCCGAGTACCTTAGCCACTAGACCACCGCGGCGGGGCAGGCACATCTCGTGACCTGCGGACCCGTAAACGCATGGATAACGTCGCTACACTATGCGAATCTGCGAGAAATAAATACAGCAAGCCTAGCATGCACTCTTCAGGTGAGGGCTCTGCAGTATCCGTGTCTTTCGGAATGAACGTAGCGTCGCTGACCGAACGAAACGTACTTGCTCCGTCGTTCTCTTTCGCGATGTGTTCACCGTTACAGGTTCGTCTGCTTGTTTTTATAGTCATTTCGTTCAATACCAAGCTCAGCGGAACCGTTTTTTGTAACTTTCAGTGTCGTGTACTCCTTATCAGTCGAGAATCGTTGCATTTGCTAAGCCTACTCACTTCGCTGCGGGGCAGCCATGTTGATTTTCATAAGGAGGACCGTGTTTCTCCGTGGATGAGGGAGCAACGCCTCTATATTCAAAGACGAACATTGGGGACATTGCCGTTCCTCCCTAAATGGAGAGAACGTCACTCCATTTTTTAGGAGTGTACGCATTGGTTCCGCCACAAAAAAAAAAGCTCTACTTGAAAAAAGAATGACGTCCTATACTCCTCTTCCTCTTCAAACAAGCACTACCTGCAGAACTAAAGAAAAACACACAATGTGTCTGCGGCTCATTTCCCGGCAAGACTGAACCACTTGACGCAAACGGGAAATGTGGCAAGTGACGTGCGTGTCGTCATTAGTCTCCCTTCGGTGAAAGAATCTGCTTCCTGAGCTTCCCTCGCTCTATCAGACAAACACGAGGGCATGAAGTGCAAGGAAACAAATGGAGCCACCGGAAGATTCCTTCTTATTCGTCCTAGCACATGAAGAAGTAGGCCGACGAGGCCCTCTTTGTCATCAACGGACATCCTTTGCTTGTTTCATCATCTCGCTCTTCTTCCCCTCCAGCTTTGAAAGCCCGGCTAGTCAGCGTCGCGTAATGCCCAGCTGTATGAAGATTCACACCACGGCAACAAGAGCACATCGGCGTAAGAGCAAAGCCGACCGTGCTGCTTTAATCGGCATTCGCACTCGGCTTGATTGGGTACGGCACCGCAGACTCCCAGGGCAGTCACGCATTGACAGCGTTGAGGCCCTGTTTATGTTGGCGAGTGTACATTCCAGTCGCATTCATATTGTTTCTCGGTGGTTAGGCGGCAGCAGATAGAAATGGGAGCACGAAACGAAGAGATAGGGCGCTGAATAAGTCATACGTGACTGTAACGTGGCGGCTCCCGGCATCGCCAGGGCTGCTGTGCGTCTGTGGCTGCGTTGCAACTCCTCCCCGCCGAATGAAGAGAGACAGGTGGGCTTCCGTTCCGGAGCCTGCGTGTGCGGCTATTGGGACATGCGCAACACCACGTGTCGCTGTGGCATTGTGTCCCAGTTACCATGGCATGCGATGGGGGCGGACTATTTCTTACATCTCACAACAGCCGGTGGGCTGACGCTGTCCCCTGTTGGGTGCGCGTCCTCGCGAACCTCTTCTGGTTAATTCAGATGCAGGCACCACGCACGTCAGAATCGTCCCAGCGCTGTTGTGTCCGATGATTTGATGGAACAAAAGTAGAGAAAGAAATTGGGGGCCAGTCCGGCGTTCGCCCCATGATGCGTATAGCATTCTCTTCGCGTAGACGTGAAACGATGCATTTGTGCCAGGAGAATTCTCGGGACGACTGCTCGCTCCCCGCTATCGCTCGAAGATGACCGGCAGCAGAAATTTATAACCAGAACAATGTCACTGGAGCTTCCTTTGATGGGAGGCATCTGAGTCCACACTAACATGTAGGTGCTCATACCTGGCGAATTGTCTCTTCACGTTTCAAGAGGCGATTAGAGTATCTACACGGAAACGCTGTTTGGGCTTCTGATAACACAATCCTAACTGACAAGAACAAAAACATGAATCGATACTTGTGCCAAGAAAAAAGTTGTTCCGCTTGAATCTCACGATTGAACGGGGGGACTGTATTACCACACCACCAATACTGAAGTTGTTTAGAGAACATTTAAAGAGAAGGACATATTCAGCTCTTCGCACTATGAAAGAGCTGTAACTTCTTCACAAAACGTTTAACGCGCATAAACAAGTTGACCGTCACAACGGGTAGCGCCCACTGTAGGAGGGAAACAGGTAAGAAGGAACAATATGAAGCATGCATGTCATCGAGAAAGTCGGGGAGCTGTATACATATAGATACAATGAATTGTTCTCAACCACTTACTGAAAAATAGCCAGCCAGATGCCTTTCTGGTGAACCTACCTGCCGTCTGCCTGTATGTTTCCTTCCGTTCATCCGTGGAGTGAAATGGAGCATGACACCACCTGAAAAGCCGCACTCATCAATCACATGACATGCAAATTGTAGTAAACGTGCACAAGAATGACACGAGATTGTCAAATATTGTCTCTAGAGATCGAGAGGTATTAGAAACAGCTAAGAGAGTGCACAGTAATGCAAATGTTTGGTCGCATGTTTTAGACTTAAAAACTAAGGCAATGCCGCTTCTTATGATAAACCACAAAATATTCTCATTGCAATCGTAACTATGTTTTACTAAAACCCTGGACACCGACGCAAGTTGGCGTGGTTGAAAAAGTTTTCAGCTGCGCTGAATAATTTTGCCGCAGTTTAAACGTAAACTAGACTATTAGTTATTAGTTCTATAGTAAAATATTAACCTGGTATAGTTACTGATACTGCACGTGGAGTGAAATAGAAATCCCGCAATTAAAGAATATCTTTGAACATAAAACATTTCGTCTTCCTCAATTGCATAAAAGTAAGGGCATCAATTTTTTTGTGAAATAGATTAAAAGCAGTCGCAAAGACAGGAAGGAAACTCGCACTTAACAGCCGTCTATCCGCGGTTCCCTAAATGATATGACTAAAGTAAAGTCGAGTGAGGTGCTTTACCAAGAAATTCTTCAGTGTTATCCCCGACATCAGTCTTTGCTATCGTAGAAAAATCATTGCTGGCGATAAGGCTCCTAGCGACCCCGTAACCTATTTCTGACCAGCTAGACGCCTCATTTTTACGAGTGTCAAGGCGCAGTAAACATTTACGAGAGCCCCGGTGGCTGGCTTGTGCTTTCGAGATCTAGGAGCAAAACACATCCACTCCCCTGTAGAAAAAGGGCACAGTCATTACACAAGACGAGGTGAGGAGCAAACGCTCGCTAAGATTAAGGATAATTAACACGTCCAGTTCGTCCACCACTAATTCTTCTCCTGACAAAAAAAAAAACTGCCCTGCTCTATACTGCCGAACCATAAACCACGAACTCATAGATCATTATCACCGCCCATGGCTGACATCACAGACCGTAATAATATCACAGACCATAATAGGATAGCAGTTACAGGGTTAGAGTTTGCCTGTACGATATTTGCACAATCTTCCGCATTCTTTTACAACACCTAACCTGCAATTATAGCAACAGTTTCATCTTGATGTGAAAGCTTCATACCTTTAATATCAATCAACCTTTCAATCTTTCTGGCGTAAGAGGTTGCTTCGAAGTTATACTGGTCGGATCTACGTTAAATTTGAGGCTCTCGTTCTTACAATGGGCGTGGCTTTATTTTATAATTGATGAAATAAAAACAAACAAACAAATGTTTATTCGCTGCTTCCTAAGCAGTACTTGCCATTCGGTTAGTTGCGTGTTCGTCATTATTTACAGACTTGCCACCAAAAAAAAAGGCATGTTATCATTGAAAGGAGTTCATAAGTCAGAAATGAGATCTTTCGCGGCTGACATAAATTGACTTTAAGAGAAGCGACAAAGGCTTGTTGGTGTGGCATATTGGGTAAACGCACGTTTACCGTACTGAGACTGACTGTGTACTAGAACGCCTCTGCTTTTGTGGTGTGCCCAGTCCGTCCCCGTGTGGTGAAAGCACGTTTGACCAAGATAAATAGGCACAGCACGCAACTTAACTTCGTGTTATTAGCGTAGTCAGCGGATGGAACGCTAGCCCCATGCACCCCACCCCCCGCCAGACAAATTTTTTTGTCATGTCAGAGATTTTTCAAAAAGACGCTCCAGTTAAAAAACATTTCTGCCTACGCCCCTTCTTTGTGTTGTTTGGGAACAACTTGGTTTTCTTTTATATCGAATTTCAACGCTGTGAAACAAAAATGACATAACAGGAGATTTTTTTGTACTTTGCCATTTTAACGCGATAGCGTTAGAGAGCTCGTGTCATAGAAATTTCGCCGTCGACTTCGGTACCGTTGGTTGTGAGCGAGAAATCGACAAAGAAGCAAATAAAATAAGAAATAAAATTTTAGGTCCCATTTAGAATTGAACCAGGGCCGTTTGCGTGGCAAGCAGGTGTCCTACCACAAAACCATGATTTTTTTTTTCTCACCAGTTTCGAATGTGATACAAACGTCAATATAGGTCGCTATGAGCAATAATATACACAACAGAAGCAATTACAAGGCAGTCGCGGAACTATTATAGGTTACAGTGCTAAAATTTCTTTAGGTTCACCAGGGTTTCAACCCTGGCAAGCCATTCCGGAACAAAGTCTTGTTGTTTGAGCTTATCAATGTATTGAGCAATGCTTTCGCGGAAAAGCGCGCGTGCATGACGCCTGTCACGGTCACAGTAGAAACTGGCCATTCTAGCCCAATATAGACAATGGAGGCCAAGCAGCAATACAAGATCAAAAGGCAGTTCATGCTCTTTTTCCGCGGTTAAAAAACTAATACCTAGTGAATGTAAGGAAAGCTTCTTTTTTTAGAGTTCTCTGTAAAACATGCCAGAAGTTGACTCCTTCCCAACAATGCAAAAAAAAAAACGTGATCTATTTTCTCCGGCTTTCGACAGATGAAGTAGTTCGAACCCCATAGTATATAAAATCCTCTATATTCTAAAAAAAGTCTTGACCGGTAACGTGCCCGTGTGTAATTTAAAGAAAAGCTTTTTGCACTCGGCTCAATTTGCATTTGCTTAACACGCTTAAGAACATCATTGCCCTCGCCCCCACAATAATTAACCTATACACAGGAACCGGAATCATGTCGCATATGTCTTTGTGCAATTTTTTCGCCTGACCGAAAACAGGTATTTATAGGAAAACCGAACTGACAAGAAGCGGACACTGTCCGCAACTTATTTAAAAAAACCGCGCGTGGCTCCGGGCATGCTTGCGGTGCTAACCACAAAGTTAGGTAAAACAAGACAAAGGTGTGACTGGCATACATTTCTCAAGAAGGGGTATTGAACATCTCGAAAGAAAATAAAACCATTAACTGGTTGTCGCACGAACAGATGCGAAAGGCTTAGTCCCCCCTGTTTAACTCTTCGGAACAGATTCGTCCTCCTACAACTTTCCCAAGTGGACCCCCATACAAACACAGCAAATAATCTATGCAGCTTTTGCACGTGCAATCGTGAGCAACACAAAACCTGCATCTCATACCATAATTTGCTCGTTAAAAATATGTTGCATACAGTGGCTCTGACAAACATTGAGAGATATTTGCCGTTCGACCGCGTTGTCCTTTCGCCCGTTTCTTTTATGTGTTGAGTCCACTAGTCATTAGTGTCTTTGTAGTGCTGTAAAAGCACGCCTAGGTATTTTACTGGTGTTTTAAACCGTTGAACGTTAGCATAGATATCAGAGGCTGTTGTCCAATCTCCGTGCCACAGCCCCAGGCACTTTCCCCAAATTCAACCGACTTCCTGTAATTTCTCCAAAATTTTTGGCAACGGCAACTGTCTCTTGTACACTTTCATTGGTGGTACAACACACTGCTACTACATTAGCGCATGCCAAAACTTTTACCTCGGCGTCAAACAGTCTGAAACCGCGGATGGTCTTGTTTTCTATTATGACCAAGCACGAGCTTTCTATTTACAATGCAAAAAAGAGAGTACTTGCCGGACAGCCCTGGCAAACAGAACGTTCCAACCTAATGAGAGACCTCGGGATCTTTTTAAGGATTAGTCGTGTTTTACAGTTCTTATACGCCAAAACTATGCTTTCTGTAATCACCGATGACTGAGATGTATGGAGAATAGTACGTCATTCGGGATGCAGTCAAACGCCTTTTCTAAATGAAGCTGGAGGATCGCAACATGCGAATGAAAAGCATCACAACTCTCAAGGACGCAGTGCATTGTGTGTGTGTACATCAATATTGAGCGCCCCTTAATGCCACCAGTTTGGTGCTTCCCAACTGTTTCGGTGATTATGGACTGCAATCTACCTGCCAATACCTTTATGAGTATTTTGTAGTCAGTGCTCGTTAGAGAAATGGGCCTGTATGACGAAACTAATTTAAATTTTGCTTTTTATTCTGTTTTTGGTATTAGAATAGTGTGCATCTCGGCAAATGAAGGTGGTAATGCATGCTTTGATTGTGTAGGCTTCCTTAAAGACAGCATGTAACACTGCTGAGACTTCTGTTTTAAAAGCTTTATGCCACATCACACCAAGACCATCAGGCCCAGGCGACTTGCCCACGGCGAGCTTATCTATTGCATTTTCAATTTCACAAACGGTTATAGGCCTCTCGAAAGTGCCAACCACAGGCACGCGTATGCTCGCGTCTACGCGTCAAAAGCGTCAAATGCGCCTCTCGGCGTTGGCGTCGGAGGGGCATACGCGAGGAGGCGCGAGGGATCAAGCCGGGCTTGATATTTTTGCCACGCGTACGCTACGTCACCACGCGTACAGCGGCGCCATTCAACCAGGGGCCGCGATGCCTCCGAATGCTATGCCTAATGGCCGCCGCTTCGAAGGCACGGCCGAGTGCTGGAAGCAAGCACGGAAACTACTCCAAACGTTCCTGAATGATCGCTTCTAGAACGACAACGGCATGACGAGCGACTGCGAGTGCTACCAGCGTGACGTGGCTTCGTGCCGAGTTCAAGCGATGCCGACAAATCCAGCAAATTCCGGCCGGCTGGCTTGCGCCGGCCCTGAGTGCGATCATCGGCCGAGCCAAAACATCGTACAGACTAATGGAGCTTATTGGTGTTCCTGTGCTTTTATCTGTGATGTTCTGTGCTAAAAACGAGTGTAAACAGACTTCAGAGGTTTGAAGCTTTGAGCGTGAGCCCTCGCCTACCGCGGAGGCAATTCAGAGCGGTGTCATCTGCATCCAGCGTAAGCCTCTACCGTCTAGTTCGTATGAACCAGCACTTATGAGGAATATCGGCTGGAAAAAAATTTGCGGTAGTTTCTGTCGCAACATAGACACCATTTACGGCGCCCGAAACATCGCGTAGTGCATACGGAGGAGTTTTTATCTGCACTGTGTTTTTTTTAACATCGGTAGTCATCATCGCTGAAAGCGAACCTCGCACTAGCCAGCACATTTTGATGATGTGAAATCGTACGTACTTATATAACTGTATTCGCAAATTGTATGACGCTGAAACAATCGTTGGCTTCGGTGCAAATTGTTTTCGTGTGTTGCCTAGCTAATAACAAACGTGCGTTGATTGATAGCAGTGTGATGTGATTTCGTTTCGGGTACCAGCGACGCTGACACATTAGGCTGTCAGCGGTGTCATGTCCATTCATGTACAAGACAGAAACTCGAACGTGCGTTGCTGTGGTGATCGAAAAAGAAAGTTGCATGATTGAGTACTGCTGGTATTGCCTGCTATTTCACTTTTCGCTTGTTCTGCTTCTCTGCCATGCCCAGTAGCACATACGTTCTTTGGAGGATCTAACGCACGCATTCTTAATTTAAAGTTCATTCTGATATAGGTATAGACATACAATGGCGCTTCTCCGTCGTTTTATAGTTTACTATATAATATAACACGTGTTTTGTTTACAGCTGGACAGATAACTGAAAACCTTGTGAGAAGCACCTGATTTGAAATCAGCTGCAGGATGACACGATAGTATGAAGAGAAAGGTCCCCACATGTATGCACAGAATGAATGAAGGTGCACTAGCACTGAACTGCACTTTGTATTGAAGAATTGCAAAAAGTACCTCATGTGACTTATGAAACATTTCAGAACTGTGCATGTTCCTCCAGACTGTAATGAGCTGAAGATATCATTAAATGGTTTCGAACATTGAATCTTTGCATGTGTTTCCAAGCACTTCTTCATTCCTGTTCAGTTTTTTTAGTATACGCATTAACTTCGACTATATATGCATGCCCTTAAGCATATTCAAAATATGAAGATATTCAGTTCAACTATGTTATAAAACTTGCCAAAACTTCTGCACGGTGTTCTCTTGCAATACTATGACCGGTATCTGTCCCTACAAAACTTTTGGGCATGGTTTATTGCATTATAGGGTATTTCGACTATTGATGACATGTGAAAGCCTTCTACACAGTGCTTGGCTGCAATCTCAAAACCAATGCCTGTCTTATCAAGAAGTGTCAGATGGATTTTGTAGATGTTAAAGGATATTTAAACTACCAGCAAAGTGCAGAAACCTTCAACACAGCACTGATCTGTAATCACAATCCAGCTTAGAAGCTATTTGTAGAGCTCTATAACACGTTCAAATAAAGTTATCACACACTGGAATGATCTACTTGGTTTGGTTCGTGATACCAGTGTGTCTGACTTTTGGAGGGGCTTGTATCATAATAATGTTCAGATCTCTCATTTCTTACCGGGTTGCACTCAGGGAGTAGTGATATTTGTTTACGTTGGCACACTTATTATGATATTACTGTTTAAATGGAAGAGAGCAGCACTTCGAGAAATGTAATAGTGCACTTCAAGTTGTAAAAGACTATGTCTACTTAGGGCAGGTAATAACCACGGAGCCGAACCACAAGATTGAATTCACTAGAAGAATAAGACTGGGCTGGAGCACATTTGGCAAGCACTCTCATATTATGACAGGTAGATTGCCACTATCCCTCAAGAGGAAATTATATAACAGCTGTATCTTGCCGGCACATAGCTAAGGAGTAGAAACCCGGAGACTTTCAGAGGGTTCATCTTAAATTGAGGACGACGCAGCGAGCAATGGAAAGAAAAATGGTAGGTGTAACCTTAAAAAACAAGAAGAGAGCAGAGTGGATTAGGGAACAAACTAGGGTTAAGGATATCATAGTTGAAATCAAGAAGAGAAAATGGACATGGGCCGGGCATGTAGCGCGTAGACAAGCTAACCACTGGTCATTAAGGGTAACTAACTGGATTCCCAGAGAAGGCAAGCGCGATAGGGGGAGACATAAGGTTAGGTGGGCAGATGAGATTAAGAAGTTTGCGGGTATAAATTGGCAGCAGCAAGAACAGGTCCGGGCTAACAGGCAGAACATGCGAGAGGCCTTTGTCCTGCAGTGGACGTAGTCAGGCTGATAACGATGATGATGAATATCAAATCTGGCTTATGTGAAGCTAGCGAAACGGCTTCGAGCGCATCATCAGTGTGGCATGGATTCATGTTACATGACACGCATGTTGTGATTATCATGTTTGGATGTGTCATTTACCTACATCGTCCGTTCGCGTCGCGTAATACCTACTTCGGTACTTGTGAAGTTAGCGAAACGGCCACGAGCGCATTATGAGCGTAGCATGTAGTCATCTTGTTACATGACACGCATCTCATGCTTATCATGTTTGCACCAGTCTCATACTTTCGTCATCCATTCACGTCCTGTAATACCGAATTTGGTAGAAGTGAAGCTAGCGAAACAACCTCCAGCACATTATGAGCGTGGCATGTAATCATGTTGTTACACAACATCCATCGCATGACTATCATGTGTCCCCCAGTCGCATACTTTCATCATCCATTGAGGTCACGTAATACCAAAATTGGCATATGTGAATCAAGCGAAACGGCTGCGAGCGCATCATGAGTGTGGCATGTAGTTCTGTTGCTACATGACACGCATGTCGTGATTATCATGTTTGGATGTGTCATTTACGTATGTCGTCCATTCACGTTGCGTAATACTGAGTTTGTACAAGTGAAGCTAGCGAAGCGGCCACGAGCGCATTATGAGCGTAGCATGTAGTCATGTTGTTACATGACACGTATATCATGTTTATCATGTTTGCACCAGTATTATATCTTCGTCATCCGTTCACGTCCTGTGATACCAAATTTGGTATATGTGAAGCGAGCAAAACCGCCGCGAGCGCATCATGAGCGTGGCATGTATTCTTGTTACATGACACGCATCTCATAATTGTCATGTGTGCACCAGTCACATGCCTTCGTCCTGCATTCATGTCCCGTAATACTAAATTTTGGTATATGTGACGCTAGCAAAACGGCCGTGAGCGCATCATGAGAGTGGCCTGTAGTGACGTTACTTGACATGGATGTCATGATTTGGATATTAGGGTTTGTCGCTTGTGTTTGCCATGCAATCATGTCATACCATACCAGTTTTGCAACATGCCATGTGCAGCTGCAGGACCAAGAAATGTAAATCATGACATTGATGACATACATATCATGATTTATCATGTTGACTAGTCAAATATGTTCTTCATACAGTCATGTTATGCCAAACCAAGTTTGGTATCGATACCATTATCGAAACGGCCAGAAGAGCTAAGAGTCGTAGGCGGATAGATAGATAGATAGATAGATAGATAGATAGATAGATAGATAGATAGATAGATAGATAGATAGATAGATAGATAGATAGATAGATAGATAGATAGATAGATAGATAGATAGATAGATAGATAGATAGATAGATAGATAGATAGATAGATAGATAGATAGATA
The DNA here is from genome assembly GCA_013436015.1 of Rhipicephalus annulatus. Classification (NCBI taxonomy): domain Eukaryota; kingdom Metazoa; phylum Arthropoda; class Arachnida; order Ixodida; family Ixodidae; genus Rhipicephalus; species Rhipicephalus annulatus. Next base: position 206,460 of record WOVY01012801.1, on the reverse strand, counting down.
GATAGATAGATACGCTCAATGTCACCGAAGTTTCCTAAAAAATGATTCGCATTTAAAACCACTATGAGTCCTGCTGGACTTATCCAGCCACTTTATCTTCCTACTGACCCCTTCTTTCGAGTCGGTCTTGACCTTCTAGGTCCTTTCCCTGAGTCTACCTACTAAACAATGGAGTAGCTTTCGCTACGGATCACACAACCCAGTATGCCATCACATGGGCTTTGCCAACCAGCTGTGCCACATATGTTGCCGATTTCCTTTTGTACGATGTCATCCTCTATCATGGTACTCCATGCCAACTCCTCATAGATCACGGACGCTATTTTTCGTCCCGGGTTATTAACGACCTTCTTCGCTCTTGCGAGACCAAACATAAATTGACGACGGTCTATCACCTAAAAACTAAAGATCTTACCGAATGATTCAACCGGATTTTAACTGACATGCTCTCTATCTCCTCTATAACATGCTCCCTATGACATGCCATCCGACCATCTAGACTGGGACGTTGCATACTGCTGGATTTTCACCAATCTATCTCTTATTTGGCCGCAACCCAACTCCACCTTTCGAGACCATCTTTCTGACAGCTGTCGATTCGCCGACTGAATACGCGCTTGACGCTATCACCAGAACTCGCAAAGCACGAGAAGTCGCTCGTAAGCACCTTTTAGCATCGCAAGAGAAACAAAAGCAACGTTACGGCGCACATAATCGCGACGTTTCCTTTGCCCAAGGTTTCCTTGTGCTGTTGTGGACCCCGACTCGGCATGTTGGTCTGTGCGAAATAATTGTAAGATCCCACGTACAGTGGGAATTGATTATATGCGAAGCACTGATGAGGAAGGTTCATATGTCACTTTAAAATCACCACAACGTTATGAGGTGGAGGTAAATTATGCCGTACACAACTTCCATGCATTGATTATTATGTTTGGAATTGTCGTTTACCTTCATGATCTATTCAAGTCACCTGATGCCAAACTTAGTATATGTGGCGCTAGCGAAACGGCCGCGAGCACACTATGAGCGTGGTATGTTGTCATTTTCTTAGATGACACGCGTGTCCGGATTATCTTATTTGCACCAGTCATATATTTTCTCATCCAATGACGTCACGTAACACCAAATTTGGTATATGTGGAGCTAGAAAAACGGCCGCGAGGGCATCGCAAAGGGCCCAATATACCCCAATGTAGCGTTGACGCGCGTGCGCGCTGGACACACCGACGCAACGTTAGGAAAACTCGAGCACTCTATAGTAGGTTGCCAGGCGCGACCAGCGTCCCTCGGCGCGCCCCGACGGCAACCGGCACGAAATGTGACATGCTGCATTCCGCGGCAATGCGTTACCCGGACAACACTGCGTCTCCCTCTTTTCGTGACGGAGGGATGCCGGACGCGCTGAAACGCGCATGCATCAAAGCTACGCAGCGCGGCGCGCAGCTGCGAGAGTATCGCAGGACCAGCGCCTGGCGTGGCAACGCTGGCGTGACGCGACGAAATGAACGCCGGCGAGCACACGCACCCCGTCACGTCGAAATGTATTGGCGCCTTGACTAAGGCATGTAGTCATGTTCTCAAATTACACGCATCTCATGATTATTATGTATGCACTAGTCACATACCTTCGTCATCCCTTGGCGTCACGTAATACCAAATTTGGCATATGTGAAGCTGGCATATGCGAGCGTATAATCAGTGTGGCATGTAGTCATGTTTTTACATGACAAGCATGTCGTGATTATCAGGTTTTAATGTGTCCTTTACCGATGTCATCTGTTCGCGTCGCTTAATGCCGAGTTTGGTACATGGGAAGCTAGCGAAACTGCCGCGAGTGCATTATGAGCGTAGCATGTAGTCATGTTGTTAAATGACATGCATCTCATGATAATCATGTTTGCATCAGTCGCATACCTTCGTCATCCATTCACGTATACTATAATATCACATTTGATTCATGTGACGGTAGCGAAACGGCCGTGAGCGCATTATGAGCGCACAGTGTAATGATGTTGTTACATGACACGCACGTCATTATTTTCATGTTAGGGTATGTCGCTTGAGTTCACCATGCAATCATGCTCTACCATATCAGTTTTGCAACATGTCATGTGAACGAAACCACTGCAAGAGCTGCAGGACCATTAAATGTAAATGATGACATTTATGACATGCATGTCAAAATTTACATGTTATGACTAGTAAAATATGTTCTTCATACAGTCACGTTATGTCATACCAAGTATGGTATCGATACCTATATGAAACGGTCAGGAGAGCTAAAGTCGTAGGCGGCTAGACATACATACATACATACAGACAGACAGACAGACAGACAGACAGACAGACAGACAGACAGACAGACAGACAGACAGACAGACAGACAGACGGACGGACGGACGGACGGACGGACGGACAGACAGACAGACAGACAGACAGACAGACAGACACAGACAGACAGGTAGATAGATAGATAGATAGATAGATAGATAGATAGATAGATAGATAGATAGATAGATAGATAGATAGATAGATAGATAGATAGATAGATAGAGAGATAGATAGATAGATAGACAGACAGACAGACAGACAGACAGACGGACGGACGGACGGACGGACGGACGGACGGACGGACGGACGGACGGACGGACGGACAGACAGACAGACAGACAGACAGACAGACAGACAGACAGACAGACAGACAGACAGACAGACAGACAGATAGATAGATAGATAGATAGATAGATAGATAGATAGATAGATAGATAGATAGATAGATAGATAGATAGATAGATAGATAGATAGATAGATACGCTCAATGTCACCGAAGTTCGCTAAGTAAAGCTTCGCATTTAAAGCTACTTTTCCGGTACTCAGGACCCTACTGCGCCTTGCGCCAGGTGCCCGACGTCAGCTGCGAGATAGCTCCACTGAAGTCTTTATCTTCCTTCTGCTCCACTGTCTACGGACATTGTTCATGTCTCCAGCCTCAAGCTCATCGCTCAGCAACACCATAGAACGCACCCGAGACGGTGCTTCAGCACCGGAGGTCATGTTAGAAGACTACATCACGCTGAAGAAGCCATAAGGGACACAGCGAGAAAGACGACGTGATTTTGGGTTTTGAAGTGCGCTCTCGCTTGCCATCTAGGCTTACGGTTGGCATCGTGAAAATATAACTCAACTATCGCCTCGTTACCTGGTGTGCTCTCTCGTAACAATGTCATGCCTTTCTAGAGCGATAATCAAGCAAACAGCAAACGCTAGATAGTGTGCTGCAATCTGTGAGGCATTGGGAGACTCCTTATGGCCTCCTGGATGGCGAGCACGCAGCGTGTATTATGGGGGCCATGCGACTCTTGCTTTAGATCAAAAATCTGTATGTACCATTCGCACGTGCACGTGTGTGTGTGTGTAACAAAATATAATAATGCACTCAGTGGTTGAAGGGCGCTCTAGGGGCCGGATTTCGTTATCACGTTCAACTCTTAAAGACGGAGCTTAAGGATCTCTCAATTTTTATTGTGATCAATATTAGGCTAGCCGTGCTTATAGCATGCAATGTTGACTAAAGCGCAGCTATAATAAACAAAAAAACAAGCATTAGGTGTCCGTAATTTCTGAGATGAGATTGGGAGGGCTCCTTCGTGAAGCACACTTTTAGGAGGCACGGCATCTTTACAAAGCCATGGTTATTGTTCCCATTCAAGCTGAGGAGAAGGAGAGAAAACGAGAAAAAAGACTTCAAGCTGAGCAACTCCAAAAATTAAACACACTGGCAATGCAAATTCTTTATTCACCACCAAGTTTATTTTATTCCGTGATTACAAATAAAGAAATGGGAGAGGGACAGAACGAAATGTTTCGAAGATGATTACGTGGTCCACGAAAGACGTGCCAGTCCTTCGTGACGCATTCCAGAATGCTACCGCCTTGCAACATGCGTAAAGGCGACAAAATCTCGTTTTTTTTTCTATGTGTTCATCTCTTTGCTCTGAATGAAACCCTAGGCATGAAAAAAAATTACGGCTAGGAGGGAAAGAGAGAAAAAAAAGAACGTAAATCTTTCTGCGTACGGCTGTCGAACCTTTCGAGATTCCAAAGCGTGTACGTATGTGCGTGTGTAACGGGGAAGCGGAAGCTTTTCGCTGTACTTCGCAACACCACTCGAGCAGCCGTGATTGTACACAATAAAGCTCACGCTGTTGTTGCCCGTCTGGGCATCATTCAAATCTCGTGCACGCAGTTCTGCCTCTTGCGGTCGCGTTCTGCACCACGCGTCCCCTCGTTTGTTTTTTTTTTCGTGCATTTTACTTTGCGCCACCAAGACGGGCATCCACAGCCTTTGGATCCGTCTTCCCCTCTCTCTCTCTCTCTCATGTCTCTTTGATCTACCACAGCAACGGAATATTTTGATTTGGCAGTGAATTTTCTGAAGCCTCGAAAGACAAGCGTTTATATTTAGCGCTCATTTTCTTTTCGTTTATATTGCTTTTGTGTCACAGTTTCAGTGCGAATCGTAACGCACGAGTGACAAATTTCACTCTATGCATAAACCCTGAAATCTACTGAACAGAGTCTATCTTCGCTCGTACCTGTTCGACACTCTTTTCATAATTCAATCTAATTGCAGCTCACCGCCTTATTCTCGAAGCTGCTAAAGCGATCTTTACAGATTATGCTCTTGGATCCCTGCCACCGCTTTCGGTGACCTGAGCCCTGTGACAGCGTCCTCTGCTCCTGCGCGTCGCTGGGGCAGCTGTCATCCCGACTACCATGGCAGAGCAGTCTCCTCCATTCTCGGCTACGCCATTGGAACGCCCGTCGCGTTCCCTGGTTCCCACATCGTCACACAGACGCTCAGCGAGCGTCGCGTGCACCCGCGTGCTGTGGAACCTCATCTCCAGTGCCAAAGCGGTGCGGTTGCATCATGAACAGGCACAGAAACTGTGCAGAGTCGTCAGCGAGAAACCGACATCACTTCGCCTACCGGTGCTTGCTGCCGACGTCGAGACAACTGCAAGGGGCCTGACGTCCTCGGCGGCCTCCAGCCCTACCACTAGCATCACAGCATCTTCGACCACTGTAGCGGCGCATCATACAGCCCAACTCGAAGATGCCGGGTCAATTCTGTGCGTGAACGTCACCGATCCGCAGAACGTACCACTGCCGTTAGACGAGGAACCTGATATTGCAGACATGGACACTACGTCAACGCGAAAGCGCTCGCGTCCTAGCGAGTCGGGCAGCGACGATGAGGGTGGCTCGCGGAAGATGCACGCAGTAGCGCCTGAACGTGCCACAGTTGCGTGTCTTACCCCAACGTCAAATGATGCGGTTGCCCACGAAGACGCCGTCACTCACGCAACTGACGAAACGAGCCAGTCTGAGTTTCAGACCGTCCTCTCCAAGTCTAAGAAGCGCCGACAGCGAGCCTCGACATCTCAAGGACCCGCTGCCCACACTGGTCCTCGTCCCGCCACTGAATCGACGGCTATGCTTGCCCACGCTGCTCCAGGGACTTCTAATGCGCCCACTGCGACTCAGACCGCTCCTGCAGGGGTACGCGCCACTGAACACACCATGCCGGCTTCTGCCTCATCGTCGCTAGACTCGGGCACTATTCTTTTTCGACCAGCAAACGCCAGCGCTTCCTTTCACCGCACCTCTCGTCTTGCCATTGCGCAAGCTCTCTCTGCGCTGCCCGGAGTCAAGGAGGTGCGAGTAAACACGAAAAAGAACATCGTGGCAGCAGACGCATCTACACCAGAATGGATGAATCGCCTACTAGCAACATCGGAGCTCGCAGGAATACCCGTGACTGCCCGCCTCCCTGCTGACCGTTCACAAAGCAGTGGCGTGGTGCAAGGCGTCGATGGCGACTATACCGACGAAGCCCTCCTGGCCGCCGTGACGTCCGATGTGCCGGTGATTGCAGCCAGGCGACAAGGGACATCACTAGTCTTGCGGTTCGCCTCTCCCGTGCCTCCCACCCGGGTCCGCCTTTTTCGCATGGTGTTCGAAGTGAGGCCATCCCGACCTCGCCCGCTTCAGTGCCGGCGGTGCGGACGCTATGGGCATATCGCCGTCACTTGCCGAGGACCAGAGCGGTGCCTGCGATGTGGTGGCCACCATGGGAAAGACGCCAACTGCACCAACAAATTAAGATGCCTGCACTGCGGCAGGCCACATTCAGCTGATTCCGCAGACTGTCAGCTCTGGCAAAGAGAGCGGCGCCTGGCCACCATCAAGGCGTCAGCTCCCACCTACCTGCCTCACCGCGAGGCTCAAGCAGTCTTGCGGGCAAGCCCTAGTGTAACTGATAGTCCTCAGCTGAAGCAGACCATGGGCAAGAGCTATGCTGCCGCAGTGGGATCACCATCCAAGATGACGGTCAGCTCGACCCATCCAGGCCAGACAGGCGTACAACAACGGGGCCCTTCGGCTGGTCTCAAGCACCCAGACTCTGCCACAACTCGTCCACCCGCGAAGGTACCTTCCCAGCCCCGTGTGGACCAGGAAAATGCAAACCTGAGGCTCCTGTTAAGAGCAGTTGCGGACCTGCTGCCTCCTGAAAACCAGCTGCGCTCCATCTGCCTTCAGGCAGGTGGCGCGCACCCTCATAGCAGCCACCATGGCTGACACTCATCCGCATGCTGCAGAGAACCACCGCCGCCGCCGCCCGTGTGTGCTTCAATGGAACGCTCACTCGTTGCGGCGGCGGCATGCAGACCTCTCCTCACATCTCCTGCAGAGCGAGTATGATGTGCTTGCTTTGCAGGAAGTGTACGTAGCAGCGACCGACTTGCGACTTCCCGGATACATCGGTTACCAAAGTATCACGTCGTGTACTCTAGACACGTGCCAGGACGCGCCGTGCATAGCGAGTGCACATCCCCAGGGACGACCACGTTGTGCAGTGTACGTGCGACGAGAACTACCACATGTGCACATAAACGTGGCTGATGTCACTGGAGGGGCTCTTGAGTGTTGTGCTGTGACGGTGCGGCTTCGCGGTGTGGACACGACAGTGGCCTCTGTGTATGTGCGACCTGGACAGCGGTGGGACGCCTCCATGCTGTTACAGCTCACGGCTAAATTCGGAAGAGACTACCTCATATGTGGGGACATGAATGCTCATCACACCATGTGGGGGAGTAGCACCTGCTCCTCTCGAGGAAGGGATCTGGTGGACGTTATCCATCAACTGGGCCTACAAGTTTTGAACACCGGATCCTTCACTTTCGTCCGCAGAACAGCACGACCGTCATGCTCCGCCATTGACGTCACCTTGGCCAGTGAAGGGGACCGGTACGATTGGGCAGTGGAGCCTGACTCCTGGGGTTCAGACCACCTGCCGATCGTCATCTCACCTGTGGGCGGAAAGATCCCAAGGAGGAGGTTGTGTAGTACGATCGATTGGCGGGCTTTTCGAAGGCAGCTTCGAGACGTCCCAGAGGATCAGGATTTCCTGAATCTGGTAGCAGTGGCAGCGCAGGCGGCAACTATCCAGACCAGGGTGCCAGAGCACCATCCTGTGCCAGACCTCCATCACTTGAACTTACGGGCTGCGAGGCGCAGGGCTGAGAGAAGGTACCTAAAATCCCATGACCCAGCTCAACGTACACTCTTCAATCGTGTGGATGCGGTATGTCGGCGACATGCCAACCGTCGCAGGCGGCAAAGCTGGCAAGGCATCTGCCTCTCCCTGAGTCAGGCAAGAGGTGGCGCAAAAGCATGGCGACTTCTACGATCCCTCGTCACTGGACCAATGGTGCGGCAACCCGTCATTGCGGTGGCCATCTACTTGGGCATTAGTGAAAAAGAACTGGCAGAGCGACTGGCCGATCGCTTCACAGAACTCCCACCAGCCAATCCTTCAGCCCTCATCGCCACGCCTGCTCCCAAGCCACCGCAAGGTCATCACCCTGCCTGGACGGCCAGCCAGATCGCATCTCTGTGTCAGGATCCTATTTTTGAACACGAACTGAACGTTGCTCTAGCCAGAACCAAGCGCCGCAGCTCCCCTGGTGCCGACGGCATCACATACCAGATGCTGCGCAACCTGGATATGGCCTCACGACGACACCTGTTGAGGACTTTTAATGAAATATGGCAGAGCGGCAACCTACCTGAAGCCTGGCTGACCGCTGTTGTGGTGCCGATCCGGAAACCTCGCCGCCCTTGTGCCGCCATTACGTCCTACAGACCCGTTTCTCTCACCTCTGCTGCCTGCAAGCTCATGGAAGCCATAGCACTGGCACGCCTAAATTGGATTGCGGGGGCAAAGGATTTCCTACCAGAACAGCAGACGGGCTTCCGACGCCACCGATGCACAGCAGACTCGATCGCGGACGTCGTCTCTACCTTGGAGGAGGCCAAGAGCAACGGCGAAGTGGCCCTCCTCGTCCTGCTGGATGTACAGAGCGCTTTTGACAGCTTGCCTCACATAGCGATAGAGAGTGCTTTGGACACACTCGGCATCGTGAGCTGCCTACGTACCTTTATCAGTGCCTTTCTGGCAAAACGCACCCTCCGGGTTAGAGTACGACGCGCGCTCAGCGATCCACGGCCAGTGACAGCAGGCGTTCCACAAGGTTCCGTCCTGAGCCCCTTTTTGTTCAACCTGGTGCTAGCGGGGCTGCCGACCGCGATGCCCGCAGACAAGCGTTACCCCACGCAGTGCTCCTTGTACGCAGACGATGTGGCACTGTGGGTTAAGGGGCCTAGGCAAAACTTCACGGCCATAAGGCGTTCCCTGCAGCGCTCCTTGGATGCCGTCGCCTCTTTCTTCAAGGCAATCGGACTGAACGTGTCGCCCACGAAGACGGAGGCACTGCTGGTTCACCCCAGAGCCACTGCGCGGAGGGCCGTCCGAAGGCTTGTGCTAGGTGACCGACCTATCCCGTGGAGCGATGCAGTGACGTACCTGGGGCTAAGGATCGACCACCGCCTTACCTGGATACCAGCCGTTAAGCTCGCCGTCTTCAAGGCCACCAGGGTCGAGACTGCCGTAAGCAAACTGCTCAGCAGGGGCCAAGGGTGCACCTCACGGCTGGCTCTAAGACTCTACGAAGGGGCTGCAACGACAGCGCAAACTTATGCACTGCCCTTGGTGCAGCTGGCGCCACACCGCAAGGAGCAACTGGAGCGGCAACATCGCATGGCAATTCGGCGCTTCATGGGACTTTCCCGTCAGTCACCCATAGCTGCAACCCTGGCGGAGGCCCAGACCTGGCCTCTGTCACTCTTGATGCTACGACAGGCGCTGCATCATGTGGATCGCCTTCACAGGGCCCTCGGGGGCGCTGCCCTCCTTCGGAGACTGCGGAGCCGACCAGCGTCACGGATGGCACAGATCTGCGCTCTCTATGAAGAGCTGGTCCCCGATCCCCCCAGTCCAATCCAACCCCCTCCACCACATCAGCAGCCTCTGGACGTACAATTAACTCTGGACAACCTCAGAAAAAGGCGCACACCGGCATGCGAGCTCCATCAGGCAGCCGTGGCGAAACTTCATGAAAGACTTAAGGGGCAGCTCCTGGTATTCACGGACGGGTCCGTTCGGGACAGCCCCCATTCGGCCGCGGCTGCCTGCGTCATACCATCGACTGGGTCAACCATCCGCTGCCGACTTCCCTTTCACGCCAGCTCCACTGCAGCTGAATTGGCCGGCCTTCACTTGGCAGCCGACCACCTTGCTGCCACGTTACCCCAGTTGCCTGTGGCGATTCTGTGCGACTCCCGACCAGCCCTACAAGCGCTGCTCCAACCAGACCAAGCAGGCATAACTGTGGCGTTGCTGCACGCAAAACTGACCGCCATCAAAGAGAGTGGTGTGCGCCTGTCCCTCCACTGGCTTCCCTCGCACGTTGGAATAGCTGGCAACGAGGAGGCTGACGCCGCCGCTAAGGCAGCACACCACTGCGACACGCCAGTCACTAAGGCGGTAACCCAGTCGGATTACTCACGGCAGCGTCTGCGGAAGCTCTTACCAACGGCCCACCCTGACACACGGGTGTCAAGCGGCAAACCTCCACCATCCCTTCCGGAGACCGGCCTGGACAGATGCGAGCGGCGGTTGTTGCTTCGCCTGCGTACTGGCAGCGTCTGGCCTGCGGCACGCATGTATTCCGCGGGTCGCTCTTCATCGCCAGCGTGCCGAAGGTGCGGTGATGACGAAACGCTGCAGCATATTGTTTGCTCCTGCCCTGACCTGGCCACTGAGCGTTGCACACTGGTAAGCCGCTATCGTCTGCTTGGACTACCTGCCGAAACAATGGAAGACATACTTTTTCCCGCGCGCTCGAAGACGAAAGCCCTTCGAGCCTTCCTCGAGTTCTGTGCTTGCGCGGACCTCGCCGCCTTATAGACGAACTCTTTTCATTCGCACTACTGACTGTACTGACAAGACGTTCTCTTGCCATGCCATTCACTTTTTCTTTCCCTCCTCTCTTCTTCCTATCATCTTTACTTCCCCTTCCCCGATCCCTAAAGGCGCTGAGCCGTGCCCCCGCGACGGGAGGCAGAAAATAGCGTCCTTTTTATCTCTTCCTCTATCATTAACCTCAACCACCACCAAGCTGCTAAAGCTCGCTCGACAATGATAAAAAGATTTTTATGTCCCGATTTACATCCCACAGCTTCAATTATCAATTTTCCATTATTGCAACGTTGAGGAAGTGCTTAAACGCTGGGAATTTTTAAGCTAAGGTTTACCAATGGATCCACAGCTATCTGAAAGGCAGAACTTTCTTTGTACAGACGGAGAATGGCACAACAACGCACCATTGCAACCGTCGAGGTGTGCCTCAAGGCGGCGTTCTTAGCCCCACACTTTTCAATCTAGCGCTACTCGGCCTGGTTGATGCACTTCCAGAATCTGTCCATCTATCAATATATGCAGATGACATCTGCATCTGGGCGTCAGGCGTAACACGCCTTCATTTGCATTCCCGGCTTCAGAGAGCGGCAAAAATAGCGACAAAGTACCTGGAAGATTGGGGACTAGAGCTGTCATCAGAGAAATGCTCGCTTATAGCATTCACGCATAAGGCTATGAGCCCATATGTTATTAAAATCAACGGACACACGATCAACTACGTGAAGACCCACCGATTCCTCGGAGTCATAGTTGATCGCGACTTCTCCTGGAGCCCTCACATCGCCCACATGAAAACTAAACTCACCATGATCACCCACGTACTGAGGTTCCTTGCTGGAAAAACGTGGGGTGCATCGGTACAAGCAATGCTCCAACTCTACACTGTTCTGTTCCTCGGTTATATGCGATACAGCTTACCCGTGCTTTGCGGGATCCGAAGAACAAACTTGCGCGTCCTCCAGTCGATCCAAGCCCAAGCCCTGAGGATATGCCTTGGTCTCCCGAGATGCGCGTCTACAGCAGCGACAGTCATCATTGCGCGTGATTATCCAGTCAACGCATACATCCGCGTAGACGCTTTGAGAATGCACATAAGATATTTCGCTCGGCTTCCATCTCATCACCTAGCCTCACTTCGAATTTCCAGGCCCCACTCAGCGTTCAGCGCAACTGTAGCTCAGCATTGCGCAGTGCTTCCATTGCACTTCACGCATGCAGCACAGCCACCGATACCATTATGGTGCCTACACCCACTCAAAGCCCTTCTTACAATTCCTGGCATCCAAAATAAGAAAAAGTCGTCGCATCTAGCCCTGAAACAGGCCACATTACTTTTCCTGCAAGAGAAGCACAACGGACGCCTTCACATTTACACGGATGGCTCGGTGTCTTCAGTAAGCTCTGCAGGGGCGGTGGTTATTCCCGCGAGGAACATCACAATTAAATTCATGACATCGCATTTGACGTCGTCGACAGCTGCAGAACTTGCAGCCATTCGTGCAGCTCTGGAGTTTATAGTGAAAGAACCTTCGGGAATTTGGTCGATCTTCTCGGACTCGAAGGCATCTCTTCAATGTCTTATATCACCCTTTCGCCATGGACCTAATGAACAGTTGGTAGCTGAAATAAGGCTTCTTCATCACCAAGTAACCGAAAAACAGCACAGCATACTGTATCAGTGGATACCAGGCCATTGCGGTATATATGGCAATGACCGCGCAGATGAGGCCGCTAGATCTGCACACGATGGTACCCAATACATAGCCATCCCGTTCTCAAGAACCGATGCAGCTACAATTCTTCGTTCGCTTGCACGTGACCTCACATTGGCACAGTGGAACTCGACAGACTTCACAAACGCGCGCCTGCATAACTTGGATCCCGATCTGCAGCTTCGTCTTCCCCCAAGGATATCTCGAGCTGAGGAGACTCTTCTATGCCGCCTGTGGCTTGGAGTGGCCTTCAGGAACGCATACTCTTATCTCATCGGGATGGCCAGCTCTCCTACATGCACTTACTGCACTTGCGAAGAAACCATCGCGCACCTTCTGTGTGAGTGCACCCATTTCAACGTGCAAAGACAAGAACTCACTGCAGCTCTGGATAGACTAGACAATCGGCCTTTGTCGGAACAAAGGATTCTGGGTCATTGGCCAAGCCCATCCTCAGCCCAGAAGGCTTTGAAAGCTTTGCTGCGCTTTTTGCGGACAACTGGCCTCAGAGACAGTTTTTAGTGTCTTATACTCTTTGATGTTGCCTTTCCTCTGTCGCATTTTTTTTTGTAATTTCTCCCTCTCTTCGCAACATTTCTTTTTAACATCTATCATTCCCCTCACACCTTTACCAGCATAGGGTAGCCAGCCGGTCTAAGAACTGGCTAACCTCCCTGTCTTTCCGCTTAAACTTTCTTCCTCCTTCCTTCCTAAGCTTACAATTACTTTTTTTGCAGTAGAAAATTACGACGTACCACGCGTTTCATAAACATCATTAATGCGTGCCCTGTTTTGGTCTAAGGTAAATTTACTCCAGACATCGTTGCTTGCTCAACAATTAAGTTGCCGTGTCCAATATGCTGCTACACTTTTTCACTTCACATCTGTCGGTTGGTGACCTTTACAGGGCTTTGAATGTTGCATATAGCTTGCTCTTTCTCAAAGTGAAAAAATTAACAGATAGTAATTCTTTGGATAATCATGCGTGTTTATTAGATGACGATATATTTTTCCGAAGTTTGCATATTTTTACAATAACGCTAACAATAACACGTACACCTAGGTTTTTTCGTATGGCATGTTTTGCTCAAAACGGCAAGTCATATTATTATTAGAGGTACGCCCAAAACAAGCAATGCAAGAACGAATCAAACTTTTACATCAATGAAGTGCTCGTGTAAAGCCAAAAAGCATGGTTGACCCCTCCGTCATGCAAATGGGTATGGAATGGCATGAAAAAACTTTATTCGAGTACTGCAGGACGCGCTTAGCGCGTAGCGGGCGCCTGCCACGTAGGGACCGACAGGAAGTACCTGGCGGCCGCTTTGTGGGCTTGCTGGACGGCCCAGTAAATCAGTGTTCACTGAACACTGATATCAGTATTCACTGTTACAACTGTAACCGGTGATTATATGCTTACTGTACTAAAGAGTATGTCACTGTTTATTCATTTTGTTACAAAGATGGTTTATTATTTTGAAATCTGTGGTTTCTGCTACCCCAGTGTGGTAAGGCCTAGCCAGGAGGTTTAAGTCCTCCTTTTGCCTTACGTCATGGGGAAATCATGTATACATGTATGCAAATGTTTATATGAATGCATAAATAAACATAAATATTTGAAACGATAAGTGCACTGATTGTGGACAATCTGAGATCACTAAGCCTGTGTCACTTGGATAAAAAAATAAGAACTTGCACAATGTTTATGGGCGCGGAAGTTTTGGGGGATGGGGAAAGAGGTTCGCGGCTATATAGTACCGTTTTATGGGGACGCGCGTATGCCGACGACAGATGGAGCTTTTTTATCGCTACGACTAACCTCAGTCATCAAGATAAATGAACATCAACTTGGACATTGCGTATAATGAATCCCGCGCAATGATGGCATAATTGAGCACATAATACGCACTAGTACTCAATATGTTCTCATGGAAATCATCCTCATTTGGTAAAAGATACAGTGAAGTACTCACTCTCCATTAATTGTGCAACCAACCGTTCAGCTAATGCGTACACTGCCACAAAGCGCTTCAGGAACGCAAGAGGCAGACTACGTAGCTTGAGTCGTACAGCCGTCAGCTCCTTTAACATGAACGCTCCACCGCGTGTCCTGCAGCAGTTTGATTAATGCTGACACTACATCCGTTTGGGTTCTGTTGCCAAGATGCTAACCATTAATGCCGACGTACTATTCAAGCCTACCGAGGTATTAACTCGGCAAAAGCGCCCAGCACTTCGCGGCTGGCACCAATCAAACTAGCCCTGGCCACGCATCGAATAGTTCGTGTTAAAGGTGCTGACGGCTGTATATGCGCAAGGAAGGAAAATAGAGGGAAAAGAACGGCAAGGAGGTTAACCAGTCTATAGGCAGCCGGCGTCAGCTTGCCAGCAGGCACGTCTAGCTGCATCAAAGCACTTACTCACCCAAACTGCATTAAAATGAAGAAATGTTGAAATCAGGGAGCCACCTCGTAGCCAGCGTTGAGCCCACCTTATTGTCAAGATGCAGTAGTTTAGCCCCTCAAGACGGCAACAACGCCCTACGCCAACAAGGCCGCAGTGAAAGAGAGATGTAAAAGAGGTAAGGTGTTGTTTTGCAGAGGTTGTTGCATGGCCTTCGGTGGCGCAGTGGTTAAAGTGCTCGACAGCAATCGTTGTAGGCTGGTAGGTCGAGGGTTTGATTTCCAGACCATACAAAAGCTTTTCTTTGTTAGATGAATTACCATGGTGCAAATACGTCGGTGAAGTTTTGGTGGACCGTGGCATAAAACACTTTTGTGCTAAATAAAAGTAAGGGGGAACGAAGAGGAGGTGCCACAAGGAATCCTTTGCGCCCTGAAAAATATACATGGGTCAGGCAGGATAGCACGTAGGCAGAATAACCACTTGCCATTAAGGGTTACTAATTGGATTTCTACAGAGGGCAAACGCAAGAAGGAAAAATAGAAAGCTAGGAGTGGCCGATGAAATTAAAACGTTTGCAGGTATACAGTCACAGCAGAAAGAACAAGACCGGATTGATTGGCGGACAATGGGAGAGGCCCTGCAGTAGGCGTAGTCAGGCTGTTGATGACAATGATGATAATAATGACGATACAAAATTATGCTTTCACGAAACATTTTATTACTTCTAAAATAAGGGTGCCCACGACAAGCGTTGCATGAACGCAAAACACATTTCCTAGCTTCCGGCACGAGAGTCCTCACCATCGTTACAATTAGAGACAAAGAATGTTATCAATCGAGCAATGACGACTACGTAGAGTGACAGTGGGTGTGCAGGCGCTAGCAAAAAACCACCTAAACGTCTTCCACGTGTACACTTTCACTCGTATTCGCAGATCACTCTGTCCCATCCCGTTTGGACTTGATGCGAGCATGAAAGCGACGGCCACGGCTACAATTTTTCAAGAATGCTCATAAGATAGTGAAAGTGACCACATTGGAGCACCCCATCTTTTAGGCATTCCATTCCATGCTGTATTGAAGCAAGGTGTGGGAGTGGGCTATAGTTGGTATTCTATATGTTTCCAGCGGAAGTACAAGAAAAGCAGACAGTGGACGAAGAGGACAAGGAGGACAAGTGCTTGTCCTCATTGCCCATTTTGTCATCTGTCTACCTTTTTTGCGCCTCCGCTGTAAATAAACGCTGTAATAAAAGCCACTTCATGCTCTGATGTTCCTTGATTGGCAAAGCGAAAGTAGTACACCCCTTTTTGGGTTTTCGGTCCTCAGTAATTCGGAGATGCTCAGGTGTTTCACAAGGCAATTATGTCATTTATGTCCCCTTTTGGCGCGCATACTTGCATTCCGTGATAAAGAAATATCAATTGTCAAACTACAGAATAGTAGCATGACAAAGTTAATTGAAGTGATAGGAATCAGTACAATAAATTACTCAGACGCGTAGAATGCAGCTTTGATGATCTCGAACTAGTTCCTTGATTTATGTGTACATTTAGCATAACAGTTGCTCCTTGCTGCAAATGTCGTATAGTTTCGTGTAGGTCCACGTGGATTCTAGTCGATCGTCATTGAGGACTTCAGGATCCACTACGACTTCTGAATGCACAAACTGTTACGAGTCAGGAAACGTTTCTTGAGAGCAATAGGCGATGAAGCACTGCTTGGGGTGAGGCTACGACGATGATAACCAAGTCCTCGTCCTCTTCACCAGAGACATAGAT
This sequence comes from Rhipicephalus annulatus, assembly GCA_013436015.1. NCBI lineage: Eukaryota > Metazoa > Arthropoda > Arachnida > Ixodida > Ixodidae > Rhipicephalus > Rhipicephalus annulatus. The sequence continues at coordinate 190,174 of WOVY01012801.1, read as the reverse complement.
CGCATGATGGTTCTTACTGCCGTATCGAGCTTTTGACGTGGCCTAACGCCTGTTTCACATGTAGCGAACGAGCGGCGGCGGTCGCGGCGATGAGCGGCGGGAGGACGCGCGGACGCGCGTTCGTTTCACATGCGCCGCTGCTACCGCTGCTGTTGCGCGACGCCTGCCGCTCTGGTGGGCAGTGTTGACCGCGGAAGGCGCCAGTCAACCGCTGTTTTCAGTAGTATCTGAAAGCCGCGCTCTCCTCCAAGTGTCCTTCATTTGGCACCCCTGTGCTACGAGGTTCATCATCAATAGCCGCTCGACTTTTACGCGTCTGTACACTGATTGAACTCGTTTTAACATGTATATTACAACAAATAAGCAACGTTTGCAGTTGCTTTTTGTATTGTCCTGACGTTTTCACGTATGATTCTTGTTGCGCAATCTTATAACTGATATAAATCACCATGGAGAAGCAAAAAAAAGTGTGCTTGTATGGTTTTATTATACAGCTGTCCCAGCTAGGTGAATGCTTAAGAACTGCGAGCGTGTTTGGCCCAGCACTTCCCATGTTTATCCGATTCATTGCTTTTGCTTTCAGCGACTTAACACTGGGACGCTGAACGAGGTTTCTGTCAGCCCAGTATTCACAACTCGCAAAATTTATACCTAAATTTTTGTACCTGTTCGCTCGAGTCAACATAAGAGTTTTTATAAAAACTCTAAGTAGTAAGCTTCGGCAGTGTTTATGTTCAACCTTTGGCTCATGTGAACACGTCCTTCATTGGGGTTTTCTGAATGGTCTACATCTCCTCTGGCGCTCGAATTCGTATGCTTCCACCCTAAACAGTAAGCCTCTTAGATTTTTCAATGATTCAGTGAAGCACTCCAGGAAGAGTTTCATCAACGGCAGGTAGCATAATATATACGTGATACGCTCGCTGTCCCGGTTCCTTGGCTGCTGTATATACACTTGTGCGTGGCGCAAGCAAGGGACTACGCAGAAATTCTTGCTTTAGCTTGCATTTGCGTCCATAAATGCTGCGATGGTGAGCAGGAAAGCCGAAGTATCACATCATTTCACACAACACACCTTTGCCGTCGGCACATAGTGACATTCAATTGATGGCATTCGACCGCGGCATTCGGCTTGCGCCGGTCCTGAGTGTGATCGTCGGCCGAGCCGAAACATCGTACAGACTACTGGAGTTGGTCGGTGTTCCTGTGCTTTTATTTGTGATGTTCTGTGCTAAAAACGAGTGTAAACAGACTTCGGAGGTTTGAAGCTTTGAGCGTGAGCCTTCGCCTACCGCGGAGGCAATTCAGAACGGTGTCATCTGCATCCAGCGTAGGCCTCTACCGTCTAGTTCGTTTGAACCAGCACATACGAGGAATATCGGCTGAAAAAAATCTACGGTAGCTTCTGTCGCAACGTAGACACCATATACGACGCCCGAAACATCGCGTAGTGCGTACAGAAAAGTTTTTATCTGCACTGTGTTTTTTTTTCAACACCGGTAGTCATCATCGCAGAAAGCGAACATCGCACTAGCCAGCACATTTCGGTGATGTGAAATCGTACGTACCTATATAGGTGTATTCGCGAATTGTATTATGCTGAAACAATCGTTGGCTTCGGTGCAAATTGTTTTTGTATGTTGCCAAGCTAATAACAAGCGTGCACTGATTGGTAGTAGTGTGATGTGATTTAGTTTCGGGTACCAGAGAAACTGACACATTAAGCTGTCAGCGGTGTCATGTCCATTCATGTACAAGATATTAACTCAAACGTGCGTTGCTGTGGTGATCGAAAAAGAAAGTTGCATGATTGAATGCTGCTGGTATTGCCTGCTATTTCACTTCTCGCTTTTTCTGCTTCTCTGCCACGCCCAGTAGCACATAAATTGTTTGGCGGCATCTAACGCACACATTCTTAATTTATAGTCCATTCTGATATAGCTATAGACATACAATGGCGCTTCTCCGTCGTTTTATAGTTTACTATATTATAACACGTGTTTTGTTTACAATTGGACAGACGACTGAAAACCTTGTGAGAAGCACCTGATTTGAAATCAGCTGCAGGATGACACGATAGTAGAAAGAGAAGGTCCCCACATGTATGCACAGAATGAATGAAGATGCACTAGTACTGAACTGCACTTTGTATCGAAGAAATGCAAAAAGTACCTCACTGGACCTATGAAACCTTTTAGAACTGTGCATGTTCTTCCAGACTGTAATGAGCTGAAGATATTATTAAATGGTTTCGAACATTGGATCTTTGCATGTGTTTCTAAGGACTTCTTCATTTCTGTTCAGTTTTTTTAGTATACGCATTAACTTGGACTATATAAGCATGCACTTAAGCATATTCAAAATATCAATATATTCAGTTTGACTATGTTAGAAAACTTGCCAAAACTTCAGCACGGTGTTTTGGTGCAATCCTATGACCGGTATCTGCCCCACCAATATTTTGGGCATGGTTTGTTGTCCACAGGAACCGGATTATAGGGATTATAGGGTATTTTGACTATTGATGACATGTGAAAGCCTTTTACACAGTGCTTGGCTGCAATCTCAAAAGCAATACCTGTCTCATCAAGAAGTGTCAGATGCATTTTGTAGATGTTAAAAGATATTTAAACTACCAGCAAAGTGCAGAAACCTTCAACACAGCTATGATCTGTAATCACAATCAAGCTTAGAAGCTAATTGTAGTGCTCTCTAACACGTTCAAATAAAGTTATCAAACACTGGAATGATCTACTTGGTTTGGTTCGTGATATCAGTGTGTCTGACTTTTGGAGGCGCTCGTATCATAATAATGTTCTATATCTCTCATTTCTTACCGGGGTGCACTCAGGGAGATGTGATATTTGTTTACGTTGGCACACTTATTGTTATATTACTGTTTAAATGGAAGAGAGCAGCACTTCGAGATAGGTAATAGTGCACTTCAAGTTGCAAACGACTATGTCTACTTAGGGCAGGTAATAACCACGGAGCCGAACCACGCGATTGAATTAACTAGAAGAATAAAACTGGGCTGGAGCACATTTGGCAAGCACTCTCATATTATGACAGGTAGATTGCCACTATCCCTCAAGAGGAATGTATATAACAGCTGTATCTTGCCGGTACTTAGCTACGGAGTAGAAACCTGGAGACTTACAAAGAGGGTTCAGCTTAAATTGAGGATGACGCAGCGAGCAATGGAAAGAAAAATGGTAGGTGTAACCTTAAGAAACAAGAAGAGAGCAGAGTGGATTAGGGAACAAACTGGGGTTAAGGATATCATAGTGGAAATCAAGAAGAGAAAATGGACATGGGCCGGGCATGTAGTGCGTAGACAGCATAACCACTGGTCATTAAGGGTAACTAACTGGATTCCCAGAGAAGGCAAGCGCGATAGGGGGAGACAGAAGGTTAGGTGGGCAGATGAGATTAAGAAGTTTGAGGGTATAAATTGCCAGCACCAAGCACAGGACCGGGTTAACTGGCGGAACATGCGAGAGGCCTTTGTCCTGCAGTGGACGTAGTCAGGCTGATGATGATGATGACGAATACCAAATTTGGCATATGTGAAGCTAGCGAAACGGCTGCGAGCGCATCATCAGTGTGGCATGAATTCATGTTGTTACATGACACGCCTGTTGTGATTATCATGTTTAGATGTGTCATTTACCTACGTCGTCCGTTCGCGTCGCGTAATACCGAGTTCTGTACTTGTGAAGTTAGCGAAACGGCCACGAGCGCATTATGAGCGTAGCATAAAGTCATGTTGTTACATCACACGCATCTCATGCTTATCATGTTTGCACCAGTATCATACCTTCGTCATCCATTCACGCCCCGTAATGCCGAATTCGGTAGAAGTGAAGCTAGCGAAACGGCCGCCAGCACATTATGAGCGTGGCATGTAATCATGTTGTTACATAACATGCATCTCATGATTATCATGTGTCCCCAGTCGCATACTTTCGTCATCCATTGACGTCACGTAATACCAAAATTGGCATATGTGAATCAAGCGAAACGGCTGCAAGCGCATCATGAGTGTGACATGTAGTTCTCTTGCTACACGACACGCATGTCGTGATTATCATGTTTGGATGTGCCATTTACGTATGTCGTCCATTGGCGTCGCGTAATACTGAGTTTGTGCATGTGAAGCTAGCAAAACGGTCACGAGCGCATCATGAGCGTAGCATGTAGTCATGTTGTTACATGACACGTATATCATGTTTATCATGTTTGCACCAGGATCATGTCTTCGTCATCCGTTCACGTCCTGTGATACCAAATTTGGTATATGTGAAGCAAGCAAAACCGCCGTGAGCGCATCATGAGCGTGGCATGTATTCTGGTGACATGACACGCATCTCATAATTGTCATGTGTACGTGCACCAATCACATGCCTTCGTCCTGCATTCATGTCCCGTAATACCAAATTTTGGTATATGCGACGCTAGCAAAACGGCCGCGAGCGCATCATGAGAGTGGCCAGTAGGGATGGTACTTGACACGGATGTCATAATTTTGATATTAGGGTTTGTCGCTTGTGTTCGTCATGCAATCATGTCATACCATACCAGTTTTGCAACATGCCATGTGAACAAAACCACCACAAGAGCTGCAGGACCAAGAAATGTAAATCATTACAATTATGACATACATATCATGATTTTCATGTTGACTAGTCCAATATGTTCTTCATACTGTCATGTTATGTCATACCGAGTTTGGTATCGATACCATTATCGAAACGGCCAGAAGAGCTAAGAGTCGTAGGTGGATAGATAGATAGATGGATAGATAGATAGATAGATAGATAGATAGATAGATAGATAGATAGATAGATAGATAGATAGATAGATAGATAGATAGATAGATAGATAGATAGATAGATAGATAGATAGATAGATAGATAGATAGATAGATAGATAGATAGATAGATAGATAGATAGATAGATAGATAGATAGATAGATAGATAGATAGATAGATAGATAGATAGATAGATAGATAGATAGATAGATAGATAGATAGATAGATAGATAGATACGCTCAATGTCACCGAAGTTTCCTAAAAAATGATTCGCATTTAAAACCACTATGAGTCCTGCTGGACTTATCCAGCCACTTTATCTTCCTACTGACCCCTTCTTTCGAGTCGGTCTTGACCTTCTAGGTCCTTTCCCTGAGTCTACCTGCTAAACAATGGAGTAGCTTTCGCTACGGATCACACAACCCAGTATGCCATCACATGGGCTTTGCCAACCAGCTGTGCCACATATGTTGCCGATTTCCTTTTCTACGATGTCATCCTCGATCATGGTGCTCCATACCAACTCCTCACAGATCGCGGACGCTATTTTTCGTCCCGGGTTTTTAACGAACTGCTTCGCTCTTGCCTGATCAAACATGAATTGACGACAGCCTATCACCTAAAAACTAATGATGTTATCGAATGATTCAACCGGATTTTAACTGACATGCTCTCTATGTCCTCTATAACATGCTCCCTATGACATGCCCTCCGACCATCTAGACTGGGACGTTGCATACCGCTGAATTTTCATCAATCTATCTCTTATTTGGCCGCAGCCCAACTCCACCTTTCTAGACCATCTTTCCGACATCTGTAGATTCGCCGACTGAATACGCGCTTGACGCTATCACCAGAGCTCGCAAAGCACGAGAAGTCACTCGTAAGCGCCTTTTAGCATCGCAAGAGCAACAAAAGCCACGTTACGACGCACATCATCGCAACGTTTCCTTTGCCCAAGGTTTCCTTGTGTTCTTGTGGACCCCGACTCGGCATGTTGGTCTCTGTGAAATTACTGAAAGATCCCACGTACAGTGGGAATTGATTATATGCGAAGCACGGATGAGGAAGGTTGATATGTCACTTTCAAATCACCACAACGTTATGAGGTGGAGGTAAATTATGCCGTACACAACTTCCATGCAATGATTATCATGTTTGGATGTGTCGTTTACCTTCATGATCTATTCACGTCACGTGATACCAAACTTAGTATATGTGGCGCTAGCGAAACGGCCGCGAGCACATTATAAGCGTGGTATGTTGTCATATTCTTACATGACACGGTTGTCCAGATTATCCAATTTTCACCAGTCATACATGTTCTCATCGAATGACGACACGTAACACCAAATTTGGTATATGTGGAGCTAGCAAAACGGCCGCGAGTGCATCGGGAAGGGCCCAATATACACCCCAATGTAGCGTTGACGCGCGCGCGCGCTGGACACACCGACGCAACGTTAGGAAAACTCGAGCACTCTATAGTCTGATGCCAGGCGCGACCAGCGTCCCTCGGCGCGCCCCGACGGCAACCGGCACGAAATGTGACATGCTGCATTCCGCGGCAATGCGTTACCCGGACAACACTGCGTCTCCCTCTTTTCGTGACGGAGGGATGCCGGACGCGCTGAAACGCGCATGCATCAAAGCTACGCAGCGCGGCGCGCAGCTGCGAGAGTATCGCAGGACCAGCGCCTGGCGTGGCAACGCTGGCGTGACGCGACGAAATGAACGCCGGCGAGCACACGCACCCCGTCACGTCGAAATGTATTGGCGCCTTGACTATGGCATGTAGTCATGTTCTCAAATTACACGCATCTCATGATTATTATGTATGCACTAGTCACATACCTTCGTCATCCCTTGGCGTCACGTAATACCAAATTTGGCATATGTGAAGCTGGCATATGCGAGCGTATAATCAGTGTGGCATGTAGTCATGTTTTTACATGACAAGCATGTCGTGATTATCAGGTTTTAATGTGTCCTTTACCGATGTCATCTGTTCGCGTCACTTAATGCCGAGTTTGGTACATGGGAAGCTAGCGAAACTGCCGCGAGTGCATTATGAGCGTAGCATGTAGTCATGTTGTTACATGACATGCATCTCATAATAATCATGTTTGCATCAGTCGCATACCTTCGTCATCCATTCACGTATACTATAATATCACATTTGATTCATGTGACGGTAGCGAAACGGCCGTGAGCGCATTATGAGCGCACAGTGTATTGATGTTGTTACATGACACGCACGTCATGATTTTCATGTTAGGGTATGTCGCTTGAGTTCACCATGCAATCATGCTCTACCATATCAGTTTTGCAACATGTCATGTGAACGAAACCACTGCAAGAGCTGCAGGACCATGAAATGTAAATGATGACATTCATGACATGCATGTCAAAATTTACATGTTATGACTAGTAAAATATGTTTTTCATACAGTCACGTTATGTCATACCAAGTATGGTATCGATACCTATATTGAAACGGTCAGGAGAGCTAAAGTCGTAGGCGGCTAGACAGACAGACATACATACATACAGACAGACAGACAGACAGACAGACAGACGGACGGACGGACGGACGGACGGACGGACGGACGGACGGACGGACGGACAGACAGACAGACAGACAGACACAGACAGACAGGTAGATAGATAGATAGATAGATAGATAGATAGATAGATAGATAGATAGATAGATAGATAGATAGATAGATAGATAGATAGATAGATAGATAGATAGATAGATAGATAGATAGATAGATAGACAGACAGACAGACAGACAGACAGACAGACAGACAGACAGACAGACAGACAGACAGACAGACAGACAGACGACAGACAGACAGACAGACAGACAGACAGACAGACAGGCACGCAGGTACAAAATAGGGCGTTTACTTTCGCAACCCAAGGGCCAGAAAACGCGAACCTCAGAGCACGCGCACACAGATCTGCTTCGTTGTCCTCTTCAGATGCTGGCTACTATAGTTGCCAGCCTACCCTGCGTCAATTCCCCCCTTTCAAGAGAGACCGTCCCGGTCGATTGACTGAGATGCTAGAGGTGGCCATGAAAGAAAAAAAATGATCACGTCAATGAAAAAAAAAGCCAACGCTGTTGTGGATAATAAGGAAAAAGTTCGAAGTGTTCATAAGTCGCGGGCATGGTACGGTTTCATCCGTACTACATGGACTACTTCTGGACGTGGACGTCTTCGGTTTAAACTGGTGTCGGAGCTTTGGGGAACTACCTCGTAATTCACGTCACTGAGGCAGCGCACAACTTCGTAAGGGCCAAAGAAGCGCCGCAATAGCTTCTCCGAAAGCCCACGATGGCGAACTGGTGTCCACACCCATACATAGTCACCTGGTTGATAGTGGACGCTCCTTCGGCCTTGGTTGTAACGGCGAGCGTCGATATCTTGCTGCGCGCGAATGCGGTTCCGTGCAAGCTGGCGGGCTCCCTCGGCTTTCTCAACGAAGTCGTCAACGCTGTCATTTCCGCTGTTGTCCTGGTCTACAGGGAGCATGGCGTCTAACGGTGTTGTGACGCGACGGCCATAAACAAGCTCGAATGGTGTTAGGTCTGTGGTCTCTTGCACAGCGGTGTTATAGGCAAACGTGACGTACGGCAAAATTTCATCCCACGTTTTGTGCTCTACGTCAACATACATAGATAGCATGTCGGCCAATGTTTTGTTTAACCTCTCCGTCAAGCCGTTTGTTTGGGGATGATAAGCTGTTGTTTTCCGGTGGTTGGTGTGCGTCAGCTTGGTGACTTGTTGCAATAACTCTGCCGTAAATGCTGCTCCGCGATCGGTTATGAGAACAGCAGGTGCACCATGGCGCAAAACAATGTCGTGGACAAAGAATCTGGCGACTTCAACTGCAGTTCCCTTAGGCACAGCTTTGGTTTCTGCATAGCGAGTCAGATAGTCGGTCGCGACAATTATCCACTTATTTTCTGAGGATGACGTGGGGAAGGGACCAAGAAGATCCATTCCTACTTGCTGAAATGGTGCTCGAGGTGGATCTAAAGGTTGGAGGAAACCGGCGGGCTTTGCGGGTGGAACTTTACGCCTCTGACAGTCACGGCAGGTGCGGACATAGCGCTGAACGGACGAATACAGCTGTGGCCAGTAGTACTTCTGTCGGATGCGCGCTAATGTCCGAGCAAAGCCTAAGTGACCGGCCGAAGGATCGTCGTGGCACGCCTGCAAAACTTCCTCACGCAGTGCCATTGGAACGGCGAGGAGGAAAGTTTCCTGGCTGCTCTCAAGATTTCTCTTGTAGAGAACATTGTTCCGCAGGCAATACGTAGCCAAACCACGCGAGAGTCGGCGTGGGACGACAACGTCTTCTCCTTGAAGATGCTGGATGACAGGAAGTAGCTCAGTGTCCTCACGTTGAAGCTCAGCCATCCCCACCACATCGACGATGCCAAGAAACGGTAAATCTTGTTCAGCGTCAGATGACGTCGGGGAAATAGGAGCACGAGACAGGCAGTCAGCATCTGTATGCTTATGTCCTGATCGGTAGACCACCGTTATGTCGTACTCTTGAAGGCGGAGGCTCCAGCGGGCGAGGCGGCCTGATGGATCCCGTAGATTGGCAAGCCAACAGAGCGAATGGTGGTCACTGACCGCTCGAAATGGCCGGCCGTATAGGTAGGGTCGAAACTTGCTAATGGCCCAAACGACTGCTAGGCACTCTTTTTCGGTGGTAGAGTAATTAGCCTCTGCTTTTGTGAGACTGCGGCTCGCGTAAGCGATCACACGCTCTGCGCCGTTCTGCCATTGAACTAGAATGGCTCCGATTCCCACGTTGCTGGCGTCTGTGTGGATCTCGGTGTCGGCAGTGTCGTCGAAATGTGCCAGCACTGGAGCTGTCTGCAGTCGATTGCGCAGCTCTACGAAGGCTTGTTGTTGTTCTTCCGTCCATACGAAAGGTACATCTGGCCGTGTCAGTCTTGTAAGAGGTTCCGCAATTTTCGAAAATCCTTCGACAAAACGGCGGTAGTACGCACAGAGTCCAAGGAATCGCTGAACAGCCTTTTTGTCTCCAGGGCGAGGGAAATCGGCAACGGCAGCCAACTTCTCCGGATCTGGTCGAACACCCCGCGGGCTAACCACGTGGCCGAGAAACTTGAGTTCCTGATAGCCGAAGTAGCACTTTTCGGGCTTGATGGTAAGGTTCGCTCTTCTTATTGCAGTGAGGACACTTTTTAGCCTTGAAATATGCTCGTCAAATGTGGTTGAAAACACAACGACATCATCCAAGTATACAAGACACGTCTGCCACTTTAGTCCAGCTAGTACAGTATCCATCATGCGTTGAAACGTGGCGGGAGCGGAACAGAGACCGAAAGGCAGCACTTTAAATTCGTACAGCCCGTCAGGCGTCACGAACGCGGTTTTCTCACGGTCGCCTTCGTCAACTTCAATTTGCCAGTACCCTGACTTGAGATCTAGTGATGTGAAGAACTGGGCGTGGCGTAGACGGTCTAAGGCGTCATCAATCCGTGGCAGGGGGTAAACGTCGCGTTTCGTGACTTTGTTAAGCCGTCGATAGTCGACGCAGAAGCGTAGTGTGTTGTCTTTTTTCTTTACTAAGACAACAGGTGACGCCCACGGACTTGTCGAGGGTTGGATGACGTCATCATTCAGCATTTCTTGAACTTGACGCTTAATCACCTCTCTTTCCTTCGGGGACACACGGTATGGATGTTGGCGAAGAGGCCGCGCCGACTCCTCGGTAACAATGCGGTGTTTTGTAACGGTGGTACGCTGAACTTTCGATGCTGGGGAGAAGCAGTCCGAGAATTCCCTCACAAGGTTTAGCAGCCGCTCTTTTCGTGAATCTGGCAAGTCTGGATTAACGTGAATGCGGCTTCCCAGGTCAGCACAAGCTTTTGCATGCGGTGAAGTCGTATCCATTGTGCTGATATCGAAAAAGTCGGCTATTTCACTGAGGAAAGCGACAGTAGTCCCTCTAGGAACGTGCTGAAACTCATTGCTGAAGTTGGTCAGCAGAACTCGAGAGCGTTTATTCTCTAACCGAACAAGGCATCGGGCTATGCATATGTTTCGTTTGAGCAGCAGCGGGATATTTGCCTCAGCAATACCTTCATAGTCGTTGAATTCGTCGAAAACGTCGCAGGCTACCAAGGTGAACACGCTACTCTTCGGCGGTAACGTGACGTCATCGTCAATAATTCTCAACGCATTGACGTAACTGCCGTGAGGGTTGCGCGCTAAAGCGTGTGCCGTAGAAAACGTCACTTGCGACTGTTGCAAATCAATCACGGCTCCATTATCACGCAGAAAGTCCAGTCCGAGAATTAGGTCTCTCGAGCAACTCGGCAGTATTACAAAATCTCCGAGATACGTAAATCCGTGAATACTGACTCGCGCTGTGCACCGCCCCACCGGAGTAAGAAGATGGCCTCCTGCCGTACGTATCTGCGACCCAGCCCACTGGGTAGAAACCTTCTTCAGCCTGCAGGCAAGACCCATGCTCATAACAGAAGTGTCTGCTCCAGTGTCAATTAGCGCCATTACTTCTTCGTCATCCACAGTTACCGCAATGTTTGATGTCACCACTCTTCGCATCCCGTTTGACTGCGTCTGTACATCTTTTTGCTGCTGTCGCTGTCGTCGTAGTGGAGGATCTTCCGTAGAGTCAGCGTCAGCGGCCTCACCTCCGGAGGTCGCTGAACTCAGTTTTCCCGACTTGCAGGACTGGGTGAACGGCGTCTTGGAGCGCCGCGTGAATAGGCTGGGCTCGGTGACCTGTAGCGAGCAGGCGACGACGAGCGAGGCTCTTGTGACCGATGTTCGATACTGCGACGATTCGAGATGAAACTCTCTATTTCCTGTGGTCGCTCGCCAGGTCGTGGACGAGGGGCATTAGGCGAAAATCCACGGAGACCCACACGACGGTATGGACATGTCCGGTAGACGTGTCCGGCTTCCCCGCAGTGGAAGCAAAGGGGCCTGTGGTCGGGTGTACGCCAGATGTCACTCTTTCTCGGTCTTGCTTCGGCGATCAACGGTGAGCTGCGAGGGCGGAAGCCTACCTCCATTTGTTGAGCGTGTCGCTCATTGGGGTAACATACGCTGGTTGAACTGCACGATGGACGACGTCGCACTGCTTCCGCGTAGCTCATCTCGACGCAGTGCCTCTGTTGTGGCGCCTCGGATGGTTGGGGAGCGTGAACGGCTTGCCGTAGCTCGGCGCGTACCATCTCCGCAATGGAGAGCTGCTCTGCAGGTGAAGCAGTCACCTGCATCTTTTGCAGCTCTTCCTTAATGAGGGCTCTGATAAGCTCTCGCAACGCGCTGATGTCATTGCCGAGAGTGACAGAAGTGACCTCACTTGGGTTTACACCACGGTTATACTGTCTGGCACGCTGTTGAAGGGCCCTCTCCATGGCAGTGGCTTCCTCATGGAACTCCGCAAGTGTCGCAGGCGGGTTTCGAATCAGGCCGGCAAAAATCTCTTCTTTAACACCACGCATTAGGTGGCGAACTTTCTTGGATTCGGACATGGAGGGCTCCGCACGCTTGAAAAGCCGATCCATGTCCTCTACGTAGGTCGTCACCCTTTCGTTAGGGCCTTGAACCCTTGCCTCTATAGCACGCTCCGCTGTCTCCTTCCTGTCCTCTCGGGAAAATGCCTTGAGGAACTGCCGTTGAAACTCATCCCATGACGTAAGCGCTGCTTCATGGTTCTCAAACCACGTTTTCGCGGAGTCCATCAGGAAGCAGTACACATAGCGTAGCTTACGCTCTGGGGTCCAATCGTTGATGACGGCGGCCCGGTTGAAATGCTCGAGCCAGTCGTCGGCATCTTCAAAAGCAGCTCCATGAAATGTCTTCGGCGTCTTGGGCTGGTTGATAACCAAATGCGCTGGTGCTGGCGCGGTGATGTTAGGCGGTGTTTGATTCATAGCCCTCTGACGTTCAGGCAGCAAACCGTGCTGTGGCTCGAGTCCCTGGAGACGACGGCTGGAACGTACGTGCACAGGGGTAAGCTCGGCTGAGATACTCGATGGACAGACAGACAGACAGACAGACAGACAGACAGACAGACAGACAGACAGACAGACAGACAGACAGACAGACAGACAGACAGACAGACAGACAGACAGACAGACAGACAGACAGACAGACAGACAGATAGATAGATAGATAGATAGATAGATAGATAGATAGATAGATAGATAGATAGATAGATAGATAGATAGATAGATAGATAGATAGATAGATAGATAGATAGATAGATAGATAGACAGACAGACAGACAGACAGACAGACAGACAGACAGACAGACAGACAGACAGATAGATAGATAGATAGATAGATAGATAGATAGATAGATAGATAGATAGATAGATAGATAGATAGATAGATAGATAGATAGATAGATAGATAGATAGATAGATAGATAGATAGATAGATAGATAGATAGATAGATAGATAAATACGCTCAATGTCACCGAAGTTCGCTAAGTAAAGCTTCGCATTTAAAGCTACTTTTCCGGTACTCTGGACCCTACTGCGCCTTGCGCCAGGTGCCCGACGTCAGCTGCGAGATAGCTCCACTGAAGTCTTTATCTCCTTCTGCTACACTGTCTAAGGACATTGTTCATGTCTCCAGCCTCAAGCTCATCGCTCAGCAACACCATAGAACGCACCCGAGACGGTGCTTCAGCACCGGAGGTCATGTTAGAAGACTACATCACGCTGAAGAAGCCATAAGGGACACAGCGAGAAAGACGACGTGATTTTGGGTTTTGAAGTGCGCTCTCGCTTGCCATCTAGGCTTACGGTTGGCGTCGTGAAAATATAACTCAACTATCGCCTCGTTACCTGGTGTGCTCTCTCGTAACAATGTCATGCCTTTCTAGAGCGTTAATCAAGCAAACAGCAAACGCTAGATAGTGTGCTGCAATCTGTGAGGCATTGGGAGACTCCTTATGGCCTCCTGGATGGCGAGCACGCAGCGTGTATTATGGGGGCCATGCGACTCTTGCTTTAGATCAAAAATCTGTATGTACCATTCGCACGTGCACGTGTGTGTGTGTAACAAAATATAATAATGCACTCAGTGGTTGAAGGGCGCTCTAGGGGCCGGATTTCGTTATCACGTTCAACTCTTAAAGACGGAGCTTAAGGATCTCTCAATTTTTATTGTGATCAATATTAGGCTAGCCGTGCTTATAGCATGCAATGTTGACTAAAGCGCAGCTATAATAAACAAAAAAAAACAAGCATTAGGTGTCCGTAATTTCTGAGATGAGATTGGGAGGGCTCCTTCGTGAAGCACACTTTTAGGAGGCACGGCATCTTTACAAAGCCATGGTTATTGTTCCCATTCAAGCTGAGGAGAAGGAGAGAAAACGAGAAAAAAGACTTCAAGCTGAGCAACTCCAAAAATTAAACACACTGGCAATGCAAATTCTTTATTCACCACCAAGTTTATTTTATTCCGTGATTACAAATAAAGAAATGGGAGAGGGACAGAACGAAATGTTTCGAAGATGATTACGTGGTCCACGAAAGACGTGCCAGTCCTTCGTGACGCATTCCAGAATGCTACCGCCTTGCAACATGCGTAAAGGTGACAAAACCTTGTTTTTTTTTCTATGTGTTCATCTCTTTGCTCTGAATGAAACCCTAGGCATGAAAAGAAATTACGGCTAGGAGGAAAAGAGAGAAAAAAAGTGAACGTAAATCTTTCTGCGTACGGCTGTCGAACTTTTCGAGATTCCAAAGCGTGTACGTATGTGCGTGTGTAACATGGAAGCGGGAGCTTTTCGCTGTACTTCGCAACACCACTCGAGCAGCCGTGATTGTACACAATAAAGCTCACGCTGTTGTTGCCCGTCTGGGCATCACTCAAATCTCGTGCACGCAGTTCTGCCTCTTGCGGTCGCGTTCTGCACCACGCGTCCCCTCGTTTGTTTTTTTTTTCGTGCATTTTACTTTGCGCCACTAAGACGCGCATCCACAGCCTTTGGATCCGACTTCCCCTCTCTCTCTCTCTCTCATGTCTCTTTGATCTACCACAGCAACGGAATATTTTGATTTGGCAGTGAAATTTCTGAAGCCTCGAAAGACAAGCGTTTATATTTAGCGCTCATTTTCTTTTCGTTTATATTGCTTTTGTGTCACAGTTTCAGTGCGAATCGTAACGAACGAGTGACAAATTTCACTCTATGCATAAACCCTGAAATCTACTGAACAGAGTCTATCTTCGCTAGTACCTGTTCGACACTCTTTTCATAATTCAATCTAATTGCAGCTCACCGCCTTATTCTCGAAGCTGCTAAAGCTCGCTCGACAATGATAAAAAGATTTTTATGTCCCGATTTACATCCCACAGCTTCAATTATCAATTTTCCTTTATTGCAACGTTGAGGAAGTGCCTAAACGCTGGGAATTTTTAAGCTTACAATTACTTTTTTTTGCAGTGTAAAATTACGACGTACCACGCGTTTCATAAACATCATTAATGCGTGCCCTGTTTTGGTCTAAGGTAAATTTACTCCAGACATCGTTGCTTGCTCAACAATTAAGTTGCCGTGTCCAATATGCTGCTACACTTTTTCACTTCACATCTGTCGGTTGGTGACCTTTACAGGGCTTTGAATGTTGCATATAGCTTGCTCTTTCTCAAAGTGAAAAAATTAACAGATAGTAATTCTTTGGATAATCATGCGTGTTTATTAGATGACGATATATTTTTCCGAAGTTTGCATATTTTTAAAATAACGCTAACAATAACACGTACACCTAGGTTTTTTCGTATGGCATGTTTTGCTCAAAACGGCAAGTCATATTATTAATGGTTGACCCCTCCGTCATGCAAGTGGGTATGGAATGGCATGAAAAAACTTTATTCGAGTACTGCAGGACGCGCTTAGCGCGTAGCGGGCGCCTGCCACGTAGGGACCGACAGTAAGTACCTGGCGGCCGCTTTGTGGGCCTGCTGGACGGCCCAGTAAATCAGTGTTCACTAAACACTGATATCAGTATTCACTGTTACAACATTAACCGGTGATTATATGCTTACTGTACTAAAGAGTATGTCACTGTTTATTCATTTTGTTACAAAGATGGTTTATTATTTTGAAATCTGTGGTTTCTGCTACCCCAGTGTGGTAAGGCCTAGCCAGGAGGTTTAAGTCCTCCTTTTGCCTTACGTCATGGGGAAATCATGTATACATGTATGCAAATGTTTATATGAATGCATAAATAAACATAAATATTTGAAACGATAAGTGCACTGATTGTGGACAATCTGAGATCACTAAGCCTGTGTTATTTGGATAAAAAAATAAGAACTTGCACAATGTTTATGGGCGCGGAAGTTTTGGGGGATGGGGAAAGAGGTTCGCGGCTATATAGTACCGTTTTATGGGGACGCGCGTATGCCCACGACAGATGGAGCTTCTTTATCGCTACGACTAACCTCAGTCATCAAGATAAATGAACATCAACTTGGACATTGCGTATAATGAATCCCGCGCAATGATGGCATAATTGAGCACATAATACGCACTAGTACTCTATGTTCTCATGGAAATCATCCTCATTTGGTAAAAGATACAGTGAAGTACTCACTCTCCATTAATTGTGCAACCAACCGTTCAGCTAATGCGTACACTGCCACAAAGCGCTTCAGGAACGCAAGAGGCAGACTACGTAGCTTGAGTCGTACAGCCGTCAGCTCCTTTAACATGAACGCTCCACCGCGTGTCCTGCAGCAGTTTGATTAATGCTGACACCCCGTCCGTTTGGGTTCTGTTGCCAAGATGCTAACCATACATGCCGACGTACTATTCAAGCCTACCGAGGTATTAACTCGGCAAAAGCGCCCAGCACTTCGCGGCTGGCACCAATCAAACTTGCCCTGGCCACGCATCGAATAGTTCGTGTTAAAGGTGCTGACGGCTGTATATGCGCAAGGAAGGAAAATAGAGGGAAAAGAACGGCAAGGAGGTTAACCAGCCTATAGGCAGCCGGCGTCAGCTTGCCAGCAGGCACGTCTAGCTGCATCAAAGCACTTACTCACCCAAACTGCATTAAAATGAAGAAATGTTGAAATCAGGGAGCCACCTCGTAGCCAGCGTTGAGCCCACCTTATTGTCAAGATGCAGTAGTTTAGCCCCTCAAGACGGCAACAACGCCCTACGCCAACAAGGCCGCAGTGAAAGAGAGATGTAAAAGAGGTAAGGTGTTGTTTTGCAGAGGTTGTTGCATGGCCTTCGGTGGCACAGTGGTTAAAGGGCTCGACTGCAATCGTTGTAGGCTGGTAGGTCGAGGGTTTGATTTCCAGACCATACAAAAGCTTTTCTTTGTTAGATGAATTACCATGGTGGAAATACGTCGGTGAAGTTTTGGTGGACCGTGGCATAAAACACTTTTGTGCTAAATAAAAGTAAGGGGGAACGAAGAGGAGGTGCCACAAGGAATCTTTTGCGCCCTGAAAAATATACATGGGTCGGGCAGGATAGCACGTAGGCAGGAGAACCGCTTGCCATTAAGGGTTACTAATTGGATTTCTACAGAGGGCAAACGCAAGAAGGAAAAATAGAAAGCTAGGAGTGGCCGATGAAATTAAAACGTTTGCAGGTATACAGTCACAGCAGAAAGAACAAGACCGGATTGATTGGCGGACAATGGGTGAGGCCCTGCAGTAGGCGTAGTCAGGCTGTTGATGACAATGATGATAATAATGATGATACAAAACTATGCTTTCACGAAACATTTTATTACTTCTAAAATAAGGGTGCCCACGACAACCGTTGCATTAACGCAAAACACATTTCCTAGCTTCCGGCACGAGAGTCCTCACCATCGTTACAATTAGAGACAAAGAATGTTGTCAATCAAGCAATGACGACTACGTAGAGTGACAGTGGGTGTGCAGGCGCTAACAAAAAACCACCTAAACGTCTTCCACGTGTACACTTTCACTCGTATTCGCAGATCACTCTGTCCCATCCCGTTTGGACTTGATGCGAGCATGAAAGCGACGGCCACGGCTACAATTTTTCAAGAATGCTCATAAGATAGTGAAAGTGACCACATTGGAGCACCACATCTTTTAGACATTCCATTCCATGCTGTACTGAAGCAAGGTGTGGGAGTGGGCTACAGTTGGTATTCTATATGTTTCCAGCGGAAGTACAAGAAAAGCAGACAGTGGACGAAGAGGACAAGGAGGACAAGTGCTTGTCCTCATTGCCCATATTGTCATCTGTCTACCTTTTTTGCGCCTCCGCTGTAAATAAACGCTGTAATAAAAGCCACTTCATGCTCTGATGTTCCTTGATTGGCAAAGCGAAAGTAGTACACCCCTTTTTGGGTTTTCGGTCCTCAATAATTCGGAGATGCTCAGGTGTTTCACAAGGCAATTATGTCATTTATGTCCCCTTTTGGCACGCATACTTGCATCCCGTGATAAAGAAATATCAATTGTCAAACTACAGAATAGTAGCATGACAAAGTTAATTGAAGTGATAGGAATCAGTACAATAAATTACTCAGACGCGTAGAATGCAGCTTTGATGATCTCGAACTAGTTCATTGATTTATGTGTATATTTAGCATAACAGTTGCTCCTTGCTGCAAATGTCGTATAGTTTCGTGTAGGTCCACGTGGATTCTAGTCGATCGTCATTGAGGACTTCAGGATCCACTACGACTTCTGAATGCACAAGCTGTTACGAGTCAGGAAACGTTTCTTGAGAGCAACAGGCGATGAAGCACTGCTTGGGGTGAGGCTACGACGATGATAACCAAGTCATCGTCCTCTTCACCAGAGACATAGCTCGCATGATGGTTCTTACTGCCGTATCGAGCTTTTGACGTGGCCTAACGCCTGTTTCACATGTAGCGAACGAGCGGCGGCGGTCGCGGCGATGAGCGGCGGGAGGACGCGCGGACGCGCGTTCGTTTCACATGCGCCGCTGCTACCGCTGCTGTTGCGCGACGCCTGCCGCTCTGGTGGGCAGTGTTGACCGCGGAAGGCGCCAGTCAACCGCTGTTTTCAGTAGTATCTGAAAGCCGTGCTCTCCTCCAAGTGTCCTTCATTTGGCGCCCCTGTGCTACGAGGTTCATCATCAATAGCCGCTCGACTTTTACGCGTCTGTACACTGATTGAACTCGTTTTAACATGTATATTACAACAAATAAGCAACGTTTGCAGTTGCTTTTTGTATTGTCCTGACTTTTTCACGTATGATTCTTGTTGTGCGATCATATAACTGATATAAATGACCATGGAGAAGCAAAAAAAAGTGGCTTGTATGGTTTTATTATACAGCTGTCCCAGCTAGGTGAATGCTTAAGAACTGCGAGCGTGTTTGGTCCAGCACTTCCCATGTTTATCCGATTCATTGCTTTTGCTTTCAGCGACTTAACACTGGAACGCTGAACGAGGTTTCTGTCAGCCCAGTATTCACAACTCGCAAAATTTATACCTAAATTTTTGTACCTGTTCGCTCGAGTCAACATAAGAGTTTTTATAAAAACTCTAAGTAGTAAGCTTCGGCAGTGTTTGTGGTCAACCTTTGGCTCATGCGAACACATCCTTCATTGGGGTTTTCTGAATGGTCTACATCTCCTCTGGCGCTCGAATTCGTATGCTTCCACCCTAAACAGTAAGCCTCTTAGATTTTTCAATGATTCAGTGAAGCACTCCAGGAAGAGTTTCATCAACGGCAGGTAGCATAATATATACGTGATACGCTCGCTGTCCCGGTTCTTTGGCTGCTGTATATACACCTGTGCGCGGCGCAAGCAAGGGACTACGCAGAAATTCTTGCTTTAGCTTGCATTTGCGTCCATAAATGCTGCGGTGGTGAGCAGGAAAGCCGAAGTATCACATCATTTCACACAACACACCTTTGCCGTCGGCACATAGTGACATTCAATTGGTGGCATTCGACCGCGTAATTTAGATGCATGTTTTTAGGCATGTGTTGCTGCCCTGGTGCCTGAAATCAACAGCTGTTCTTCGTTATCTACGCAGTGTATGTTGTGCTCGCGACCGAACATCTATTTTCGCCTAGCCAGCCGCCCATTACTGCCCTGAATGTCACGGAGAGCAGCTGGCCTGTGTGGCAGGACCTGTCGACAGCCTGCAAACTTGAGCGCTCTGCGGTGCAGCTTCTCATTGCGAGAAAAGCGTCGCAGAGGACGCGGACAAGTCAGCCAGGGTTTTAGTGAGAAATCGAGGTGTTGTTGAAGGGGAGAACAAAAATAAAGGCCGCTGATGAGTGCCTTATTTCTCCGAACCATGACAAGAAGCTTCCCGCCCCTTCTTTGTTAAGTCACATAATGAAATTCCTTTTCAGTGACCTGTGTGGAATGCTACTTCTCAAGTCCACTACCGTAGAAGCCCTCCTTGCTGTCTCGTTCGTGTGAAGCTTTTCATCTATGCACCGCGACACCAAATGTCATCGTTTGTTAAACCAGCAACAATTGCTGCGACATAATAATGTTATCGAAATAAAAATAATGTTATAATAATGTTATTGAAATAAAAAAGGCACCGCACGCGAATGTCACTACGGCGAAAGCATCGTCGAGAGCAACGAAAGGAAAACAGCTGCACTTCGACTTCACCAGTGAACATGGCCAGTTCAAGCCGTGACGTTTACTTTATGGAACTATGCGAGTTCGGCAATTTCTTCCCAAAGAATGCTCTTCGTATGGTTCTTGCGGAAATCCTTCATCTTGACGTCCCAAAGAAGAGATCGTTTCAACACTTCTATCAGCGATTTGTTGAAAGCAGTGCGAAACATTTGTGAGCCGGGGAGAGCTGCTACTGAGTCGGAGGGAGTTGTTCTGTGGAACCAGTTCCTCGCAGCGCGCGCGTCAACTTCTCGGCTCCACCCCCGTCATCACGTGTCAGACGACGTCACTGGTCGCTCTGCCGCTTGTGCCGCTAGCGAATGTTTCCAACTCGGGCGAATTTTACAAGGGCGTCGATTCACCGCGGTAAAAACCTGTTTTAGACTTGCGCGGCGGCTGCTGCTCCGCTCTTGGAGCAAAATCGCTCGCATGTGAAACAGGCTTTAAAGGCCAGCGTGCGTAGCCGCGCTAGTAGACGAGATTCCTCCGCCCGACAAAGATTCTCAGCCACTCAGAGATTGTTAGCGGTCGTCAAAGGGAGGATGGTATACAAAGTATAGCGAAGCGGACGTGCGTAGAGAAAAAAGAATGTACTATAGCGTGTCATTTCGTGTCTTGCCATGTCCAAGGCGTATGCAAACATTTCGTTCCAGTTTTTTTTATGATCGGGCGCAATGTTCATTGAAAGTATGTTCGTAAGTGTCCGGTTCGTACGTACGGTAAGTCCATTTGTTTAAACATGGTAAGGAGTTGCTCGTGAGAAGGTAGAATGACACAAGCGTAGCAACTTTTTCACTAAGTCTGCAATTAACTGGCATCCATGGTCACCCATTATCACTCGGGGCAGCCGGTGTACGCGGATGAAGTAATGCAGCAAGAACAAAAAGACGAAAGCAGCAAATGCCGAGGGGATGGCACCTCGCAGTACCGAGTGTAGTAATTGATGTACATCCATTGGTTACTCGCGGAAAATTGTGGTAAAGGGCCTAGGAGATCAATGTCAGCTTGCTCTAAAGGCGAGCACGCAGGTGGCATGCGCTGGAGTTGACCAGCAGGAACCTGTGTAAGGTGTTTGTGATGCTGACACCTCCTGCAGCTGGCAACGCACTGCCCGGTTATCTGCCGCAATCGCCGCCAGTAAAAACGCTGTTTAGCTTTATGCAGAGTCCCAGCGGATCCCAAATGGCCTGAAGTGGGTCATCATGCATGACAGATAACACAGAAAAACGAATGTTTTTAGGCACCATCAAGAGCAGCAGAGGCCCAGTTGCATGTAAATCCCCTTATATAGTATTGTGTTGTGGACACAGAACCGACGCGCTATCTAAGAATTTGGAGCAGCGCCAAAGTATGCCTGCAACTCTGGATCCTTCCGATGTTCTGCCTTGAACACGTCTGCGTCGGAAAAAGCAGAATCAAGGGAAGACAGGTAAATATCAAAGCTTTCTGCGTCGTGATCCGTGGATTTTAGTTGCTGTTCCATGTTCAAAAAATGAATTCCGAAGAGAAATAAATTTAAAAGACTGCAATATGCGTAGAAATACGTGGTCTAACCAAAGTTCTAAATGACCTTGCAGGCATTGCATACATTGTTGTTATTAAAACGCGGCCTTCATCCGAATCGAAACGCGAGCCGAACAAGGCTGTTTCGCCGAGGAGTTCATGTGCAGCCCCCGCAAGTACGCCTTCATTTCCAAGAAAAGTTGTCCGAGAGTATGCAATATTTTACCTAAGACATATGGACGCCGCCATCTTGGGCTGTTAAGCCGATGTTTCCTTCTTTTTGTTTATTGCGACGTGAATCATAAAGTGGTGAAACATCGCATGCACCAACCCAATCATATTTATGCGTATGCGCTTACTGAAACACTGTTCGCCTAGTCGATAGACATGCAAAATGCAAAGGTTAACAGCCCGCAATGGCGGCACGGAAACCTATCAATAAACACTTCATAGGGTGATGCACATGAGGGCTGGTTACGCTATCGCCATCAACTCTCGAGGGCGAAGCTCAAGCGTCTTGCAATATTTAGGGGCGAAGCTCCTTGAGCCGTGTGCGTCCGTGACGTATGTAGTAGTAGACGCAGTAGTTGTAGTCATAAGTAGCCACCTCTCGTTTAGTCCATGGAATGTCCGCTGGATGGCGGTACTTCTATATGACGAATATATGATGAAAAGATGCGTGATGACGGCACTTGTAGTGCTCACTAGACGGACGGACGGACGGACGGACGGATGGATGGTCGGATGGATGGATGGATGGATGGATGGATGGATGGATGGATGGATGGATGGATGGATGTATGGATGGATGGGTGGGTGGGTGGGTGGGTGGGTGGATGGATGGATGGATGATGGATGGATGGATGGATGGATGGATGGATGGATGGATGGATGGATGGATGGATGGATGGATGGATGGATGGATGGATGGATGGATGGATGGATGGATGGATGGATGGATGGATGGATGGATGGATGGATGGATGGATGGATGGATGGATGGATGGATGGATGGATGGATGGATGGATGGATGGATGGATGGATGGATGGATGGATGGATGGATGGATGGATGGATGGATGGATGGATGGATGGATGGATGGACGAATAAAGAGACAAGCAGATGGACGGATGGATGAACACGTGGATGTAATAGATGGACAAACAGACAGATAGATGCACGGACGGACAAAGGGACACAAGGATGAACTCACGCATGAACGAACGCATGGAGGTACGCACGGACGTACGCGCGAACCGAAGCATGGATGCTCGAATAGACGGAATTCTCAATTTTTGTTCTTTATCAACGATATTTCACATGCATGGTATACAGGTAAACGTGAAGTTATTTGCTAATGACTGCAACCTGTACACAGAGATAGAAAACTAGACAGACCAAACTTATTTGAACGATGCATTTCATAGGGTCATTCGTTGGTGCGTTAAAAGCATAGGTCAGTTCATTTTAAAAAGATCATTTTTATGAAGGTTTCTCACAAATTTAACCCTTTTCATTTCCCATATTCAGAGAATGATGTTTTCTTGGAGGAGGTAAAGCATTACAAGTACCATGGCCTTTGAATTTCGCATGATCTAAACTGGACGAGACATATAAATACTGCTATAACCTCATACAATTGCAGACCTTTATCTTAACCGAGCTCCCATGCTTCCCACTTATTTGCCTTATTGCATTCAAGGCAATTGTTCAACCTGCTCTAGATTATGCATCACTAATTTGGTACCCTCACACTAAAACCAATATAAACGAAATGGACAAATATTCACAATATTTATGTTAGATTTATATATGAAAGTTTCGGCTGTACCTCTATAACATGTTTATTATCAAAAGTCAGCCACCCAAATCCAACACAGAAACACTGTATCGAAATTGAAATTTTTGTTTCAGTTAGTTAAAGGTTCCTTTAGGCTTGACTTATCGAACATACCTCATTTTTCCACTGGATAAGCCACAAGCCAGATGCACGCGATCACATTGACACTATTCAGCACCCGTAATAACACAAGCAAATATTCGTTTTTTTTTCAGGACAATTACTAAATGGAATAATTTAAATAACAATGTTGTTTCACAGTCATCTTTCAATCTTTTTACTACGCAGCTTCCGCAATAACTGTGTACTCTATTACAAGTAGTAGTGCTGTTTATTTCCAGCACTGCAGTGTTTATTATACGCTAGCGGTCATCCTAAATGAAGTGCTTATTTAATTTTGTTGGATGCCCTCGTGCCTGTTTACAGCAAATTGTCGTTCTTTTGTCTTTTTTCATCTTCTGAAAGGCTGTAAACACTTTTAGTTTATATTTATTGTGTTTGACATTATGGGATCTTTAATGATATATGCCCACTCTTCTAAAACCCTATTTGAGGGTTGCCGTATTTTAAGTAAACAGGTAAATAAATAAATAAATAAATAATAAATGAATAGACAGACGGAAGCGCGTGCGGCCTGACGGACGCTTCGCCCCACTTATCATATGCTGTGATTTTTTCATATTGCTACGTACTGACATACCAGTGATCAGAAGAAGACAACGAAGAAGTGGGCTGGTCGGTCTGCTGTGCTTGCTGTCATCTTAGTTGATGCTATACGCATCAGTGTAAATATAGCTTATAAATAACCACGCCTCGTGTCACTTTTAAGTCTCTTGTCACTTTTATGGTCTCTGGAAGTTTTACGCCATCCAATTACGAGGCTTGTGAGTTACTTATGTTGCTTCCCTCCTACTGCGCATGTGCCTAGTTGATTTTTTTGCCTTCTGATTTGTTGTTCTTTCACATCCATCACCCTACTGTCATTTCTGGTGTGCTGTACACTGCAGAAATAAATTGCATCATGTTAGTCCTTTGGAGCTGACCACAAAAGGTTGTGAATTTAATATTTTTTTGACAACAACTAAAATCGCGTTCGTCCTATTTTCCTGGCCTTTAGCATTTTTGTATGTTCCCTGCAATATTAGGATTTTAAGAGTGGTAAGCGATAGTTTCATTCTGCTCTTAACGATAAAACATTCAGTAATTTCATCATGCCTGTGTGTCTCATAGCAACAATTCGCAAATCCATATGCGTAAATATTCTTGAAACGTGTATTCAATATGCGCGACTGCTCGCGCACTATAGTTGATATGAGATTAAAACGTTGGCACATGCTCTGAAGGTGGTAAAGAAACGAACCTAGTTGGCAAAACGCAAAATAATACGCGAAAATAATGTTGATTCCCAGTATAATACAACCTAACGCAGCATGTTTGTTATGCATGGCAAACGCAGTAAAGTGCATAGGAATGCAGTTAGCAGCCTGCAAAACTAAAAAAAAAGAGAAATCTGCAGTACCTTACAGGGTAATATTGCCCCTTGCAAACTTTTTGCTGCGAAATTTCTTCAAAACCTACTTCCAGCGTGAACTTGGCAGCGCTTCTCTCAGTTGGTTTTTTTTATCATTTTTCTTAGTTCGAACGCTCCTTTCCCGTTTTCTTGCGTACCATCCATGCGCAACATTCAAAGAAGAATTCTTTTTTTTCTATTTCAGTTTCCCCGCCTCTTTGCTTCCCTGAATCCAGCCACTCCGAATGGTGAATTCTAGACAGTCTCACCGACTATGCAAATTAAGTAGCCGGCGTATTGCTACGGTGGCAGGCAGAGCTCTTCAGCGCTTTCACAGGAAGAACTTGGGCCCGCACTGCTCTCAGCTTATTCATGCCTGCAAACGAGGTGTATTGCGGCAGTGCCCTCACTCGGGGCACACACAGGCTCTCAGCGTCTATTATGCCTCGCGCATATATGCTCTCGCAATCCACGAGAGGAACGAGTGGAGGCGTGCGGAGAAAGCATTCTTCTTCCGCGCCAGCATCTCGCATACGTCGCACCGCGAAATTTCTCCGCACTCAGCCGGTGCAGCAGCTGGGCTACTTCAGGAGTTCCTCGCAACCCAGCCCCCTCCTAAATAAATAAGTAAATAAATAACACTCAGACTGCTACAGTTCCAACTACATTCTACGAGATACACTGTGAAGTAGAGGAGCGCGTATAGATGATGAGCACCTCTCTGAAATTCTCTCGAAAGTTGGTTGTTTAGTGTTACTTTTTGGAAGGAACGACAATTCAACCATATAGAGAAAACGTTTTGCATTTACTTAACTATTATTGGTTTTCCACACAAGACCAGTTAAATATGTAGCACTAAACTTTTCGAGTGGCTTGCATGTGTTTCTCTTCTGGTTTTCTTTTTTATTTCTCAACAGCCAAGTCGTCACAACCTATAATATTCATAGGCAAGTTTGTTTGAGCCTCGGGTTCCTGGACACCGATTAAAGACGTCTTCCTGAAAAAAAAGGATACTCATTAAAGTGTCGCCATGAGTAGTTGGACCACCTGGTTACAAATTTAGAAATTATGAATACCAGTTTTAAACATAATATAACTGTTCCACAACGTTAGTTTTAACAGCAGCTGATTGTTGTCTTCCGCTGTTCCACAACTGAAACTGGTATTTCGAATACACCAGCTACCAGCATTCTTAAATTCGAACCATGGCCAAACAACACGTGAGGATCAAAGCAAGTCGAAGAGCACTGATACCAGCTTCAATACCGTGCTGGTAGATGTAAAGGGGGAGTGAAAAAGTTCGCAGGCGTTGTGCGCTTAAAGCTATCTTAATCACCATTTTCCTCCGGATCGATAAGAAAAGATGCTTTCTAAAAACAATGTGAGGCCAGTTTGTATAGAGAACACATAGGTGGAGCAGTGAAACGAAGGGGTTAAAACACAGGTATACGCTTCGATCGTGTGTATGCATGCATGAGCACGGCTACAAAAAACAATACCGGCCGTATTGTTCGAGAACAGAATATTCAACTCGCATAGACGGCTGTATAAAGAAAACGTGGTGTTCCCATGCGTGAAAGTTCATTTTCTACTGCCGTTTTTTTTTTATCGGAATACGAAATCCGACACTCGCTTTCGTGGGCGTGGCGGCTAGAGCAAGCGTTCTTTGAAGTCGAAGAAGACACGCTTTCATTGTGAAGAGGCCTCGCCTATACTGTTTCTCTATGAGCCCGTGGCGTTGTATGTGGAGTATATATGCAGGCAGGCAGCTGCTGCACCAATGTTAAGGGGTTCCTTCCTTTTTCTTCTTCTCATTGCCTCTGTGTCGTCCTAATTTATGCTTCTTCCGACTAGCTCGGTCATGCTCCCTTATCGATTCGCATTTGCATGGAGACGTGCATGCATTTGAAATGCGTAGCGTGACGTACGCTGTACCTTTCCTAATGGTAAGAAATCCCAATTCTACGGCCATCCGTGCAAGTAATCTTTACGCCGCCTCAGTTGGCAGTCGCGCGCTTGTTAAGATAAAAAGAGCGCAGAGACAGAGCGTGGAGAAATCGTACGAGTTACAATGTCAGTGATGCGTGAGAGTGCACGAAAGCGGTAATATGGAGATCAAGAATGCATTAATAATTCTCAAAACGTAAAATATTGATGTGCCGGTGAAATGTTGTGTAGCTCGCCGATCGCTTTAATATTGCGCCCACGCGGAGAGCTGCAGCGTTCGATCGATGTCGCCGTCGAGTTCGTGTGCTCGGAAAGTCTATAGCACTCTGGAAGATGATTGAGTAAAAAAAAAAGGTGTCTTTTTGTCACCCAACAATATCCCTATTGCGGTCTTTTTTTTTCATTATCACCACGTGCCCTTTACATTGAGGTCACGAACAACATGAGCGCTATCAGCGTGACTTGTCACTTTTTATAAAGATCTATTCAAAACAGAGTTTGTAAGGAAAAAAGCGCAAACCTGTCAGATGGATATTATTGTTAAGGTACAAAAGGGCATTCTTAAATGTCAATCTTTTATAGAGTGTATGAGTCTCTCAAGGCTTATACTTCTCAGCCACGCTCACAAGAAACAAATGAGGGTACAAATAATCATTCGCTGGGTGGAAGCGGACTGCTCCACCACACTGTAAACACTTATCTCGACTTTCACAATACTCTGCCTTTTCCAAATATGGACCGTGCCGTACATGCACGACAAGGACATATGACTTCACATGGTAGAGGCTCCTCATTAAGCAAAAATAGCCGTCGTTTGGCTAATTGTCGTAAGACGCTCATTTCGCCTTGATAACGATATTTTATTTTTTTTATTGACTCCAACGCCGAAAGCATATAAGAAAACCTGACTGGCCCTGAAAAGAATTTGCACACGTCTTGAGAAAAATGATTAAGGCGTGCTGGAAGCTCCCCAATAAAGTCGATGGCTCGACCCATTATAGAACCGGGAGACGGTGACTCTCGGCGCCGTCACAAATCATCTGGGCAGCGTGCGATTGATGTTAAGTCTGTAATATACAGTAGGTCATCTCATTCGGCTTAGTCTTGTAAGTTGTAGTCTGTATTGGACGCCCACAGCGAAAACATATGATCGAAAGAACAGCACTCACGTCTTCAGTTGTAGCAAGAGTGTGGGAAATGAAAACTGAATTACTGTTTCAGTCTGACAGGTGGCGCCTCATATTGGTATTTGTTAGCGAGAATACTGAGGGAAAAAATGATTGATTGATATGTAGGGTTTAACGTTTCAAAACCACCATATGAATATGAGAGATGCCGTAGTGAAGGGCTCCGGAAATTTTGCACACCTGGGGTTCTTTTACGTGCAATCAAATCTGAGCACACGGGCCTACATCATTTCCGCCTCCATCGGAAATGCAGCCGCCGCAGCCGGTATTCGATCCCGCGACCTGCGGGTCAGTAGCAGAGTACCTTTGCCACTAGACCACCGCGGCGGGGCAGAGAAAGAAAATGAAACTAGCCAAACGTGTGTGGTGACGCGAATGTTCATATGCGATACGTCGCTTGAAGTGAACTTCGAGAACTTTAGAGGTCCCTGTCGTCATACCATATCGCAAGTGCGATGTAGTGAGACACACGATGTACCAATAATATTCCTTAAAGAGCTCATTGATAGCACAGGTTTTAGAGAGTGTAATGACGGGTGCAGTAAGATAATATGCTCTACATGCGAACAATCTTCGCGATTGAAACGCGGCCTCATTTATATTATTCAGTTGCCCATACAACCGACAAACTGAAAACAGAAACCAATTGCCGAGTACAAGTTAGCACGCAGACATGCAATGAGAGACGCTGCAATAGAGAACATTGCGGGTATTTAGCATGGTACGACAAAAAAAACAACAACGAAAGCATGCGACGCTCTCATAACTCGTGTTTGTCACGTGCTTGTTCTGTTATTTGCTTGCGTTATTTTCCGGTTGCTAGATATTCACACAAGAAGCCAGCCCATCTTCTAATAATAACACACAGCATTGAGAACAGCTGCATATGCCCCGAAGGAAGAGGTAGGAAGTATTTTGTAGAGGAACCCACAATCAACGTTTTTGTTGCTGATGTCTAGGTAGTGGGAAACGCCAACATATCCAGTTAACACTTCGTGTAGCGACAGCTGTTTTTGGCTGTTTCATACAGAACAGCTAGAAGAAACAGCAGGGAGTCTTTTTTTTTTCATGGTGTAACCGCTTTTTATTCCCTGGTGCTGCAATATTAGCAACCGCCTCCTTCGAAGCGATGTTGACAAGTATGCAGCAACGAATTAAGCACTATGCCACGTGCCATTTTGCAGGGTGTGATTGGGCTTCATGTTATCTATGTGTTGTAACACTGTTTCGGTCGTGTGTGGAATTTAGTGTCCTAAAAGTGTGCGTTCGACATATGTAACGGACCTGAGCCCATTCATAATAAAATTTTAAACAAGAATCATGTCTTTGTTCTTATAAACTGCGTTGAAATTCAGGTTTCGTGAGAAAGCGTACCAGACAATAACAAAAATACACACAAGCTGTTACAAGTACAAAACAAGATTAAACACAATGACTGCATATGGTGATAATGTGTAACATGCAAGCATATAATAGCGACACGCGCCTGATCAGTGATATGTAACCGAGTGGCGAACGCTGACTGGTAATGTCCTGAGGCTTTTCATAGCAACCGCCAGCCTTCCCCATGGCTAACTCCCTCCCCCCTCGTTTACGCCACGCCTATGCTCTCCTTGCCTTTGCTGACTGCTGGTTAGTACCGCCTACACATGATGGCTCATGCTTGCTGTAGTCTTAGATTCAATGTCGTATGTCCCTGCGAATGTCAGGAATAATCGGCTATATATGCTTTTTTAACAGCAACACTGTCTCCATTATATCTCGATACAATGATCCTCACGCGTATGTACGTATAACTTGGTTTGATTGCGTTCCGCATGACTTTTCTCCTAATATTGTATGAGCTATTGTTGGCTCGTGCTACATCGGCTGTCGCTTCAAACACATTTTTGTCAATCATGCGACTAAACATGTACCTTCATGTAACCGCTAGTCACGTGACTAAAATCATGTAACAACTGGCCATATGGCACGTTCTCGCAAAGAACTGCGCAACAGCTAGCCACGTGACCTAGGTCACAACATTCCCTAACAGCCAGTCGCTGAGACGTTCTCGCTAATGCCACTTGACGCGTGCGTAGTGCGGAGAACTGACCAGCACCGGAAAATAACCAAGCCCAACCATAGTTCGTACTGCTAGCAAAAGCTTAGCATCTACGCCCAAAAGTTTGGCGTCACTAACGAAAACTTAGAAACTTGTTCGAACACCGCTGCTGGTTCCAGCCTAACGCCAGTAGTGCGAACTGGGCATCGGCTATTTCTGGAGAGCGAGCCCTGGCCGTATAGTACAAGAGCAAGAAAGAAGGTGCACTCAGCGGCTTTTATAGGATAAAGCGCTAAGTGCCCGCCAGGGTGAGCCCAAGATAAATATTGGGCATCTCCTAACGGCTTATTCTGACAGTAAAAAAAAAGACAACCAGGAAGCAGGTGAAGTATAGAAATGCAGCAGAAAAAGAGTAATAAAATGAAGGCTGTTGATATGAAGTCGTGAAAACACATCACGCTGAGCACAGCGCTTAAAAAGTCAAGGCCAATTTTTTAGTCAGCTTCAGTGCATAGAAGCGTACGAAAATGTTAAGGTAGTAAAAGGTTAGCGTATTTCGAAACCTGCCTCATAATCTCCGGATACAAGGGACACAAACAAGGCCCGTTGTAAGTGCGAGAAAAGAGAGAGGTCTCTCTCTCTCATCCGAGAGACGCCATGGAAAACAATACGAATAGAGCATGGAAGCTTGGCGTTGACAAGGTGGAAGATAACTGGCAGTTCAGGTTGTGCGGAACCGTTATTTCGAAAGCTTACATACGTGCGTATAGAGCGAGGAAAGTATTTAAAAAAGTAAGTAGTGGTGTAAGGACAGGAATAAAATACTTATCGGTGGTGTGGAAAACGTGAACGGTCAAGAAGAATGCAGCTATCGTCTAGAGTTCTTTTGAGCTTCAGTTATAGCTGCACTTTTTTGTTAAAACGAGTGATTATCCGTAGACTAGTAACTTCTCTTTTAAACCATTGTAAACGTTGCTCTGACGTATTCCACTTTTTTTTATACCACTGGCAAATATGTTTCATGGGCCATGCCCAGAGGCTGCAGCTTTGTTTCTTTTAGTTTCTTCTTTTTTGTTCTTATTTTTGCTAGAGTGTTTGTACAGGGTAGAATATTGCAGAACGGTTTATTATATTTTTCAGTCTGACATACTTTTTATGAACAATGAGGACCTCTGGGAAACGATTTAGTATTCCCATATGATAATCGAGAATGCACCGATGTACTTAAGCAATCTGATCGTGCTGTTCCTCTGAATCAGTGAAATCATAGAATTAATCGAAACCAACAAGCCCAAGTCTCTCTTTTGCTGATGGAGTAGGGCAAGAACGTTGGTCGGACAAGCAACGTTCTTTTGCTGATGATGTTGGGCAAGATAATTGGTCGAAGATGCAACGGCATCTGAATGAAGAGAAGATACCCGAGTCACAGCATGCAGGTGGGTACAATATTTGCGCAAACCGCAGAGAGATTAGGTGTCTTTATTATTGAGCGATTACTTGGTAATTATTTCCAAGGCCGGACACACTCTCTCATAAATATGGCTGCATTGCCAAAATGGCTACCAGCGACTT
The DNA here is from genome assembly GCA_013436015.1 of Rhipicephalus annulatus. Classification (NCBI taxonomy): domain Eukaryota; kingdom Metazoa; phylum Arthropoda; class Arachnida; order Ixodida; family Ixodidae; genus Rhipicephalus; species Rhipicephalus annulatus. The sequence goes on along the minus strand of WOVY01012801.1, from coordinate 158,092 downwards.
AATCTGAACCTAATTTCTCTGGAGTGCCGCCTGTCTCATATGTGCACGGCGAAGCTGAACGATCTGGTAGGCCTGAGGTGGTTTTTTTTTGCTGGTTTTCTTGTACCGTGCACTGAGGAACATATTTTACTTCCCGCTTCGCTTTTCTATCGCCTTTGACTGGGAGTTGCTTTCACGAAAGTTTACACCACGTTAATCGGAATGACTGACAGTGCGGCATGCGATGTTTGCGACACCGATGAAAATATCGAACACCTGCTGTGCCACTGTCCTGTATTTGCCTCAGACAGACAAGTACTTGCCAATGCAATGCGGCGACTGGATGATCGACCTCCTTCTGTGCAGGTGCTATTACAGCAACGTCCACATCCCTCGACAGCCGACAAGGCAGAGAAAGCCCTGCTGTGTTTCTTGAGAAAGACTGTTTTGTGTGAACGCCTCTGACATGGGGCGGATTTCTACACACTGCAGTGAAATTATTGTCAGTCTCTCCTTTTTTTTCTTTTCCTTCTTTTCCCACTTTCTCATCTTTCTTGTTCTCTTCCCTAATCCCCCAGTGTAGTGTTGCCAACCAGATGTCTTTCTGGTTAACCTCCCTGCCTTCTTCTTTTTGTTTCTTCCTTCCTTCACGCTTTGACATTGCGTGTCGCTTTTTTAGTCCACTAAAATCAAATGTCGTTTAACAACTACTTGCCAAAAAGCAGGACCGCTCGGCAATCAGGCTTTCTTTTACAAAACCAACTATGCAATTGGCGCCAGTTCTGCTTCAGTTTGAGATGCGTGAAAGAAGCATACTTTTAAGGACTTAATCGTCCGAATTCTTGAATTATGCTGCTATTTCGCCCAAAGTGCTGAGAGAAGCGTGACTACTCTACCTTTTCTTATTATGAAAATGAGTGCATTGGTGAATTTAGTAATGCAATTTATTGTAGCCTGGTAACAAAACTTTATACCCCGTCTTCGAGCGCCGAGCTTTCAGTAATAATTAACAGATTAGTTTATCGTCGGTACGTATACATGAGCAGGCACAACACCCTCAAATAAAGGCAAGCAACAAGGGTACAAGAGAACACAAATTGTTCAGTGGGGAGCGGACGCACTTACGAATGCACCCACCCGATTCAGTGGTTTTTGCGCAATCAGGCAGAGGTGCAAGCGAGCTGTTACAAGCAGCGACATTATCGCGCGCTCATCAGTGGAACGAGTACATTCTGTGACAGGGTTGCTCGTCTCTATTAACTGTGGATCTAGCTGCTGGTCCCACTTAAATAATTGTTTATGTTGTTCTAGTGTCATTGCTGTTGTTGTTGTTGTTGTACGTTGTTTCCATTCCCCGCTGTCACCGTGGTTTACGTGTTTCCGCACTTATCAAATAGGCGCTTTCTAGTCTTTATTTTTTGGAAAAATTCAATGGTTTTAAGATAGAAGAGATGTAAGTCACACACTAAACAGGAAAAAAAAACAGCAGCATATCCACGGAGTGAATGATGGAGAGTGGGGCGAAGCATTCGTCCGTCCATTCGTTCTTGCTTCCGTCCATCCATGCGTCCGTCTGTGTGACCGTCCATGCGTCCATACGCCCGTCCATGCGTGCGTCTGTTCGTGCGTCCGTCCCTGCGTTCGTACATGCATCCGCCCCTGCGTCCGTTCATGCATCCGTCCATGCATCTGTCTGTGAGCCCGTTCGTCCATCTATTCAACACTCCAAGTACCACCATCTCCCATCTTTTCAACATATATTCTCCATATAGAAGCACCGCCATCCAGCGGACATTCCAAGGGCTAAACGAGAGGTGGCACAGGCACACTTTCTTACGGCTTGCGCTTCGGGTCTACTTCCCACCTTTAACCACCTCGAGTTCATGGTATATACTAGCTCACTGTATTCATGGCATGGTGGCCCGACGCTCGCTAAACCTTTCTAAAACCAAGGAGGTTACGCCCAGCGAGTATAACATAGCAACCCTTTCTTGTCAGATAGTGCTCAATGTACATGCCAATGGCTGCTAATAGTGATCACAGCGTGAGCGTTAACTAAAAGCTGAATGCTCATGTCTCTCATTCCTCATCAGCAGCCATTGGCACGTACAATAGGCACTGTTTCTTATTGTTCAACAATGCACAGAATAAATCTTTCACTGGCACCACCTTGGAGGTCAAAATGTTATACTTGTTACACACTACAACGGCTACGAGGGACAAACAGATGCCGCTATAAAAAGCTTGGCCCCTAAAATTCAGTGCCACCACGAGAGCAAAACAATAAATGCAATAAAAAAAACAAGTTAGATTGTCTCTCAATGAGCGCACGCTACTTTCTAAATGTGGAGCGTTGGTCAAGGGCTGATGACTCACAAAAAGAACACACAGGACGAAAGTGAAATATAAACTGCCACAGCACGACACTTGTACCACGCTGCTCAAAGACAAAGGATCACGCTCGAAAGGAACGCATAGGTATACACCGCACGAGCACGAACCAACAAGTATCCCAGTTCGTGTTTGATCAGCGCGCCACAAGCGTCGACTATAGCAGAGCCTCTAAGTTGAACACAATGGCACGTGGTTCCATATCGACTTTCCATATTGTGAAAGAGTACAGAAATGGGCCGCCACTCTCAGTGCGCCTCTATACTGCGAGGAAAATGCGTGTGACATTTTTCACATGGTGTGGGCGTGCCAAACAATTTAGAACTTCCCCCTTGTAACCAATTTTTCCGGGAGGAATGAGAGATGGTCCTGTATCAATGGTTTCCGGTTGGTTGCAGATTAGACAGCCGAATCCCCATGACATATAAAAACCTCGCTCCTCTATAAAGGTTCTTTAGGAAGTGTTCAGAAAGGGGCCTAGAGAGAGAGAGAGATGAGGGATAAGCAGGGAGGTTAACCAGAAATTGAAGCATCTGGTTTGCTACCCTGCACAAAGAAATGGAAGAATGGGGGAAAAAGATGGGGAAGAAACCGAAGAGCGAAATAGACGCGCGGAAAAGAAAAAAAAATGTGAGCTGGTGTGCTATAGCTTATACAATAGGCCATTACTACGCAAAAAGATCAACAAGGCCTTCACTGATTTTCGGTGTCAAGACAGATCATGCCATCTTTCAAGCATTGATTGTTGTGACAAAGGTATGTCGTCAAGGCAAGGTAACGCAGCAGCTAACTGCCGTCTTTGCACGCTATAGCGAGGGCAGTGACAGAGAACGTGCTCTATCGTTTCATTGCTGCCGCAATGATCGGAAGCAGCACTGTCTTCCATGCCGATTCAGAAGGGGAAACTTTTGGTGAAAGCGACACCAAGCCACAGTCGGCAAAGCACCCTTGTCCCAAGTCGAGAAAGTCCGGACAGAGCCCGAAGTCGTCTAGACGTGCCCAGCCTATGCAGTCGCGTGTGCATTAAGTACTCAGCGTTCTACAGGGATTTTATTTCTTCAATAGCAATGTTTTCGAATTTTCATTGCAGCATCATTCCTTGAAAATGGAATAGATTCTTCTTCACCATCTTGATGTGCTGATCGAGCAGCTGCATCGGCATGTTCGTTGGCACATACGCCGCAGTGACTTAAAAGCCACTGAAACGTGCTTTCGTGTTCTTCGTCAAAGAGGTGGTGAAGCAGCTCTCAGATTTCCAGCACTCGTCTTTTATGAGGTCCCCGGCGTAAGGCGAAGATCAAACTCTGTAGTGCTGCCTTTCAGTCCATGAACACGCTCCATTTCTTGGCTTCTTAGTGTTCAATTACTTTAACTGTGCTACGTAGAGCAGCAAGTTCCGCAGCTGTCGATGACGCCTGGTGGGATAACCGAATCTTCGTCGTTGTCGCTATTGCAGGAAATATGACTGACCCTGCAGACCCATCTACTTTAGTAGAGCGTCATTATATAGATTATTGTGCTCACTGTACTTCTCATACAACAATAGAAGAGAAAGCTGCTTCAGCGCTGGAGACGAGAGCAGGGTTTTCGACTATATGCCTGAAACCGTGAGCTCAACATGTCAATGAGTCATACACGATGGCGGAGTTGCATTCTAGAAGGAGTTGTGTATTCCGTGGTTATGCGTGTACTATATGTCAATACTGTCTTGCAAAATGAGGCACGAGGTCGGTCTTCTGTCGGTGAGGCTAGATGATGGGCAGAACACGAGCAAGATGCCTCACGTGTGCTCTGAGCGCTGCCATTACGATATGCGCCTTGAGCGGGTAGCCATTTGCGATCGCAATTGCCTCAGCTGTTGACAAACATCGCGCTAGCCCCAGAGAAACTCGCAGAGCCATAACCTGGATGCTTTCGAGAGTGCGAATGCTGGTTCTGCAGGTATTAGTCAACACGGGCAAGCTGTACCGCAAATAGCCGAGAAAAAGCGTCTTGTAAAATTGCATCAATGCATGTACTGATGTCCCCCAGGTTTTTCCTCCAAGATACTTTAATAAGTTAGCAATGTCTGTCAGCCTCTTCTTCAAGTGCGCCGCATGTGGGCTTCAGCAGAGGTCCCTATCAATGAATATGCCTAGAAATCTGTGCGTCGACATTTGGTACGACTTGGCCGTCGATAGATATAGCGTATGGTCTTATTAGCTTTCGACTAAAAGCAATAAATGCGTATTTCGCTGGCGAGATTTTCAGACCCTTTTCATTGAGTTACACTGATACCAATGACACAGCTTCCTGAAGCTTTGCATGTACCTGAGGTCTTGTCACGCCAGTTGTCCAGACGTAGGTGTCAGCGTACATAGATAGCTTGACTAAACTCGGTAGTCGTTCCACAAGACCAATAAGAACGAGGTTGAAGAGGGTTCGACTCAAGACGCCACCTTGTGGAACTCCATGATGCGTGGGGTGTTGGGAGGTTGGACCATCTGCAGCGTTCACAAATAAGGTCCGCCCTTATAAATAACTGCGTGTCCAACAATACAGTTGTCTGTTTAAGCCCACTGACGCTTCGAGGATGGCGTCATGAAGAACGTTGTCATATGCTCCTTTTGCATAAGAAACATGGCAACAGATAATCGTTTACATTCATTTTGATGCTGGACATACGTGACAAAATCTATAACATTGACGATGAAGCATTGGTGACGGCGAAATCCAGCCATGGCGTTTGGCTATATCTCGTAGTATTCAAGGAACCATTCAAGAATGGCCAGGATCATTCTCTCCATTACCTTTCCAACACAACTTTAAAGTGCAATTGGTCGTTAAGAGGTAATGTCCAGGGGAGATTTGCCAGGCTTAAGAAGTGGTACCAAGCGGCTAATCTCCGAATTTTGTGGAACAACGCCAGCTTGCCAGGATTCGTTGAAGATATAAAAATTGATTCCAGTGCCCGTTCACCAAGGTGGCACATCATTCGGTAAAAAATGTCATCCGGGCCAGTCGATGAAGACCTATTACATAGGACAAGCGCCACATCAAGCTCCTGTGAAGTAAACGGTAGATCTATGTGCGGGTCTCTAGGTTAGGAATATGGTTCACTGAATGTAGGCTTGTGTACGTTGTCTGGACCGCAATCATAGCGCAGAAATCTTCTGCTACCTCAATTACATGTAGCTGATGGAAAAGTGCAAAGGCTTTGAAAGGAAAGCGCTGCTCTGGAACAAAACGTAGGCCTCACAAAGTTCTCCTTATCTGTGACAGTGGTTTATGAGGATCTAGCGACGCACAGAATTTTCTTCGTTGTTGGTGTTTAATTTGTCGAGACGCCGTTGTATCTTCATTTGGATGCGCCGGGCTGTTCATAGATTGTCTGTGGAATTGGTGCGTCGGTATCTTCTTTCGGCACGATGGCAGATCAAATGAAGTCTCTCTAGCTGGGGAGAAGTACACCTTTGGGGTGCGTTTGGAAGGACAATAATACAAGAATTTCTTTAGACGTTCATGCAATAATATAATTAGCAATATAGAATGACGAGATTCTTATTTTATTTAATCGTTGGGTGTTTAATTTGTCGAGACGCCGTTGTATCTTCATTTGGATGCGCCGGGCTGTTCATAGATTGTCTGTGGAATTGGTGCGTCGGTATCTTCTTTCGGCACGATGGCGGATCAAATGAAGTCTCTCTAGCTGGGGAGAAGTACACCTTTGGGGTGCGTTTGGAAGGACAATAATACAAGAATTTCTTTAGACGTTCATGCAATAATATAATTAGCAATATAGAATGACGAGATTCTTATTTTATTTAATCGTTGGGTGTTTAATTTGTCGAGACGCCGTTGTATCTTCATTTGGATGCGCCGGGCTGTTCATAGATTGTCTGTGGAATTGGTGCGTCGGTATCTTCTTTCGGCACGATGGCAGATCAAATGAAGTCTCTCTAGCTGGGGAGAAGTACACCTTTGGGGTGCGTTTGGAAGGACAATAATACAAGAATTTCTTTAGACGTTCATGCAATAATATAATTAGCAATATAGAATGACGAGATTCTTATTTTATTTAATTGTTGGGTGTTTAATTTGTCGAGACGCCGTTGTATCTTCATTTGGATGCGCCGGGCTGTTCATAGATTGTCTGTGGAATTGGTGCGTCGGTATCTTCTTTCGGCACGATGGCGGATCAAATGAAGTCTCTCTAGCTGGGGAGAAGTACACCTTTGGGGTGCGTTTGGAAGGACAATAATACAAGAATTTCTTTAGACGTTCATGCAATAATATAATTAGCAATATAGAATGACGAGATTCTTATTTTATTTAATCGTTGGGTGTTTAATTTGTCGAGACGCCGTTGTATCTTCATTTGGATGCGCGGGGCTGTTCATAGATTGTCTGTGGAATTGGTGCGTCGGTATCTTCTTTCGGCACGATGGCAGATCAAATGAAGTCTCTCTAGCTGGGGAGAAGTACACCTTTGGGGTGCGTTTGGAAGGACAATAATACAAGAATTTCTTTAGACGTTCATGCAATAATATAATTAGCAATATAGAATGACGAGATTCTTATTTTATTTAATCGTTGGGTGTTTAATTTGTCGAGACGCCGTTGTATCTTCATTTGGATGCGCCGGGCTGTTCATAGATTGTCTGTGGAATTGGTGCGTCGGTATCTTCTTTCGGCACGATGGCGGATCAAATGAAGTCTCTCTAGCTGGGGAGAAGTACACCTTTGGGGTGCGTTTGGAAGGACAATAATACAAGAATTTCTTTAAACGTTCATGCAATAATATATTTAGCAATATAGAATGACGAGATTCTTATTTTGTTTAATCGTTATGATTGCCTTGCCCATTATATGGCGCTATCGAATGGCTAGATATCACTGTGAACTGGACAGGAGACCGGAAAAATACAGTATTTTAAAGAAATTATACCAACTTTCGTCGAGGAAGTAAAAACAAATGATTGCGTTCCTTCACGGTGAGAAAAGGTGGAAGCCCTGCTCACCATGAGGGAATATTGAGGGGTGATGTCCTTCAGCAGGGCCTGACGGCCGTGGTAGTGTTTATTCTCTCATGTTTGTGGTGTATTGTAGTATATTTATCTCGTCCAATTGTGTGGGACGTCCCACAGGAAACAAAGAAAGAAATAAGAGAGGCAGAACTGTTCGGTTGCTCTAATCTCGTGGCTCAAAAGGCTTTTATTGAGCATGCCTGGGCCGTGGCCTACGGAGGCAGTAGAGTGAGGGGTCATGCATGTAATATATGTTCATATCTTGGTGACGCACTTCAAGAACGTTTTGATTTATTGAAGTAACTTTTTATAATTTTTTGAGGATTTTATTTATATATGAAGGCATATACAAGTATGACCCGTGACATGACGGCGATGGTTACGGTGGCCGCAAAAATTCACTGTATGTCCGTGTAATTGCGATCGCAACAAAAGCAGGCCAATGCACTTTTTTGTTTTTCACTTGTCCCCTATACAGCACTCCCAAGTGTACATGTATTTGTCCCCCCCCCCCCCCTGAATGCGCTCAAAGGGGTAATGAAACCAAATTTGTGCAATGAGTGTTCTTTGCCGTAAGCGTTTCCTCCAGCTCCAAGAAGCATGATACACGCAGCAAGATTCGTCTGTTTTCACTAAATAGTTTAACATCGCTCTACTTATGTGGAGCATTATCGGTTTCGGTTTCGCGGTGCCGAGGTGGACAGTGACTTCGGTGGATAGGTGGCTTGGCCACGTGACTACACAAAGCTGTGGCGCACACTAAGCTGAGTTTCGTCTGCTCTCATACGCCTGTGCCACACAATTGCCAGCAAAACAAATGCGCTGACAGTCGTCATGACCAGCTGCAGTAGCATCCAGGCAGCGGCAAGGCAAAAGGCAGCCAGAAGGAAACAAAGCGTCTGTTTAAAAAAATGGCAGCATATCCACGGAGTGAATGATGGAGAGTGGGGCGAAGCATTCGTCCGTCCATGCGTCCGTCTTTGTGACCGTCCATGCGTCTGTTCGTGCGCCCGTCCCTGCGTTCGTTCATGCATCCACCCCTGCATCCGTTCATGCGTCCATCCATGTATCTGTCTGTGTGTCCGTTCGTCCATCTATTCAACGCTCCAAGTCCCACCATCTCGCATCTTTTTATCATATATTCCCCATATAAAAGCACCGCCATTCAGTAGACATTCCAAGGACTAAACGAGAGGTGGCACACGTACACTTTCTTACGGCTTGCGCTTCGGGTCTACTTCCCACCTTCAACCACCTTGAGTTCATGGTATATACTAGTTCACTGTATTCGTGGCACTGCGGCCCAATGCTCGCTAAACCTTTCAAAAACTAAAGAGGTTAAACCCCACGAGTATAATGTCGCAACCCTTTCTTGTCCGATAGTGCTCAATGTACATGCCAATGGCTGCTAATGAGGATCGCAGCGTGCGCGTTGACTAAAAGCCGAATGCTCCTGTCTCTCATTCCCCATTAGCAGCCATTGGCATGTACAATGAGCACTAATTTTCATTGTTAAACAACGCACAGAAGAAATCTCTCACCGGCATCACCTTGGAGGTCAAATGTTATACCTATTTCGGGTATGTGCCACTGGTAGTTACGTACTACGAGAAACGCACAAGCCACGCCATAGGGAGCTTCGCCCCTAAAAAGTTTAAATATGGCAGAGCGGTGAGCCGTCCCGCTAGAACCTTGCCACACTGCTCGATTAAGCAAATTTAAGTAGTAGCCTCTATATATTCAGCGTATGTACATAATATGGTCGAGGAAGCCTCCTCACGCTAGATGCGCCGGCCTTTTATAGGCGCCGATATGCTGAAGGAGCGTGGCGATTGAGGCAGGCCTGAAGAAACTGAAGCTTTGTACGCAGCAACAAGTCGTGCTGTTTTCGGACAGTAAGCCCACTTTGCAGCAGCTAAAACATGGATTGATTTTGGATCGATGCGCTCAAAGATCACTGCGAATCCTTAAAGACTGCATTGCATTGGTATAAACATTAGGTTTCAATGGATTCCATCACATGTGGGTATAGCGGGTAATGAGGCGGCTGACAGACTTGCCCGGAGTACCCTGGAGCTTACACCAACAAAGAAGGCTCCCAAAGACAATCAGCGTATCTTACGAGAGGCTGTCAATAAGCATTTTCACTCGTTATGGCTGGCACCTCACCAGTCATGTTCCACACAAGGGCTATCAAGGGAAGAGGTTTGCTTGCTTCATCGCATCCGAACGGGATCAGCGCGTACACCAGCATGGCTCCACAAGATCAGACTCTCCGCGACGCCCTGGGGCTAGAAGTGCAAGGAAAACGGGGATATAGAACACTATTTGCTTATGCCGTGAGCTTAAGAAGGAACGCCAAGGTTTATTTGAGGAACTGCAACAGTTAGGCTTGCCATGTGACAGCGTGACTGATATTGTGTTTCCGCGTGTTTCCTTGATCTTCAGGAAACAGGTGTCGCGACTTCTCTTGAAATTTTTTATTGCTACAGACCTCGCATGTGACTGGTGATAAGTGGCACTTATATTTGGGGTATAGTGCAGCGAGATAGAGTACCGGCACAATACTACAAGTGAAATAGCACAAAGGCCGCCGTCTTATGCAGGATTGCGTCGCGCTATGCACGATTTTTATTTTAAAAGCCTTCTCGTGCTTAGTTAAAAAACCAAGAACATTAGCTACAACTAGCAAAAAAAACCAGGTGGGGCAATCGCCTGCAAATTATGCAAGGCTAGATCCGCCGGCTACCTACAACATCCTCAACCTCAACCTCGCCCACGAATGTTGCTCAAAATTTAGCGTTCATACGTGTGTGATTGTCAATTAAAAAGCAATTATTGTGCAAATCTGAGGCACCATAGCAACACGTATATATTCAGCATGTGCGTATTTTACTGGAAAAGGCATACATAAGTAATTTTAAGGACCGTAGCGCTTATCACGCTGCGCTGACAATGCAACGCTTGCACGAAATGGCGAGTGTTTCCAACGCTTTGCAAAGATGACACGGTGGTGGCATGTACCCGTCACCTTGTGTTCTACACCGTATGACCTCTGAGACGGGCGCGCACACCCGTCTCAGAGCCACGCACGTCGTTTTCCAAGAAAACTGCCAGATGGCGCTCATTTCTCTCGTGTGACGTGACTTGATGCGCTCGTTCGCCTCCGCTGCACGCTCGAGGCACTCTAACGCAGCCATCCAGAATACCATTCACCGAGTTTCTTGCGCAGAACGTCCAATAAATGTTTTGTTCACTCGTTCACACGCAAGACTGTAGTCCTTCGACGGTATTTGTAGATTAACGTGCCGATACGGGGCATTTTTTTTCTTCTAGTGACCTATAACACAGTCACATTACCAGTCGCAATTTTCGCTGTGCTCACGCGGGTTGAAAGAGAAAAATTATATATGTGGGCAAGTGCTTCTTTCGCAGAACTAGGCAACTTATAATTTTTTGTACAATATCTCAGCATCTGTCTTGCTAGTACGGAATCACGCCAGAACTGCTGTAACTTTCTTTATAGCTAAGTGACTTTTTTTTGCAGTATACATGTATGAAAAAATCTCGCTTCGTACGGCAAGTCATACTGAGGAAAAATGGTATTACAATGAATATAATATATCTGGGATCCAGCACATATGGGCAAAGAACTCTACTTCAATGAGTATCTCAGTAAAAATGACTGTTTAGACTGAAAGCTTTGCGTAAAATGTTATTAAGAACTTTGTAACATTATCATAGTGGGTAAACCTGCAGCAAAGACGCACGAATTCCAATATCTGTAGATGGGCGACGGCACAAGTAACGAGCGTTACATTTTTTTTTTCTGCAAAGGTAACGCGTTCGTGGTGCAAGGAGTGGCGTATCTAGTTACTTTCTTTTCAGTAACGCTTACAAAACCGGTTTTACAGTAAAGACACAGAGGTGTGCATTCCACTGTCTTTGTAAATCCCTTACAGTATTTAGGATAAATTGCTTGGTCGAATAAGGATTCTACATTTCAATTCGGCGCGTGGTCTGATTGCGTGCATATTACTGTTTCTACCACGAATGCCCGTCACTAAATGCCTGGAGGATAGTGCACGCCCGTTTTGCTTCCTCTGAGGTATTAGAATGAAGAATCAATATTTTTTTAATACTAAACATATTGATACTCGTGATGAGCTTTTCATATATAAAGATTGCGTCCACGGTCTTGAATAGCAGTGTTCTTTTTTATACTGTTGTAAACGTAAGGCACCTGGAAGTAATATGCTCGGCAAACAATGAGCGGCAAACTTCAAAAAGCGTTATATTCGTAAACATAGTTTTCCATTCGCTAGGAGTCTTCACTAACGATATGCACAGTATGAGGATTGTCGGAAATTTTCTGTTGTGAAGGATTTTAGCGCAAGAGCTTTTGTCAATACAAGCCTGTAAGTGCAAGGATCTTGCTACGTCAATGGATAGTTCCCCACTATGCGGTTGTCGATAGCTGCAGCTCTCATCTCGCTGATGGCTTGGGATTTCCACACAAAAGTCTCCTCGCGATAAGCGCCTTTCGTAATGTTCACTGTGTCGTATGTCTCTTTTTTCGCCGAGCATGAGCTATGTAACCTAAACCGCTCCACTAATCGGGGTATGTCAGATTGCGTCTGCGTATAAAACACGTGAGGCGGCAGCATCGTTGTAAGGCGGCTGGCTGCTCGAATGTCCGAGCAGTGATTTTCCTAATTGCAGCCGTCGACCTTTCCGCAGCTCTGTACACGAAAAGTGTCTTCGGTTCTTACACACATGGCTATAGAATGACGGGCACATCATAATTCTCGCGCCGTGGCCCGGAGCTCATAATTAAGGCAGCCCCGGGTGATAGAACGGCGCAGGCATATTCACTCACGCGCTCTGCAAGCATTAGAAGCGTTGCGGCATTATCAGTGTTGCGAGGGACTAGGTATTGTGTTACGTATGGTTCTAGTGCGAGCAACTTCTCTGGTGCTGATAAGCTTGAAGGGAGTTCTCGGCGACGTCGAGCTGTTTTTAGAGACCTTAGCAAAGGTATTACTAAAATTGAACTCGTATGGCTTGAGTGAAGAACCTGAAAACCCAAAACAAACTTTCAAAATCGTTTCAAAGCTACATGATTTCTGTATGAGGTTGTACCGGCCACTTCTTGTCAAATACTGGTGGCTTTAGCGAGTTCTTGTACAATCACCAAGGTCTATTGAAAGCTGGGAAACGTTCTACTAGATGAGCACTTTCTGTAATTACTAAGCTTGTAATAAATGCAAAGCATTTCTTAGCAAACTTCGGCGACTTTAGGCGAATCTATCTATGTATCTATCTATATCTATCTATCTAGATAGATATAGATAGATATCTATCTATCTATATCTATCTATATCTATAGATATAGATAGATATAGATAGATCTATATCTATCTATCTATATCTATCTATATCAATCTATCTATATCTATCTATATCAATCTATCTATATCTATCTATATCAATCTATCTATATCAATCTATCTATATCAATCTATCTATATCAATCTATCTCTCTGTCTGTCTGTCTGTCTCTCTGTCTGTCTGTCTGTCTCTCTGTCTGTCTGTCTCTCTGTCTGTCTCTCTGTCTCTCTCTCTGTCTCTCTGTCTGTCTCTCTGTCTGTCTGTCTCTCTGTCTCTCTCTCTGTCTCTCTGTCTGTCTCTCTGTCTCTCTGTCTGTCTGTCTGTCTGTCTCTCTGTCTGTCTGTCTCTCTGTCTGTCTGTCTCTCTGTCTGTCTCTCTGTCTGTCTGTCTCTCTGTCTGTCTGTCTCTCTGTCTGTCTCTCTGTCTGTCTGTCTCTCTGTCTGTCTGTCTCTCTGTCTCTCTGTCTGTCTGTCTCTCTGTCTGTCTGTCTCTCTGTCTGTCTGTCTCTCTGTCTGTCTGTCTGTCTGTCTGTCTGTCTCTCTGTCTGTCTGTCTCTCTGTCTGTCTGTCTGTCTGTCTGTCTGTCTGTCTGTCTGTCTGTCTGTCTGTCTGTCTGTCTGTCTGTCTGTCTGTCTACGACTTTAGCTCTCCTGGCCATTTCGATAATGGTATCGATACTAAAATTGGTACGGAATAACAAAACTGTGTGACGAGCACAAATGAATATTCATAACATGAAAATCATCGCATGTATGTAATGATAGTCTTGATGTACATTTCATAGCCTTGCTGTTCTTGTGGTGGCTTCGTTCACATGCCATAATACAAAACTGGCATGGTATGACATGACTGCGTGACGGCCACAAGTGACAGACCCTAACGTGAAAATCATGGCATGCGTGCCATGTAAGTCATGACTACACGCCGGAAACAGACATGGACCCGGCATGTAGCGCGTTGGCAGTATAACCGCTGGTCATTAAGGCTAACTGACTGGATTTCCAGAGAAGGCAAGTGGGTCAGGGGAATACAGAAAGTTTGGTGGGCAAATGAGATTAAGAGGTTTGCGAGTATAAAGTGGCAGCAGAAAGCACAGGACAGAGTTGACTGGCGGAACATGGGAGATGGCTTTGCCCTGCACTAGACGTGGTCAGGCTGATGATGATGATCACGACACACGACAATCATCGCGTGCTTGCGGTCATTTCGCTAACTTCTCATATACCAAGTTTGGTGTTACGGAACGTGAATGAATAATGAAGGTATGCGACTGGTGCGAACATGATAATCATGAGATGCGTGTCATGTATTGATTGATATGTGGGGCTGAGGCCCGTATTCACAAACCAACCTCGGCCTTACCTCACGTTTCCCTCAACTTGCTGTACTCTCTACAAGCGTTATAAAGGCGCAAAAACGGTAACCGGATGAAAGATAAGGACAAGACTGGTTCATTATTACGGGCCTAAATTGTTCATCAAGCGCAATATAGGCTGAAAACCAATAACAAAATCTGGAGAAAAGGATGACGTTGGTTTGTGAATACGGGCCTTAACTTCCCAAAACCACCATAGCATTATGACAGCCGCCGAAGTGGAGGGCTCCACAGATTTCGACCACCTGGGGCTCTTAATGGTGCACCCAAATCTGAGCGCATGGGCCTTCAGCATTTTCGCCACGATTTTAAATGCAGCCGCTGCAGCTGAACTTTGATCCCACGACCTGTGGGTCAGCAGCCAAGTACCCGACGACGAGACATGTGTGTCATGCAAAAACTTGACTACATGCCACACTTATGATGTGCTCACTGCCGCTACGCTAGCTTCCCATATAACAAATTTGGTATCACGTCACTTTAACGAACGACGAAGGTTAATGACACCTCCAAACAAGATAATTATGACACACGCGTCATGTAGAACACGACTACACGCTAGGCTCATAGTGCGCTCGCGGTCGTTTCGCTAGCTTCACATATACTAAACTCGGTGTTACGTGACGTAAAAAGAAGACGTAGATATATGACTGGTTCAAACATTATAATCATGATATACCTGTCATGTAAAACATGAATACATGCTACGCTCATAGCTTGCTTGCGACTGTTTCGCTAGCTGCACATATACCTAATTTAGTATGACGTTATGTGAATCGACGACGAAGGTAAATGGCATCTCCAAACATGAAAATCATGAGACGAAAGTCATGTACGGCATAATTTACGTCCGCCTCGTAACGATGTGCTAATCTTAAAGTGACATATCAACCTTCCTCATTCGTGCTACGCATATCATTGATTGCCACTGTACGTGAGATCTGTCAATTTTGCACTTAATGGAGGTCATATATTATAAACGGGATATTTATCGGTATATGCCGTGACTATATATAAGAGTAGTTTTGTTCACACCTGTGGTTCTAAACACTTTGAAAAGAAGATACACGTGTTCCTGGACTGGTTACCTGCAATAAATATGATAGAAGCTAGATAGATTTAGAAGTAAATGCGTTACGCTTTGACCAACTCTTTCACTTGTTTAAATCGAGCAGACGCGGACAGGCAGCTAAAAGCAGAACTTTTACGGGCAATTCCTATTACAGTTACTCGCACCAATGCCATCCGCTATAAAGTAGGCGTTTGGTGTTGGTGCTAATTCTTGAACATTTGTAATCCGGAATAGTCTCACTAGTTCTGCTATGCCGTACTGCCAGTTGAAATTTTCGAGGAGGGTGAGCCACGATACATTTCTTTTTTCATACTCACATTTCTGCTGGCCTCATTCTGCAGACATGTAGAGCTCATGAGATGGCGTCCTAAAGAAAATGCAAAAATTATGAGATTATAAATGTGGATCCACCAGTAATTATTGAGTACTTCGAGTAACAAAACCGAAAGGCCAGAATCTGTACATTGTACTGAGCCGCATCAGCGCTGAGCTGTAATTACTTAAACATTTTGAAGCAGTACTGTCAAGTGCTTCAGGTCGCGGGTTCAATTCCCAATGCGGTTATCGAATTTCGGTGGAAGCGAAATGGTTGAGGCCTGTGCGCGGTGTCATATCAGTGCGCAATAAAAATAGAGATGATTGAATATTACAGAGCTATCCACTATATGGCGTCTTTCGTAATCATATCGTGTTTTAATACGTAAAACACCAGATATTATCATGAGAGATGCATCTGCACCGCTGAGTTTCTACGACACTATCGTATAGGCCGAAAACACAATTGCGAAAATGGGATCAGAACGAATTGAACTGACGTGCACGCCTCCTTTCCAATCTATCTGGAAAGAACTGTAGCCGCGAAAATGCCTCCATACGCCGAAGTATAGGTTCTCACAACTTGCACTCTAATGAAAAATTTTGGTGCAACAAGATTGAGTAGTGCCAGAATATTATTCAAGTGTGGATGATTTATTAGAGTATAACTGCTTTGCCAAACTTCATGGCCCGCCTATCTCACTCTGAGACTGGGATGGTTTCTATCAGGGAAAACTCAAGTAGCACGACAGGAAGAAAATACCTGTTTGCGGGACCATCCAGCCTTCACTACGAATAGTTTTTTTAGTATTTAGTTATATGGCATAAGGACAAGGTACAAAAAGGAAACCCACGCTGTGGCGTAGCTCTTAAATATACAACAGGAATATACAACGAACATACAACATTAAGGTTTCACAATTACGCCTCAGACAACGCTGTCAAATAAACAATAAAGTATAAAAAATACGTGGCCCCTAAAATGCAGAAACAAATAACAAGACACTACAGTCAGAAGTCTCGCAAGCATGCATGATAATGCCACTAATAACGTCCTTAGTGCGCTGGACTGGTCACATATACATCACGCAGATCAATTATTGTGTATAGACAGTGCATAGTACACAGTACAACACAAAAACCAGTGGCATACATGTGCAGAGTAACGTTAAGATAATAAGAAGGTTAGCTTCGTTTATAACGACCAACAACGCCACACTTAAAAAGGAACAGCTCCATGGCTTTACAAGCGCACTTCTTAAGGCCATTGCTGGCCATAAGCCCATAATTACTATAAAAATGAATAGCGTGTGGTGTTAGGTATATAATGTCTACTTATAAACTTGAATGCTTGAGCTTGACCTTAAAGAGAAGAACGTGACCGAGTAATGAGGCCTCACGTGCATTGCCTTCCTTCTCAATTGATAGCCTGGTTTGGATTCTCGTTGCACACGTCAACCGTGCCGTCAGGAAATAACTAGTGCGCATGTAAAACATGCCGCTTCAAAGTTCCGTAAATTACGTATTGCAAATAAAGTTATCACAATGCCTACTACGACATATATATATATATATATATATATATATATATATATATATATCTGGCTACTAGTGGTGCTGTCTGAGACTCCCACGTTTAAATTGACATAGATACCCAATAAAGTGGCTGGGGGGATGGCTGTCGTGGTAGCTCAGTGGTAGAGCATCGAACGCGTTATTCGAAGGTCGCAGGTTCGGATCTTGCCCACGGCAAGTAATCTTTTCATCCACTTTTCTTTCTTCTCAGTTACATTACAATTGGCCTAATAACTTCCCCTATACCTTCCTTGGCATTATTGTCTGTTAGATCTCATTATATTGTGTAGAACACGAAAAACGAGCCCTTAAGTATACACTTGTTTCCCTCATTCATTAAAGAGGGTCTGGTACTGGCAGACTTGGTGCCTTTAGGTTGTATACGGGGGACTATTGGTCAGCTGCCAGTTATTAATAAGTTCACGGGCTACGTGACGCCAAACAGGCTCATAAAGAGTGTGTCACACTCGCCGCCATGGCTACTAGTGGTGCTGACTGACACTCCCATGTTTAAATTGACATAGATACCCAATAAAGTGGCTGGGGGGATGGCTGTCGTGGTAGCTTAGTGGTAGAGCATCGAACACGTTATTCGAAGGTCACAGGTTCGGATCCTCCCCACGGCAAGTTATCTTTTCACCCACTTTTCTTTCTTCTCACTTACATTACAATTGGCCTAATAACTTCCCCTATACCTTCCTTGGCATTATTGTCTGTTAGATCTCAATATATTGTGTAAAACACGAAAAACGAGCCCTTAAGTATACACTTGTGTCCCTTATTCATTCACGAGGGTCTCGTACTGGCAGACTTGGTGCCTTTAGGTTGTATACGAGGGACTATTGGTCAGCTGCCAGTTAGTAATAAGTTAGTAACACACACACACACATATATATATATATATATATATGTGTGTGTGTATTGCGAATTAGCCGTATTCTCACTATGCGTCGGGAAAGCAACACGTGAGCCCACACAGCTGTTCACTTTGTTGATTCTTCATCATCCTCACCATCTTCATCGCCGTCGTCATCGCCATCTTCATCATCACCATCTTCATCACCACCATCTTCATCACCACCACCATCTTCATCACCACCACCATCTTCATCATCACCACCATCTTCATCATCACCACCATCATCATCATCACCACCATCATCATCATCCCCACCATCATCATCATCACCACCATCATCATCATCACCACCATCATCTTCATCACCACCATCACCTTCATCACCACCATCATCTTCATCACCACCATCACCATCACCACCATCATCTTCATCATCACCATCACCATCACCACCATCATCTTCATCACCACCATCACCATCACCACCATCGTCATCATCTCCTTCATCTTCATCACCACCATCGTCATCGTCTTCGTCGTCATCCTCTCCATCATCTTCGTCGTCATCGTCTTCGTTGTCATCTTCGTCGTCATCTTCGTCGTCGTCTTCGTCGTCGTCTACGTCATCTTCGTCATCTTCGTCATCTACGCCATCTACGCCATCTACGTCATCTTCGCCATCTACGCCATCTTCGCCATCTACGCCATCTACGCCATCTACGCCATCTACGCCATCTACGCCATCTTCGTCATCTTCGTCATCTTCGTCATCTTCGTCATCTTCGTCATCATCTTTCATCACCATCATTCATCACCATCATTCATCACCATCATTCATCTTCATCATTCATCACCATCATTCATCTTCATCATTCATCTTCATCATTCATCTTCATCATTCATCTTCATCATTCATCTTCATCATCATCATCATCTTTCAGATATGAGAAGGGCAATTTTGTCAACGCCTTAACATCTTCGTCATCTTCGTCATCATCTTTCATCACCATCATTCATCTTCATCATTCATCTTCATCATTCATCTTCATCATCATCATCTTTCAAATATGAGAAGGGCAATTTTGTCAACGCCTTAACAGAGCCAGAGGCGGCGACCTTCCCCTATGTATTGGCGCCGCTCATAGCATTCACCTACGCCAACAATAGCTCTGCTACATATGCCGATGAACTCCGCGTTCTCTACTCAGCCGGCGAATAATTGCGTCCTACCAAAGGGGCGACACGACACGCGTTTCCCTCTGCTCGGGCAGTGGTGTTCAATAACTACGCCGCGAGTAGGTGACCTCAACCCAAGTTCAGCGTCCAATCAGTCACGCTATTCTGGCTGTCACATCGTTTTCTCTGGTTCCGCTCTCACCGTTAACTACTACAGCTACCGCAGGCTTCTATGACGACTATGATTTGTTTACGCATTTATAAAGGACGTTAGTCATCCGTATGAACATGTAGGACTAAGCGTCAATGTACATTCTGACAAAAACCAAGAGATATTGCTCAAGCTTTTTATATCGATGTACAGTAACCATTCAACTATTTCTGTAAAGACACGTTTCATTTTCGTGGTTTAGCGATTCCTATGACGGTTGTATCAACCAAGGTTTTACGCATTTCATGTATCTTCATATGTTGCGCACGCTGAATAAATGACTATAAGCGCTATAAAAATACCAAAAAGAACACCAGGCTCCCTTCCCACCATGCACACTTGTGGGCACATTTTTATAATTTGTTTTTTGCAGGAGGCAGATCTACTTGCCAGGCAAATGCTGGTATTGTCAGGATATATTGTAAACTACAAAAATTGTCGTCCTATTGTTATACTCTAAAATAGCTAACTTTCATCACGCGCTTTAAAACAAAGCTGACCCACCAACTCAATACGTCACCACCATAGAGATTGTGCTTGTTCACCCTTCCATCTCCATCACCCCCCCCCCCGCTCAAGAAAAAAGAAGTATATCAACAAAACAGAGGAAGACGAAAATGTCATCATGCTTGGAGAAAGACGCATTGAGAAGCTTCCACATGTTGACAGTGCTGAACGATGCAAATACATCAGCCGTGTTTCCACATGCGGGGCAAAGCTCTCCTAAGACAAATCACATGGCCTTTCTATGGTTTTGCATCACCAGTTCGCGAAGTAGGGTCTCAAACTTTTTATGCGAAATAAAGACTGCAGCAGCGCACCGATGGTGGTGCAAGTGAAGTATAGCTGACAGCCCCAGAACAAAACTCGCCAGTGACACAAATAATGACATGTGGTAATTCACGATGGGGGCACGCTCGGCTGACTCGTGCGGCCTACCCCAACAGCTGTGCCACTGTTGAGACACGCAGCTGTACGAGGCGCCACTGGGGACACTCGAATGCGTCTTCAGAAAGTGCAGGGGTCGTGAGCATGCAAAATGCGCACGCAAGGACGATCTTGCCTCGTTTCTACTACGGTTCTCACTCATAGAACCACTGGAGAGATTGCAACCGCTCAGAGGCAGCATCCCGGGTGCTTAGGCTAGCAATCCTCTTCTTTCTCGTTCTCTCTCTTCTGCCGCCTTGCTTTCATTTATACAACTTTCTCGACTTCTGGAAATCGTGAACATAAATATAATTCATTGCTAACTAACATCTGTTGAAGGACAGAGTAAAAAAAAACTGGTGTCAGTTTTGTCGCTTTTCGTTTAGTTCGCCTGTGTTTCACTTCTTAAGAGCTCTGAAAAGGTTTTGTCCACGTTAAGCAAGTAAAGAGCAGCAATGACATATTCAGATTCTTACAAATAAAGAAGAATATAGAGACGTTTGACAATAACTCCCTATTAAGAAAATATCCGATGGGGCATATGCATCAACTTAGCAAACTAAAAAAAGTACTATAGCTAACACTAACCTTTATTTAGCCAGCACAAGTGAAGATTTGCAAGCCAACGTCGCAATCACAAGCTGGCGTTAGTCATCAGATACTCCACATTAGTCAGCATTATTCATCGCTAACCACCTTTGACTGTGTGCGAGTAAATATGGTAGGCTGTTAGTATAGGAGTGAATATATCAGACCAAAACACCGGTCAAAGTTCCCTGTTCTTGTGACAAAGAAGTGGGGAGGTTGCAATATGGTATACCTACACGTGGTATAGTTACTTGTTGGGGCCACTGCACTATCGGCTTCGCACACTACACCAGCACAACACGTTTACTAACGCTGGGGATGCAAACACCCTCAGTGAGATATTGGCAGCTCAGTAGGCCAATCAAAGACAACGCCTTTTGTTCTCACCAACTGCACGGGCGACACTTGCTCTCGAGACTGGGATACCCAGTCTTGCACAATGATATCTAGGACACCACCATCACTGTTCCGACTTGGGTCCGCATAACTTTAAAGTTGTATCTGCGACCCCGAAACATAAGTACTGAGCATGACGGGAGACATCGGCGTACCCGTGTTCGGTACATGATGCGCGTGTTCAGCGATATCGCTGAAAAAAGAAAATGCCCTATTGCTTTTGCATGATGCTGCAACGGATATTTCGCGCTAGTATTGGATGGCAACAATACGGCCACATCATTGCAGAGTTCTACACCAGCCGACGGTGGAGTCCTTTGTGTCGCACTTGCTGTACGACACGCTCTTCGCATTCTTAGAGAGCTGTACATACTTAGTCACAACGAGTACGCCTAATCAACTTGATGAAATGCGGCTTCTACAAGGCGGCTCACCACATTCTACTGGAGACAACAAACATAGGCACATCCAGCCCACAGCGTATCCACTTGCTCAAGATTCCTGGTCCCGCCTCCTTTCCGGGTAATGACCACGCCCCCGGGGTCACTCGAGACCACGGGGTCGTGGCAACGCCGAGAGTCTATATAAGCTTGGCCTTCCACTTGCAGAGACATCTTAACATACTACACCCGAGCTAGACACCTTGCACCCGCCACCACCATCGTTCTCGCAACAGGAAGAAGTTGCACTCCGCCCATTCCAAGCTCCCACCTTCCCCAGCCTCCTTTCTCTGCATAACTTTGAATCTGACCGCCTCGCAGACTCTTTCCCGAGCTGTGGCAGCTCTTCAATCGTATTCCATGTCATGATGGTGTGCACCACAAAATTATCTCCTCCCTTCTCGTCACCATGCACCGTTTTCGCACCTAAAAGCTGTAAGGCGATGCATGCGATGGCCCTCCAGAGGTTCGGCGGGTCTTGGTTTAACGACCCCGGGTGGTCACTAAAATCACCATAAGTAAGCCATTTTAGGGTTCCCTTGCACATGCCTTGTTCATGCATATTTTTAAATTTATTTATTTATTTATATAAAAATACCTTGCAGGCCTCCGTTGAGGCATTGTGTAAGGGGGGCAGTACAAAAAAGTGGACTTCCGTATAGTTACAAAAACACAAAGTTCAAGAACAGCGGTCATGTAGCAGATCACATAATAATAAGAGTCGTACAAAATAAAAGGAAATCAACAACACTAGCAAAGATAAAACAGATAATAAGGAAATATATAGGCGACACTACGGTGCAATACAATAAGAAACTGCAAAAAAGGTTACAACGACGAGAGCACACTGCGGTAATGGCATTTTTACACCTCGTTGGCCAGATAACTGGTCAATGCGTCACGAAAAGCATTAATGTTTGTCAGACACGCGATGCTATCCAGCAGGGAATTCCAACATCGGACTGCTCGTGAAAGCGCAGAGCAACTGAATGCACGTGTTGATCCGTAAATGCGGGTATAGCTAAGGTGACTATGAAGCCTGTGGGACGTGAAGTAGGGTCTTTTCAAGCATACTAGTGTTGTACGAGATGAATGAATGAATTTGTGAAACAGTGTCAGCAAGGCAATGTCACGTCGAGTACTCAATGATTGCAATGAAAGGTTAAGTTTGATTTGTAAGACACTAGATTAATAGCTGTAATCGTTAGAAATGAAGCGGCTTGCTCTGTTCTGAATCTGTTCCAACATGTCAGTAAGGTATTTTTGGTGAAGGGACCGAATAGGGAAAGCGTACTCGAGTTGAGGGCAAAAGAGGGTAGGGTATGCTAATTTGCGAACATTCGAAGGAGCATTTCTTGAGTTTCGTCGCAAGTAACCCAAAGATTGGGAGGCTTTGGCTGAAACGGAGGTGATGTGTTCTGACCAAGAAAGATTTGTAGTGAATATAACACCTAGATACTTATTATGTGTAGCTATTGCAACAATGTGTTTATTGATAGAGTATGAATGTAGGGAAGTTATAGGTTTTCGAGTAAATGACATTAATTTACATTTTGACGTATTCAATGAGATTAGCCATTTACTACACCAGTTACTAATTTTTTCGAGGTCATGCTGAAGTGCCAGATGGTCGTCTGTATTAACTATTGTGCGATCGACAATGCAGGCTTCAGCAAATATTCTTATAGTGGTGGACACGTTAAGTAGAAGATCGTTAATAAAGATGAGAAAGAGCAAAGGACCGAGGACGCTTCCCTGTGGTACACCAGAAGATACTTCAGTTAGGGAGAACGAGAAGGTATTTGCAGTAGCGAACTGTTAACGTTGAGAAAGAAAGTTCCGGAGCCATGATAAAGTGAAACAGTCCAATAGAAGAACTGAAAGTTTTGAAATAAGGCAACAGTGTGCAACGCGATCGAGCACCTTCGAAAAGTTCAGAAAAAAAGCAGTCAGTTTGTTGGTTTTTCTTCAAGTTAGTGTGTAGGTCTGTAACGAATTCAAGCAACTGTGTCTCGCACGATAGCCTTTTCAAAAACCATGCTGATTATGAAAAAAAAACTTGAGTTTCAAGGTGTCTGTAGATCTATGAGGCGATAATGTGTTCCAGTAACTTGCAAGAAATGCATGTCAAGGAGATTGGTCGGTAATTTTCACATGATGATTTATTTTCACTTTTAAATACCGGTATGATTTTTGCCATTTTCCAGTCCGTAGGAAGGAGGCCAGTCACGAGTGACTGCTTAAATATGTGAAGAATTTCGCTTGACACTGTTACTGGATTTACTGTTGATGCTTTCTATCTTTTTATTTTGTCTCTAGAACAGAACTTTAACGAAGTTTAAGTCATCATTATAGGGTGAGCCCTAGTCGTGCGCACCATTGGCGTATACCACTTGTTCAACCTGGTCGATCAGTGTTTTATAATTGGCTAGGTCAGGGCTGCACAACCGCGTCTTCCAGTGCTCAACGCCTGCCACAAAAGTGACCTCAACTGTTCTGTTCAACTTTCTTTCGTCATCAAAAAATATGAAATAGTCACAGTGGTACATGTACTTTTCCTAAATAAAAGTCTTCGAAGGACTTTCCTTTCGTGAATTGTCACTTCTTTCAATTTCGTATTGCAATATTGCCGATATTCCTACACTTTCATTTATGTTATAAATGGCAATATTTTGCACGGGAAGTAGCCGTATACAACAGGCACCCACTAAAAGCATCGGATCCGCGGCAAGTCTGGTGCATATGGTACAAAAAAAGCAAAAGGCGAGCTTGTTCGGCTGAAAGAGGATAACACTTACTTCTTTATGCCTCCTTCACCTCTATCTCAGCACCTCACCGTCCTCCTGTTTCTAATCGCTCTCATTTGCAGCGCCCCAGGAACGTAAAGCAACTAACGTGAATGCAGTAAAACCTACTCACTCTCAAGGCTCAGCAGCACCCTTGTCTAGTAAAATGGGGGCACTGGAACGTCATTTGAAGGTTGTGCACTTTAGGCAACCAGCAGTCGTGGGAAGTTCTTAGAGAAGACACTATGTCTTGGTATAACTCAAGCAACTCCTTCTTATTACCCATCTTGTTATAAGAGAAATAATATGCCATTACGTCTGCTATAATTCATAGCGCATCGCTTTAACCAAAGATTTCCTCATATCGTGCTCGATCTAAGGTTCTAGAGTCCCTGAATTAGCCCTGCCGCAGTGGTCTAGTGGCTAAGGTACTCGGCTGCTAACCCGAAGGTCGCGGGATCGAATCCCGGCTGCGGCGGCTACATTTCCGATGGAGGTGGAAATGTTGTAGGCCCGTGTGCTCAGATTTGGGCACACGTTTAAGAACCCCAGGTGGTGTGAATTTCCGGAGCTCTCCACTACGACGTCTCTCATAATCATATAGTGGTTTTGGGATGTTAAACCCCACATATCAATCAATGAGAGTCCCTAAATGCGCCATTTTCAATTGTTAGCACCTTTTTTAAGGCCCTCTTTTCATCTATTTTCGAAAGTACATTCCGATAGGCAGAAGAGAGCCGTGTTAATGGAGATATTCGTTCTTCTGCTTTCTCGGCAGTGTTTTTTTCCTTTGCCAAACAATAATGAGATAAATATGTGGCGTTTAACGTCCCAAAACCACCACATGATCATGAGAGGTAGGCTAGTGTTCCACCGTAGGCTAGTGTTCTTTAGCGTGCTCCCAAATCTGAGCCTTGTTACGCCTGCGAGTCCACCCCGAACGTCCATGCCTCTGAAAAAGGCAATATGTGTCAAGGCCAGCACGTGATCTCTCCTGACGCGAACAACTCAACGGCGTCATCACGCGGCGGCGCCAGTCTGTCGCGCAACGCACAGCGAGCCCCGTCAACCCACGAGCCTGTCGAAGCAATCGGCGCCTTCCGGTCTGGCGAGTCTTAGGCAATGCGTGGCGACGTCACTCGTTCTTGGCTGCAACCACGCGCAGCGGCTCCGGATTGGATGAGAATGACGCGGCCCAGCGGCAAGCCTCATTGGAGGATTCTGACCTCACGGCCAGCGGCGCTTCTGGTTGGACATATGGTAACTCAAAGGATCCACCAGGTGACTTAAACACCGCCCTGCGGCGCGTCGCCGGCAGTAGACCTATGTGTCAGAGAAGAGGAGTAGCCGGCGCCACGCATTGGCACCAACCTCTCCTTACATACATTTAATAAAAAAAAAGAGCTCGGCTCTTCGAGTCTCTAAACTGTTGGCCCCAGTGCCAAATTTGTAACGCCTCTCTTTCTATGCTGTACATAAACCTTGCTTTAACTCCCCCTCGTCTCATCTATCAGCTCTGCGCAGAAGCAGTCGCGAGCTGAGAAACCTACGCTACCAAACGGCTGGTGACTGTGTCGGCGGAGATCGGAGCAGTGGCGCCTTCGGGACCGTGTTGGCGTCGCCATCTTTCGTAACAGCACACGGGCCTACAGCATTTTCGCCTCCATCTAAAACATAGCCGCCGCAGCCGGGATTCCATCCCGCGACCTGCGGGTCAGCAGTCAAGTACCTTCGCCATTAGGCCTCCGTGGTGGGGCCCCTAACAATAATTTGAAACGAAGACAACAAGTTGCACGTAGAGAGGGGCAAGTGTAGCCCACATCCTGAATGAAAAAAAAAGATCATAGGTGCACAGAAAAAACAAACGACCGCGTCGTGATGGGCTGCGAAGAGACACAGGTACTAGACTGATGTTGCTAGGGTTTTCTGCACATAATATACAATATGATGAGGCACGCTGTGGTAAGATCAAACATGATCTCGAAATTCATCCCCATAGAAATACGATCGTCATTGCTGTGACTCGAACCCATGCCTTCGAGCTCAGCAAAATGACCGCAAAGCCATCACGGTAGGTTCAGGTGTCTGTACTGAAAATGGGTTCTCCGAGAAGTTAAAAATAATAGCCTGTAACGGCAAAGTTCTCAAGGGTCATTGTATTGGTGTTCCCAAGTCATTGTATTGGTGTTGCTGGTTTTCTAAAAAAAGCTGGACATAGCATATAAAGACTCGCACTTTCCCGATATTGAGAATTTGTGCTTGTAGCTCCGAAACAAGAAGGCAGCTGCGACATATTTTGTGGCGAACAGTTTAATCTGATAACCGAGCATCTTGCTTGGCAATATTTAAGTTGCAGTGTGTCAGTCGCGACGTCACCACGTTTTCCGATTCTATTCGATACAGCATTCTTTCTCGCTTTTTTTCTTTAATAATCGTGTATGTCAGGCTGTTGCCGGATCCTTGTGCTTCGGTGTGGGAGAGGATCAGGAGGTTGTTGTTTAGCGGCGGTAGAATCTTTAGCTTCTGCCATTGGTTCCTGGACCTCGGTTGGAGTTTCCAATGCTTCTTCGGGAGTTGCTGGACCAGGTTACGTTAGAGGTGTGCCAGTGATGCCCTCTGTCCTGGGCTAAGCAATAGCAGTACTTGTATTACCAGTGTCATCAGCATGCTTGAACCGCTCCTGGCCGTCCACAACCATGCAAGTTACCACGCTGACACTGCGAACAATCTTTTATTCCGGCCAGTGCGGGTCGCCTGGTCAGATACCTCTCGCCTTGACCATTTCTCTTGCATCGAATTTCCTCCAGTTCTTTTTCAGTCCCTGGTCTTGATCTGTAGATGGAGTAGGGTCTGTCCGCTTGGCTAATTCATGGTGCAAAACGCTGAGACGTGTGCGCGGTGCCCAAGACAAAAACTTTGCCCGCTGTCTCACCAGTCATGAAGCATGGCGTGTTGAGATACGTGAAGATAGTACAGTCGTTGTATAATGGTCCAGGCTTGCCCCGAGCGCTTCTTGTCTCGAAGTTTGCATACGAGGCGGTTCTTTACCGTCTCTATGAGCCTTTCTGCTGCCCCATCGAAAGCCGGATGGTACGAATGTGTCTTGACGTGTTTCACCGCATTGAAACTGAGGAGAACTGCAAATTTGTCGGAGAGAAATCGAGAACCATTATTGGTCACAATATTTTTGGAAAGCCCAAACGCTGCAAAAATGGCGCGAAGCTTTTCTAGAGTCTTCGAAGCCTTCGAAGCCGTGGTCAAGTTCCTGTATATAATGTCTACCCAATTAGAATAGGCATCGACAAAGACCAAAAACCACTCTTGTATGAATGATCTAGGCGCACTCGTTCCCACCATCTGGAAGGCCGTCTCCATGATGTAAGTTCTATGTCGGGTGCAGGGTTTTGGATGAGTTGGCAAGCTGAACAGCGTCGAACTGTTTCTTCGATCAACTCATTTGAACTTCGGCTGATACACATGACGTCTTGATAGCATTTTCATGCGAGAGATACCAGGGTGCGCAGCGTGCAAAAGTTCTAGCATTTCTGTTTGCGAAAATTCGGGAAGAACTACTGCAGTGCCCCAGGTTATGCAAACAGTATTAAAAAAAGCCCGTATCGCTGGACAAAATATATGGTAGAATATCAACATCCGACAGTCTTTCAGGCTATCCCTTCAAAACGAATAGTTTTACTTTAGACAACTTGTGGCGTTTCCCGCTTTACGCTTGCATCTTGCTTGCGGAAAGCTGTACTGCTTCAACAGTGGAGAAAAGCAGAAAGTAATCACTCGTGTGGGCTCCATTCGGAAGCTGGAATCATGATAATGCGTTATCCACTTGCGCACCCTTTTTCTAAGTCCACTTGCACTGATAAGCAATGAGTAAACGCATCCAACGTCGCATGCGTGCGTGAGCCATCTGTGGAATTTGCTTTGTCTGACCAAACAAGCTAGCTAGTGGTAGATGATCCAAATAAATTGTGAACTCACGCTCATGGATGTACTTATAAAAGCGCTTTAACTCGAACACCCCAGCCAATGTCTCCTTAATGTGAGCGTAGCCTTTCTCCACGCTGCTTAGCGCGTGCGACGCGATGTTGTCTTCTCTCGGCCGCAAACAACAAAAAAAACTGCTTTAACCCCGTAAGAGAATGCATTTTAAACCAGATCTAGGGATTTTTTAGGGCCGGAGAAGGTTACTACTGAATCTTGGGCATTTTCTTACTTTTCAGAAGTGCCTTTTCAGTCTCCCGGCCAAGCCCAAGGTTCCTCTTTTCGAAGTTGGTATAGCGGCCTTAATTCGGATGACACGTTTGGCATGATCCGGGACTAAAATGTGAACATTCCAAAATAGCCTTTTAGTTTTGTGAAGCTTTTCGGTATTGCGGTCTCTAATTGCTTCCATCTTTTCAAGGGAAGGGTGCACGCCTGTTTTATCAGTGACGGGGCTCAGATAGTTTACGAACTGCACAAAAAATTTACACTTTTTGTGCATTATTTTTACGCCGTGCTTCTCAAAACGCGGCAGGACTTCTACACGTGTCGAACATTTGTTATAGCCGGTCCCTTTATTAAGCACATCGTCAAGGTAACTAACTACTCCTCCTATAGTTTTTCTGCTACTCGACCATAATTGCTTTCAATACTGCATGATGCACTGGAAATACCGTAAGGCATTTAAACATATAGAAATAAGCCCATGTATGTATTTGTAATCAACAAGAGTCGCAAGTCAGGGTGCAGCTCGATTTGCTCTTGCTCTGCCGACAAGTTCAAAACGGTAAACGTTTTGCCTCCTGTTAGGACCGCGAACATGTCTTTAACCATTGACAGTGGGTAGTGATCAATTTTAACGGCGGGGTCTAATGTCACTTTATAGTCTCCACAAAAACGCACTTTGTTTCCTGCCCCGCTACGGTGGTCTAGTGGCTAAGGCTGCTGACCCACAGGTTGCGGGATCGAATCCCGGCTGCGGCGGCTGCGTTTTCAATGGAGGCGAAAGTGCTGTAGGCCCGTCTGCTCAGGATTGGGTGCACGTTAAAGAACCCCAGGTGGTCGAAATTTATGAAGCCCTCCACTACGGCGTCTCTCATAATATTATAGTTGTTTTGAGACGTCAAAACTCCGCACATCAATCAATGAGCACTTTGTTTCGTGGTTTTTCTACTACCACCAAAGGCCTTTCACTATACACTTGTACGCTGTCATCTTGTAGGCTACCTGTAACTCGTTCTCTTTTGGCCTATGGTGCTCGACGGGCCTTCCTTGCATAACACTGGCAAGCGACCTTTTTTTAAGGAAAGTTTTGCTTGAAAGCCCTTTATCAGTCCTAGCCCAGGAGTGAAAACGCTGGCGTACCTTTTCATAAGCTTGTCCGCCGAAAGCTCCAAGTGCACCGTGTGAAGGCCATTCAAGTTGATGTCCGGGTTCACGATCCAATCGGGACCATGTAGCGCTGGCTTGTTTTCTGGTACCACAGCTACTGGTACAATCTTGAGCTGTCCGGTGTACTCGACCGGAACCTCAGCTTGCCCCATCACATCAAGCGGTGCTCCTCCGCGAATTTTCAGATTAACCGCAGACTGTGTGAGCGGTCCATTCACTAGTTGCTTCCATAAGTCTTCCGATATCAGAAACAGTACGTAGCCCCTGTGTTAACTTGCATCTGCACGTGCTACTTTCCCAGCATACGTTTTTCCTGGTACTGCTGCTTTGCAAGGCCGGCGTGATGTATGGCGTAGAGCACCACCTCATTATCTTCTTGCTGGTCAGCAATGGTTTCAATTTTTTCACCCTATGGGCGTGGTCCGCACACTCCATCCAAGTGGCCCATGCGTTTGCAGCTGTATATTACCTCGATTTCCAATAGCGGCAAGAAACAGCGTCGTGCTTTTGCCCACAATGGTGGCACGTTGTCTTCGTTGCTTCGTATTGCTTGCGTGTCTTGACTGCAAATGACCCTTTTCTGCCTGACTTCCTTATCGCATAGACGTCAGCTTCCATTTTACTGCCAGGTCGATAACCCTCGACTCTTGTTTCGCCATTTCAACGCTTTTGGCAAAGTGGCAAGCAGATTACAACTACAGATCGTTTTTTAGTAGACTCGTCTGATTGGAAGTATTTCGCAGTACAGGGACGAAGCCGTCGCATAGTGCCTTCTCAAGAAATGTGCCGTACTTGCATTTAGCGACCACGTGCTTCGAAGCAACTGCAAAGGTTGCTACTGGCTCTTCTTCCGCTTGGTTCCACCTGCCAAATCTAGATCGCTCTGCGATAATTCAGCTCGCAGGCTCGTAATGGTCATTCAGTACCTTGATCAGGTCTACGAGGCTCTTCTCCACAGGGGTCGCCAGTAGAAGAAAATTCTTGAGAGTCTTGTGCACTTTCGCGTCAATAACCGTTATGAAGGCTGGCTACTAAGCTCCTCCTCCTGTATGTTGGCTACTTCGCAGTAGTGCTCAGATCTTTCCACGTACGAAGAAAAGTCTTCATCGCCGTCCTCCAGGATTCCGTCGAATTCCCAAATCTTGGCCATGCCATGCGTGCGCTCTGCCCTGCCTCAGTCCTTCACGGGATCCGCCCCTTCCCAACTCGGACCCGTTTCAACACCCTCGTCGCCAGTTGTAGCTCGGGAACAAGAAGGTTGCTGTGACACGTTTCATTGCAAACTGTCTAATCTGATAACCCAGCATCTTGCTTGGAAATATATACCCACAAGTTGCGGTGTGTCAGTAGTGACGTCACCACACTTTCTGCTTTTATTAGATATGACAGTGCTTGCTGGTGCAGCATTATGAAAGTAAACACACCAGGTTGCAGCTCGTTTTAAGGCGCTCATTAGTTTCATAATCAGAAATCAGAAATTTTTATTAATAAAATTCGGTACAAGCGACAGGAATTTAGTATACAGGAGGAGGTCCCATAGTCAAGTGACTGTATCGGGACCTCCTGTACAAATGCAATGAGTTATTAAACACATTAAAGCATCAGCGTAAGTAGAGCGTAAGTATAAATCAAAGCGTACAACTGAACGCATAAAAAATAGAGAAAACATAATAAATAAAGGTGTGAAGTACAAAAAAAAAAGAAAAAAAGCGATAGAACAGTTTAACAATCTATATAAAAAACTAAATAATACAAAGAGATAAAAAAAAAACAAATAAAAAGAAATACAAAAAAACAGACCAAACAAAAGCATACGTCAAATAAAACAAGCAGTAAGTCTTATGGTTAGTCCGCATGAAGCAAATACAATTTATACTGTTTCTTAAATTGATGAAATGAGCTGATAGATTTTATGTTAAGTGGAAGAGTATTCCACAATGAGATAGAAGTGAATTTAACAGTTTGTTTGCCATAATTAGTACGTATACTGGGTAGAAGGAAGTTGTTGTTTAGTGCAAATCGGGTATTACTATAAATAACAAGATCAGAAGATGGGAAAATGGTAGGGGGAAGTTGATTATTAAGAAGTCTGTAGAAAAAAATGCCAAGGTTGAATTTAGTAAGTTCAGTGAGAGTAAGGATGTTATTTTCATGAAGTAAAGATTTAGCATTAGAAAAACGTGGGCTGGATGTAATTAGTCGAATAGCATGATTTTGGACGATTTGAAGAGACGAAATGTGAGTATTGTAAGTATTGCCCCAACATGTTATACCGTAGGTAAAATGAGAATGTACGAAAGAGTGATAGAGAGATAGTAATGTGCTGCGTGAGAAGTACGGGCGCGTTTTGACCAAGACTCTTATACCATATGCTAATTTTTTTTTTATGTGAGCAATATGTCTCTGATATTTTAAATTGCAATCTAGAAGGATGCCAAGGAAGGAAGAAAATGAGCAAGGAGAGATAGAGTGAGGGCCAAAAGTAATATTAGGTGCTGATGTTACAATCCGCTGGTGTGAGGTGAAAACAACAAACTTGGTTTTAGAAGCATTAATAGACAACATATTAGTATTACACCATTTGAAAATACTTTCTAAGTCAGTATTTAAAATGGTTACAAGAGATGAGATGTCTTTATGAGAGGTGAATATGGTGGTATCGTCGGCGTACAAAATGCATTGTGATGAAGACAGACACTTGGGCAAATCATTAATATAAATCAAAAACAGAAGTGGCCCCAAAATGGAGCCTTGGGGCACACCAATGTTAGTGGTTCGCTGTCGGGAATAGACATTGGAAATAGAAACAACTTGAACTCTGTTGTGTAAGTAGCTTTTTAGTAATGAAAGAGCAGGGCCGCAAATGCCAATGGACTCCAGTTTAGTGAACAGAATATTATGATTTATGCTGTCAAATGCTTTTGTTAGATCGATGAATATTGAGGCAACTAGGCATCCTTCGTCTATTAATTTTTTTATCTGATCAGTAAGATGAATAAGCGCCATCTCTGTTGAGTAGCCATGGCGAAAACCAAACTGAGAGGAAGAGATAATGTTAAACTTGGAAAGATATTTAGTTAGTCGTGTCTCAATGAGTTTCTCAACCACTTTTCCAAGGAATGGTAAAATACAAATAGGACGGTAGTTGTTTAGTAATGATTTATCCCCCTTTTTAAAAACAGGGATAACTTTGCCACGCTTCAATTCATAAGGGAATACACCATTCTTGAACATCAAATTAACAATAAATGAAAGAATGTCTGATATTATATGCACAATAGATTTTATGTTAGCAGGATGGATCTCATCTATGCCAGCACTAGTCATTTTTATATTACGAATAACATCAGTTATTTCATCCGGTATTGTAGGAAATAAAAAGAATGAGTGGGGTAAGCGAGAAGTGTTAATGCTTTCTGTAGGAGAATTGGTATTATCAGGGAAGAAGAAGTTGCTAAAAGCCTCAGCTACTTCTGAAGGGGAATCATATTCTACTCCATCAATTATAATTCGACGTACCTCGTCTTGTCTCGAGTTCCTGTTTAAAAAAGAGTTCACAATCTCCCATTTCTTTTTAGTGCTAGAAGCATGTTGGATTCTTTCTTCAAAATAAAGTCTTTTGGCAGATTTAAGTTTGTAGTTAAGAGCATTGCAGAAGATTTTATATCGGGCACTTAAGTTCTTGTTAAAAGGTTGTTTTTTAGTTTTTCTATACAAGTTATCTCGTTTGCGCATTTCTGTTAATAGCTGTTGCGAAAGCCATGGATTGTGAGAGAAAGCGATGATTTTTTTACATTTTGTTTTGAAAGTGAATTTCATTAAATGCGTTGAAATCAGTGAAAGAAATTTAGAAAAAGCTTTCTGTGGGTTGTTTATTGACTTAATTTCAGTCCAGTTAGTGCTAGCAACAGCTGTTTTAAAACTTTCTTTGTCCAGCACATATCTTGTGTGAGAAAAGGAATGCGGTCGAGCATTAGTATTGAAGCGTAGGATGATGGGGTAATGATCACTGATGTCAATGTGTAAAACTTTTGCCTCTGGTGGGTCTAGTAAGTTAGAGAGAGCATGATCAATGAGCGTACATGAGCCTGAAAAATCTTCTCGCGTGGGAGCGTCAATCAGGCAATCATATCCGTAACCATGAAGCAGACTAGTATAGTTGATACAGATGGGTGATCCTTCATCAAGTAAGTTAATGTTGAAATCACCCATTATGACAACATTTTTATTTTCTATTGAAATTTTATGCAAAATATGGTCGAGATTAGTACAGAAATCACTAATTGGTGATGAAGGAGAACGGTAAACACAACCAAATATGAGGTTCTTATTGTCACCAGTCAAAAAGCAGTTATCTATTTCAACCCAAACAGACTCACAGTTATCAACGGTTAAGAATAGGTCATGTCTTCTTCGATAAGCTATTCCAGAAGAAACAAATATGGCAGCACCACCGTAATTACTGGTTATTCTGTTGCAGTATTCAGATTTAAAGTTATGAAAGCAATATAGATTTTTGTCATCGTCAGACAACCAAGTTTCAGTGATGGCAATCATTGAAAATGAACAAGAAAGCGAAGTAAGGAAACCGTCAATGATGTCAAACCGTTTATGAAGACTTCTTGCATTAAAGTGAATAATGGAATGAAAACCATTCAGAAAAGAGTGCAATTGATCTGGTTTTAGTACGGAAGCCATGATTGTACTATCCATAGTATGAACAAACAGCTTTATACTATTTTGTTTAGGTCAGATTCGTCCCGAATGCGTAGAACTTTACTAGTAGTTGTTTTCCTGGCCTTAATTTGGCAGTTGTCAGTCCACAGGAACAACCATTTTTTTTCTTTTTTCAATGAAAGAGCTTTGGAGAAGAGAGTCTTGTTACAGGCTGTGAGATGCTCATTTACAAATACGGGAGATTGGGACTGACTAGACAACCCTATATCACTAAGACAGAGCCTGGCTTTACGCGCTTTGCTAACAAAATCGGCCTTCTTGGTTCTAGAACAAAATCGAGCAATGATGTTTTTCTTGTCAATAGATCGGGTAGGCACGCGATGAACAATATCGAGATCATTGGGCAAAATGGGACAACCAATTTTGTCCCCCACTGTTTATTAGCATTATTGGTTTGGCACCAATAATGCTCGCATTTTGCAAATTTGAAACGGAAGTGTTATGTGCCTGGGCGAAAGCAAAATCCCATGGTCTTGTGATATGCAAAAAAAAAAATCTACCACCTATAGGAAAGGGTACGTGCCACAGTATTTGGCAAGCCAACTATTCACCGCGCTTCCACTAAAATGAAGATGAGAACACGAAGGCGGAAAATCACTAATTAAGATTGCTGGGCAGTTGTACTCAGTAATTTAGACAGATTTAATGAACCGTCAGGATTAACTCAGTGTAACGACTGAAGTCTCACGTTTCAGCTTTGCTGGTTAAACATAAACAAGGAGTGCTCAGGTAGTAATGTTTTTTTCTATAAGAAGCAGGGAATGGACATGGTGTGGGGAGAGGTGCCATGCGCGAACGAGAAAGTATGTGGCGAGGAAAGACTATACAAAAATAATCGGGAATGCAGCTAAAAAATATAGACGTTCATATAGTGCAACTGTCATAAATTAAAAATATATGCATGAAATAAATTTACCACGCATTATTTTGTTCCAGTAGACGATTTTCTGCGATGATAAAGCAGCTTTGCTAGAGGCATTGTTCATGTGGTACACGATGCCAGAAATGACATATCTGTCGTCATAATTTAAAAATTTATCTAGAAAATGAATTAATCGTGCTGTATTCTGTTCAAATAGACGAGTTTCTACGGTGCTAAATTAGCTTTGTTAGAGGCATCGTTCAAGTCATGCCCGATGGCAGAATTGACATGACTGTTCATCGCTTAAAGTTAGAGAATTTTTTTTTATTTTGCGTTTCCTAAAGCTCCCAGCAAGAAGTGCGAAAGCACAATTAAGACCATGTGTATGAACCCTGTGTCACGTGTTTTTCTTTTTTCTCTGCTTTATACTCTTACTTCCGATTCTTCGCGGCGTTACTTATAAGATTTCGGGGACACTTCAAGCTACTTTCCCAACATCTTTCTGGCCTTTCTATAGTCTTCTCGACTGTCTCCATTGTTGCAACTCCTCCTAGTAGCTAAGAAAGTGCTTTTTGCACTACATAGCTAAGTGTTCCTAAAGCAGCACATTATTTGCAGTTTATTGGATGGAGGGAGCAATTAGGATGCCTTACATCGCAAGGGACAGTTAAACTTGTTTCTCTGCAACGTTCAGGTTTCCAAATGTCAGAAAGTCCGCAGCAAGTCTGTGCACCGTCTGACGTGTTTTTTATTTAAGCAATTAGTGAATGTCATGGCCTGCACCTAATAATGAGTTGATTTTATGAAAACACGATAGTTTATTGGGATCATTAAATTGAAGTGTAATTGCAACTTTATGTTCACTGCGCATACGTACGTCCATTAAGTTCTCTTCAGTAAGAATCTTAGTTAGGATCAGTGCTACGATGTTTGGCACCACGTATTAAAACAGCTCGAAAGATTATTTTAGTGAAAGAAGATGAAGACAGGGGAATAGTACCTGTCGAATTCAAGCAAGTTCATCGCAAAGACAGCGTGAAAACCCGGAAGCAGGCCCACAGAAAGATAAGCCCAAGACCAAGCTCATTGCAAATGCTTGGGTACCATTTTTCGCGCTGTCCCAACTACA
This sequence comes from Rhipicephalus annulatus, assembly GCA_013436015.1. Lineage (NCBI taxonomy): Eukaryota > Metazoa > Arthropoda > Arachnida > Ixodida > Ixodidae > Rhipicephalus > Rhipicephalus annulatus. Next base: position 121,493 of record WOVY01012801.1, on the reverse strand, counting down.
CTACCTCACAAGTTACTACACTTCGGAACAACTGTCAACTACAGGACAAACATGTGGGCTCAGGTAAACAGTCATCGCTTCTGTAAAGAAGCTTATCTTTAAAAAGAACGAAAGAATACATATTCTAGCACTACGGCTGGCCTAGCCAGCCACCGAGAGGTACCTCCTTTCATAGAGTTTCCTAAAATTAACTAGAGGGGACTCTGTCACTGCGATCGTTCAGCGACCATGGGAATGATGGGTAGTACACACATTTGCCTTGTCTTCGTACTTGCGGGTGGCGAATTGTACTTGCGGCTTCGTTTATTGCTGTGTTTTGGATTTTGTTTCTAAGGAAAGAACGAACCCTTTGAACTCCGTGACCCTATTCGGAAAAGTAAGTCTGAAAGAATAAGGCGGTGAAGCGCAACCGCTGAACATTTGCTGATTTTTTTTTGTTTCGTGAGAAAACAGCTCCAAGCCACACAAACACACGGAGCCACAAGCAGGCCAGAAGTACGAAGACTATACAAATGTGTGTACTACCCATCATTATCACGCTCGCTGAAGCGCCGTGCGCTGCAGTTCCCATAGACACTAGCGCCAGATTTCCCTCTAGTGTATATTAGGAAACTATATGCCTCCTTTAACGTTCAAATGGCAAGCTATTCATATCTACCACTTACCACAATTGGCAGGCTTCTCGGGGTAGAACTATCTTGTTTTCATTATTATTAGCAAGATGACGCCGCCAGCGCGCGGCGGCTCTCATCTCTCAAGCGTACTTTGGTCCACGTAGAGAAAAATGGGGTGTATGCTCGATCACACGCCCTTATCTTGCAGTGGGGAGAATCGGTTGTTTTGGCTAGCCTTGAGTTTTGTCGGAACAATTCTGTTGTAGTTACCGGGTGCACAAAGGTCACTGCAATCGTTGCACAGCCTCCGTTTGCAAAAAGGGCGCGCTTTTCACACACAGCAAAGTAATAATTGAGACGCATTTTCGTGTTAATCTGTACCTGTGAGTATGTTTCCTGCATCCTTAGTGCGTTAGAAACGCGGAGCACGTTTCAATCTGCTTGCCATTCTGCGCGTGACCTTTTTAATTTGTTGCTATCGCGTTCATTGCCTCGCCTTTGCGGCAAAGCTGTGACTTTTTTGTTATTTTTCACTTTTCTTCGAGTTCGGTATTGTTCTGAAGGCGATTAAAATGCGAGCGCGCCGAAGCCATGGCTATGACCAGTCGTCTAGTTGCTTCATTTTACAAGTTCTGGCTCGAGTGGCTGCGGGCTTGAAACACACAGTATGAGCGAGTCGATGGATGAACATGCACCAAGCAGCGCCGATGTATCCCACGGTGAGGCAAGGTAAGCCCTAGGGAGCTTGAACACAGTCACCTCGAGCATCAGTAAAAAAAAACAATAAAAACTTCTCTTATCGCTTCACCAAAATAACAAAAAGCAACACTATGTTGGGGCCTGTCACTTGTAGGTAGCGTAGTTAACATGGCCACCTTGCTATTACATCATTACAGCTGTTTTGCCTCAATGCGGTATCGTCTGAGCATGCGGTTTTAATGGAGGTGATGAAAAGTTACTATACTTGCAGTACTGCAGTGGATTTCGCTGGAAGGAGCTCAGGCCAGGTCTCCGCGGCGGCTGCAACTCAGCAAGCCGGGCCCTTCACGAGAACTTGGACTCGCATCTGATCGTCCGGGTTCTCGCTGGCCAGTGGATCTTCCCATCACTCCACTGTAGGATGCTGCCCGGCGCAATTCTCTCCTTAAAATAGGCAACATTACACAAAAAAGTAGTGACAGAAGAAAAGAAAAAAAATGTTTGCTTGTTCAGCCAGATTCTAACTGAAGTAGCGTACCAACAACACATCATGTTGCACACCAACAACGTACACCCGCTGCACCTCGAAAAATGAACGCCGTAGGGCTGTCTAATAACCGGCACAATCAGCCACATGATTTTATTTCAAAAGAGCAAAAGTATAACTCTTTTAGAGCCGTAACATCAGTCTGGGTGCGTTACTTTGAAAAAGAAAGAAAGAAGTAAATAAATAACAAGATGCTAATTCGAATTGACGATCTGCGGCACGACCACTTCCCCAACTGCTCGTAAGCTCACCACGCCACTGCAACTGCATGACGGTGGCGTCTAAAACGACTACAATTTACGGAAATGACCCCCTTCCCCCCACCTTCATTTTACCATTATACTACGGTGACGGGCCCCCTCTCCGTAGTCAGTGCTTTATAGCAACGGGGCCCGTCGATATCGCTCCATCGCTATTTTTACGGGCCCCGTCACTGTAACGATTACATCACTCTGACGGGCCCCCTCACTTTAACTATAGTAATGTGCTGACGGCCCTTCATTGTAGGGATGATTACACTACGATGATGGGCCCCCTTACCCTAACGATAGTATTAGGTTGACAGGCACCATCACCATATATCTTGTTGCGCTCTTGCGGCTAGTTTCGAGAGACAATACGCCCAGTGAAGCGAGAGTCTTGGGGCGTGCCGATATTAGTCTTCATCTCATGCAATAACTACTCACTGAAATGTGGCTGACGGGGAAGAGTGCTTGTTGGTTTTTGTTTTGTTTTTACTCATGCCCGTTGAGGCAAGTCTTTACTGGACCGTCAGCCCGTATGTGCGGAAACCTCAAACGGACGTTTCACCACATTCACCTTCAATTCTTTCGCTTGTGAAAACTTATGGTGATGTATGAACAGTGACGCTGGATGGTCATGAGCAGATTATGAAGTTAAGTTCACTGCAACATGGTGACATAACGAAAGAAAGATTGCTAGGGTTTTCATTACACTTCGCCCCAGACTTGTCTTGTTTCTCTATTTCGTGACTCATATTAAAATATCTTTCGTCTCTACTCTAGTGTTACACTGCTGCTCGTTGTTTCACTTCACTCCTTCTCATCTTGCCCACCAGTTCCGTTACCTTTTTCTTATCATTGATAAATTTGTTCCGGGAAATACAGACTCTGAAGACACGGACATGAGCGATTACGCATTTATGTGTTTACATCTGACTAGGCGACCAGCGCGGCCGATACAAAGAGTTAGCGCCCGTCTATCTTCTGTCTTCCTCTTCATCTTTTTGATCACGATGCCACTGGTGCGTAGCAGGACCCTCGGCGGCAGAAGCACCGTGCCGGAGCTTTAGGGAGGTCGTTCTCAGAAGTGTTGCACATCTTGAAGTATTCGGCACTATGAAGAGATGGCCATTTTGTATCCTCCTGTGACTGTGTACCGATCTGTTCTCTGGCTTCAACTTCAAATAGTAAGAGTTCATTTGTTCCTGTACTTTCGTGCCAGCCATAATACTAACTAGAACAGAAAATATGTGTGGGTAGCAAACCAGATGCCACTATCTGGTTAACCTCCCGGCCTTTCTTTTCTCTCTCTCTCTCATATGTAGGGCATTTTCAAAGTTTCTAAGCAACTATGAGAGTTATGGGTGAAGTAGACGTTTCTCAAAGACGCACTTAGCGCCCGCAATGATTTAAAGTGTTGGAGTGAAAAGGGCCACAATAATCCACTGAACAAAACAACAAAAAAAAACAGCCGAAAGCAAGAGGGCGAGAACTGGTTGAGGTAGCTTCTTTCTTATTTACTTAAGCCCCAGCGTGGACCTCCGGGAATTAAATTTCAGTGAGGCCTTGGTTCGTCTGCAGTGTTGGTAGTTATAAAACGGTGATTCCTGCAAGAAGTAAGAGTTGAAAGTTCACTCGAGGAACCAGCTCGAAGATCTTCATCTTTACTTTCGTGCTCACTACACGAACTCCCCGAGTAAAACAAGCAGCCGGCTGCACTCATCTTTAAACTAAAAAACAAATAACGTGGTTGCCACCCGTCTTGGAGACGTATATACCCAAGGAACCTCATATGAAGCGGAGCATCAGTAGCGCTGCCATGGAAATGGGGGGGGGGGGACGTCATTAATCGCTCTCTCATACTCGAGCAATGCGCGCTGATGAAGAGGAAATCTCGGACGGCTAGGTGAAAAACGAGCGCCGCGACTCCGCGTCTCTCTTTCTATCACCACGTATGTTATACATATCATGCTGTGACGCGAACAAAACAAGCTCATGGAGGCTAGAGTGTGTTTGCTCGCGTAAAACAATTCTATACACAAAAGGACCAACAATAGCCGTACCACTCGGCAAGAGTAGACTGAGTACCAGGCTTCGCTGCACCACCGAACTCTGCATGATACTGAGGAGTAGCTGCGAGTGAGCGAAATGGTAACAGAGCCATACTAAAACTGGAGGTATTTTCACCGTACCTTTGTTTGCTGATCGCGTTTCACTGTCTCGGTTTTTCGCATTGTGTCACTGTGCCGGTACCAACAAGGGTGAAAATAGGCCATATAGTAATAATTGCTTACGGAATGCACAACACGTTTTGTAATCTATGCAGTGCGTAACGTTTCTGCTATGGATTTCATATAGGCCCGTTATGGTTACACCAGAGTGATTACGTATGTGTTCGGCAAACCAGAAGGATGAGGTGAGTCTCGACATCTAAAGGACGAAAGTTTGACGGTAATATACTTCATTCCGTGGTCTGAAAGGACGTAGCATATTCAGAACGGTTTGTCAAGCAAGTTCTTCAAATGATACTTCAGTTACACTTGTTTCGGCTGCTGCGGCTCTAAAAAAGATCTCCAAGTGTACATCGAAGAAACCCGTTCGTGCTGTCGGTACTCATGCCGTGAACGAAAAGTCAACTTGCACGCAGCAACGCCGTGGTGGTAGCAACATTAAAAATTTACCCGGTATCTGCATGTTTCAGTGCAAATGCCGTCGAAAGACGGTAATATTGCATGCGGAGACAGTGAACGAAACGTTTATTTGACGTTCTGTGCGAGAAAATTGGTGAACTCTATTCTGGACGCGTTGCGTTAGAGATTCTCGATCAGTGCAGCTAATGCGAACGAGCGCATCGAGGCACGTTGGACACGAGCGCCATCTTTCTGTTATCTTTAAAAACGAAGGAAGGCGTGCGTGCCCATGGAGAAAGATGCGCGCCTGTCTCGAAGGCGATAAGGTGTAGAACACAAAGTGAAGGGCAGGTGCCACCACCGTGTCGTCTTTGCAAAGCGGTGGAAACACTTGCCTTTCTGAGCATCGCGTTGCTCTGTCAGCGCAGCGTTATGAACGCTACGGTCCTTAGAATTACTTATGTGTGCCTTCTATAATATAAAGCCACACATAAACAAATATCGACGTGTTGTTATGGTGACTTAGATAAGCACAATAATTGCTTTTGAATAAACCATCGCGCAAGTATAAACGCTGCAACTTGAGCAATATTGGTGGGCGCTGCGGATGGGGTTGGCCGTTTGACGTATCGTTGGGTGACGTTTAGAATATCTTTAGCACGCTCAATCAGGGAAATGTGGATAGACAGACAAACGGACCAAAATTTTGGCGTCGAAGGTCCCCAAAAAAGACTATCATCTTTGTTACTGACTATGGGCCACTCTACATTTCGCTGAAGATCTTTGTCCAGCGCTGTGAGGACACATGTGGTTCGTTGAGTAAAGCCTGTGGCATGACATCGGTGGAGCTTAAACATGTGAAGTAGGCATACCTAAGTGTTTTCTGCGTGTTGACCTGGAGGAGAGTAAAAAAATAAAAGAGAGTGGCAGCATCGCACTGGAGGTGCCAAGCTCCGAAGAAGAGTGGAGCTTAGTGGGTTTTCTTTTTGTTTTTGCTTTTTTTTTGTTTCTGGTATGTGTTTTCTGTGCCTGCTGCGTTCTATTTATGTATTTATAATATATATATATATATATATATATATATATTAATTTATCTTTTTTTCACTCTCTTTCTCTCTGTCTTTCTACTTCGTTCTTATTCTTTCTATGTTTGTCTCTGTCTTTTATGTTAACTTCATCTCTTTGTTTGTCTTTCATCCTTTTTTGGTATTCAATTTTTTTCGTGATTGTTTATTTCCCTTCTTTTTTATTTTTTACCGTGTCTTCCCTTTCTTTGTGTCTTTTTATGTATTTGTTCCCTCTATATCTCTCTATTTTTTATTTATTTTTATCTATATTTTTCTCTTTTTTCTCTATCTTCCTTCTTTCTCTTACCTTCTCTGCATCCCTCTTTTTGTTTTTCACGTGTTTCTCGTTCTCCACTTCGCCAAGCACACTTTTCGTTTAACGCTCACATCTACTGTACTCAGTAGTGCGGCTTGTCAAACTCCTGCCCCACCTTTTTTGCGGAGCTTACAAAAGAATATACGGTGGCATAAATGGCACCACTGTTAAAACCAAAAAGCCGGTTTCGGAGTTGATGGGCTCACCCATACTTGCTAGAAAAATTCGTAAATCATCTAGGGATACTGAGCAGGACATCTGTACGCTGCTGTTCCCACAGTATGTTTGTATCCCTCTTGGGCACATCAGATGAATGAATGAATGATTGAGAATGAATGAATGAATGAATGAATGAATGAAAACAGATGACACTGAAGGTGATGATAATGCAAGATGTTTCAGTGTCGTATGGTTCACGGTTCCATGAATAGCTCTAGAGAATATTGGAAAATCATGACCCTCTGGTCTCTCGTATCATTGCAAACAACGTGAAGCTAAAACACAACACTAAGACTAAACATTTCATGGTGTCGCCACAGAATATAGTACCTAAAATACCTTGCAAATAACCTGGATGAAATAGGATATTTTAGAATGTTTTCGAATTAGCTAAAGAGGCGTGTATGTCAAGCCACCTGCATTTCAGATCCAGGTGGCTCAGTGGCTCTTCTATTAATAAATTAATCACTAAAGGAAATGTGGTCCGTTGCGTTCTCCACGAATGGATTCAAGGTAATGGTCTGATGGTTGATTATAGAAAGACCAAGGCTTTATGTTTTCGCCAACCTATCTTTTATTTACCATTGCAAGTAATCACTTGAAGTTATAACATAACGCTGTTCAAACTGTGGACAGGTTTCAATCGGTTGGCGTAATTTCCTGCTCTTGCTCGGGATAGTCTGATCATGCAGCTCACAAAGAAAACAAGGTTACTAGGTCCGTGGACTTCCTCTCCAGATCTCGGAATGACTTTTCACCAAAACACAAGCATCCTATATAGCACGTTATAGCTCAATCGTGTGTTTACTACTGTCACCTTGTTTGGAGTACATCAAAAACTAATTTAGGCACCCTAGTTGTCCTCCATAAGAAGCTACCTAAGTGAATCGCAGGTGTTTTTTACACCCAATATTGCTAAGTTATTTGAATATGTCCGTGTAAATTTTAGCTCTCTCATCACTGCTCTGCTGCCTTATTCTTGCCAAAATGCTTATCCGATTTCCTGGATATTCTCGCTTAACTTAAAATTCTTGTAACGCACTTCTGTGCATGTTGTGTTCTGTCGCGATGTTCTGTTGGATTGTGCGTTTAGAAAAATGTTTAACGATTTCGAGTACTTCGTACTCAACTATGGGAGAGCACTGAGCCGTCCCGCTCCTAGATGGCATCCGGTATGGTCCACAAATGTGCTACTTCATGTTCACTGTTCGTGAGAATAAATTTCTCTGAACACATGCTTCTGAATCAGAAATCAATGCGGAACATAAACCTCAGCAAGACCACGATACAATAACGAATGCTCTCGTTTCATTTTAACTTGTGAAATAAATATTTACAGCCTAAACAATCTAAATATTTTACAGCCTCTTTGAAGAACTTAAATTTATATCTTATTAAGGTACCACAGTCTACATTTTGTTTGACTAGATGAACATTTTCCTAGGAGTTTCTGACCAGTGTCTGGCCAGAAGCCTTGCGTGCTTTTGAACGTCCGTTATTTGCTTTCTAGTACCTCCTTGGGACCTTTTATTTGTTTGCTTAACGAACGCAAATGTTGTCTTTTTTTCTTTAGATTTTGTAACTTTGCTGTGCACGCATATGTTCGCCCACGAATGGGGACGTATTTCTGCTTTTATGCCTTTTATTGTTTTGTATTTTTTCTCTACTGGGCCTCGTGCACTTCTCCAGCTACTCTTGTAGCTTTTCGCCAGAAGCCTATTTCCTGTATTTTACTAAAATATGCATTATTAATTTAACGACATTTATCAATTTCAAAATAAACGCGTAATAAATCACGTGAGACTGATGACACAAATGCACATCCCACATCCGGAGATGTTACGATACCGTGAATTTGATTAATTACGTATGTACATGTTGCCTTTGTTTTATAACATGACAAATGTACCACGCTATCTCTAACCGTACATTTCCATTCAATCGTGCGCGGACATTTCATGGCTCATTACCCATATTCTGCGCGACTCTTGCATTTAACATAGTTACACTACAGGAAAATAACATTAACGCAAAATGATTCAGTGTACCACAGAAACAAAAGAGGTTCATATATTATTTGCGTGATGGAAACAACAGCTTCAGTTTGAATTAACACAACTTGGAGTTTTGTTACGTGTGTGTGTGTGTGTGTGTGCGTGTGTGTGCGTGCGTGCGTGTGTGTGTGTGTGTGTGTGTGTGTGTGTGTGTGTGTGTGTGTGTGTTCATAATATTCGCCATATTAGGGCTATAATTACTGAAGAAATTGGTCCACTTTGCAATATTCCTAAATAGTCTGTGCAGGAAAAGAAATCTCTTAGAGCTAATATATCGAACCCATAACTATAGGCCTGTTAGAGATACAACGAAGGCAGCAGTTACATTTTCTCAGACGCTAAATTAACACTAACCGTTCTTGCATATCACTCCTCTCTTGTAAAGCAATAAAGCCCAAAAGAAGTAACTAGAAGTCAACCGTATTACAAGAACACGTGCACACATACGCTGATATTTACACGTTTAAGGTGCCGTGCGCAGAAGGAGCCGTAACTAGTTCAACAGTCGAGTGCCATACTCAAATGTTTCTTCATTCAAACAACGACTTTCACACGCCCACACGCAAATGGACCGTGCTGACAACGGGAACAGTTCTGATTCTATAGTGCCCGTCCAAGCACATATACTACCTCACATTTTCATGCATGAAACAATACTTCTTTACAGTTCTGCGCAAGAAGCTGCTAGCAGTGAAAATACCGGGCCATTTCTCGTATCAACAAGCAGCACTGTTGTTACAGCGCTGATTGTATTTTGAATGATAAAAAGAAAGACACGTTCTCCGCTTAGACGTGCCACTCGTTTACGCATTCCTCACCCTGCATTTAAAAAGCGCTATTTGTTACGAAATAATGATCTAACAAAAGCAAGCTGCTTCGTAGGAACATCTACGTCCGAAATCAATGGCTGGAGAAACAATGCCATTTGGTCAGTTTCGACCTGACCTCCCTATTGTATTTTCCTTGCGAGTTTCGCAGTTACGCTTACCGAGCTGATGAATGTTTCTCGGTAACAAAAGATCCCGTGCGTTTATGGGACTGTTTCTTGCGTGTTCGTGCACACCAACAAATACGATTGCTTTCGAGGCGGCGCGCAGAAGAAAAAGGTTGGGCGAAACATGGCTGCTTGCGCACTCACCCGTTTTCAGAAACAGTTCCCTGGCAACGCGTTTTCCATTCATTCGCCCTCGAACAAAACGCAAAAGAAGTGAGCTCGTGTTTTTATTTCTTCTTTTTATTGTTCCATCTTTTTAAACGGCCAACCCACGAAAACGAGACAAAAAGAATGCCAGTCACACTGGAAACTGCTCAGAATAATCGGACTTTGAGCAGATGAGAAACTTTTGGATAGTTTTACGGTCGCATATTTGCGCTCATAGAACAACTGGGGACTATATAACGTGAGGTCGGAGCTTTTTCTACGCTGCGAAGTGAGCAGTGCGCGCTGAAACAAACTCCAGGAGGATATGAGGAAGAAGCCACAAGAAAAGTATTTTTTAAAATAGAAGCGCGAAACTTCCACGCACTTGCAACTTCCGAGGCTCAGTGTTTTCCATTCTCTTTTTTTTTCTGACACACAGCACACGCTTGCTCGGGTATAGTACATTTCCTTTTGTGTGACTGCCCCGCAGTTTATCTGCTATTACTGTTACCGACGTCAGTGGCATGGGCGTCTTGATGGAAAGAGCACCCGAAAAGCGCTGTGTAATCTCAAGTAACACAGGCGCTGTCTATGACAATTCTTTGTTTTCTTATATTTATTGCGCACTGCGGAAAATTGTAAGTTTACACTCTTTTACAACTGCGCCTATTGTTTCACCAGCCCAGATGGTATCATCAGCGTAAACAAGGACCAGAACAGAAACAGGCAAAACTTACAAGTGGTATGCGAAAGCTGATCTGAGTTTGTACTTTTTTGTATTCATATCGCGCGCCGGTTTCAAAGTTATATTAGCGATGTTAAAGACGGCAGCTCCGAGCAATTTTTTCTGCTAAGAAAAACAGAACGTTTCGCTTCATCATTCAAGCATTCGACACAAAAGAAGGTAACGCGCACTGGGAATGAATGAATGTTGGGTTGTAGCCTTGTACCGCTTCAATTTAATCAAGAAACTTGAAGAAAGCCAGCTTTATTCCATCTTATCTGAAGGAGAACCTGCAATGGCATGTAGCTGCGCTGTAGGTTGCCATCGCTCTTCCCATTTGAAAAGAAAGATGCTTTGGTGGCTAAACCAGCAAAAATTCCAAGAAGTTTTACGCCCAAAGCTGTAAGGGACGTTGTAGAAGAGGGCTCCATGAATTTCCACAATCCCGTTTTCTCCAGGACATACTCAATAGTTCAAGTTCACAACCACGTTGTTTTCTAAACCCTTCTAAACTCCGCATGTGATCTCGCACACCTCACATATATATGAAACACATGTGAGCGCGTCATTCTTTAGCTGCCGAGACGATTTTACTGGGCTATAGAACCACAGCTTGAATATCGGGTGAAGTCAGCATTCTCTCGAGCTTCCTGTTAATAAATATTGGTTAAGGTATGAGGCAGTCGTAACGAAAGAAATTAAACTCATTTTTGGCTGCACGCTATCGCGAAGCCCATACAAATGAGGCATAGCGGGGTATTCTCTTTTATTCCTTTGCGGTGTTCGGTGGAAGCAAAACCGCGCACGTTCAAGGGGACTGGGCCCACTTGATTTAGAGAGGGCCCTTCTCCCTAAAGAGTGAATCGAGTACACAGCATTTGCGAATCACGTCCGATACGCGTACACTGCTTTCATTTTGTCAGGACGTCAACCAAGTTTAGGAAAAGCTCACTGCACGTCAGCAGCGCACGTGAGCGGAAGCCATAGAAGCAGTGGCACGCTTGGTGGAGTGGGAATTGTTATGCCAGCGAGTCCTCGTCAAACGTCCGTGCCTCTGAAAAAGGCAATCTGGGTCAAGGCCAGTCCGCCCGGACGCGAACATCTCAACGGCGTGAACACGCGCGGCGCCTCTCTGGGCCACGTGCATTGAGTCACCGGCGCACGTGACAGCGAGCCGGCGTCCTCGTGTCTGGTGGTCTGACGCATGGCGCGGCAACCCCATTGGAGGAATCTGCCCTGACGACCAGCGGCGCTTCTGATTGGACATTTTGGTTGGACCCGGTGTAAATAAAAGAAGCCCTGCGGCGCGTCGCGATCGGCGGTCCTATGTGAGTGAGAGGAGGCCCCGTGTCGGAGAGCCGACATGTGTGTGAGTCAGCGGTCTTAGGCGAAGGGCTGACCTATGTGTTAGAGAGGAGAGCTCGGCTCTTCGAGTCTCTGTCGGCCCCAGTGCCGAAATTGTAACGCCTCTGTATATATGCTGTACATAAACCTTGTTTAACTCACCGTCGTCTCGTCCGCTCGTCTTATCAGCTCTGCGCAGAAGCAGTCGCGAGCTGATAAACCTACGCTACCAAACGGCTGGTGACCTTCCCGGCGGAGTTGAAAGCAGTGGCGCCTGTGGGACCGGGTCGGCGTCGCTGTCTTTCGCAACAGTGGTGGCTTCGGCGGGATCGGCCCGTCGTTCGCAACAGTGGAGGTCAGCGGTGGGATCCACGGAGGCAGATTCGCAACAGTGGTGGCATCGGTGGCAGCCACGGAGGTCGTTCGCAACAGTGGTTGGCAGCTGCGGGATCGGCCGGCGTCAGCGACATCGATGCGGTGAGTGCCTGATGTTTTCCCCTCAGTTCACCAGACTACTCTAGCTCAGGTTGTAGTAGTTTAGAGAAGGGCTGTGTGAAGCATTAGAGTGAGCTTTGATCGTTTCAAGCAAAGTCGAAGTGCTTTGAAACCAAAGTTAATGTGGAGGGGGTAATCACGGGAGAGTGAAAAATTGCTTGCGCGTCTTGCTAGTTTACTTATAGTGGGTACGGCAAGTAAATTGTTAACAGGGGCAAACAGCAAGAGGCTAGTGTGAACGATGGAGAACCTTAAGGTGAAGGAACTCATCGAAATTTGTGAGGAACTCGGCATTACTTTGGGCCGTGCGAAACGAAAGCAAGCGATCCTTGAGATCATGAAGGATGAGGGAGTGTCGGCTGAGGAAGTCGATGAGGCCTGGGTGGATATTAAAGCACGCCGTGAGGAGGCTGAAAGGCGAGAAGTAGAAGCTCGCGAAGAAGCTGAAAGGCGCGAAGCTCGCGAAGAAGCTGAAAGGCGCGAAGCTCGCGAACGTGAGGAAGCTGAAAGGCGTGAACGTCGCGAGCGCGAGGAAGCTGAAAGGCGTGAACGTCGCGAGCGCGAGGAGGCCGAGAGACAGGAGCGCCTTGAGATGAAACGACTAGAATTGGCAATCCTACAGTGTTCGCAGGCGCCTAGCGTAGCTTCTCCAACAGTTCAGGTCAGCGGTTTTAGAATCAGGGACCAATTGCCACCGTTCGTAGTAGGCGAGGACATGGCGAAATATCTCGTCAAGTTTGAACACGTCTGTGAGCGAAACGCTTTGGAGCGGTCTCTTTGGGCGCGGAACCTGCTAGCTCTTCTTCCCGGCGAAGTGTCCGACGCGATAACTTGCTTGTCGAGGGAAGCGTTTGAGAGCTATGACGACGTTAAGGAAGTGCTCTTGAGACGTTATAAATTGTCACCCGAGGCTTTCAGGCAAAGGTTCCGGTATGCTGAAAAGGGGAATGAGTCACACGTTGACTTCGCGTTTCGTCTTAAGGCCGATTTAATTGAATGGCTCAAGGGCGAAGGTGTTTATGACGACCGCGATAAAGTGGTGGAATGCATTGCATTGGAGCAATTCTACCGCTGCATCAAGGATAATGTCAGACTTTGGCTGCAGGACAGGCTTGGTGAAGTACAGCTAAACAAGGCAGCAGAGTTAGCTGAGGAGTATTATACTCGCCGAAAGTTGCATAGCAGGGCAGTGCGCGTTGAAAAGGATGAGAGAAAAGAGAGCTTTTCAAAGAAACCTGATCAACGGAAACCCGCTCCGCACCGTAATTTCAAGAAGGACCCGTCTCTTACGAAGGACAGTGTAGGGGAAGGGAAAACAGAAGCGGAAAAATCGAGTGAGGTTTCTACCACACAGGAATTTGAATCGGAAAACAAACGGAAGCCGCTAATCTGCTACAACTGTAAAAAGGAAGGGCACATCGCGAGAAACTGTCAGGAAAAGTTTGCCTTCGCAACAATCCGAGAATCGGAAAAAAACATGCGGTTGTTGGAGCCGTATCTCCAAGAAATTAAAGTAAATAAGAAAACGTGCCGAGCGCTTAGAGACTCAGCGGCAACCATGGACGTTGTCCATCCTTCATTGGTGTCTCCGGATGACTTAACAGGAGAATGCGCGTGGATCAGGCAAGTCGCCGAGGAGCAGAGTGTTCGCTTACCAATCGCCACGGTTGTCATTGAAGGCCCGTTCGGTAAGCTTTGCACCGAAGCGGCTGTGTCTGCCGCGCTAAACGATCGTTTTCCTTATCTTTTCTCCAACAACTCGGAGCAGCTTCTCAAAGAGCAGGGCAAATCGTTCTTCCCCAACCTGGCGTGCATGGCTCTCACGCGATCGCAAGCGCGGAAGCTATCGCGGCAGCTTGATCTGGTTCCATGCGGTGAACTCTCAAGTGACCTTGTCGGCGGGTCGACGGAACCCCAGAAAGGAAATTTTCCGCATGAGTCATGTGAGCAGTCACGCGAGCGGCCCGTCGCGAAAGCGGTCGGCGCGGCTGGCGCGGTAGGGGGAGACGACATGGCGCCATTGGATCAGAGCGAGAGGGCTGCAACGCTCTCGCCCGTAGCGGAAAGTTGGAGCGAGCTGCCGAGAGTTGATCGAGAGACGCTCGTTCGTGAGCAGCGTGAGGATCTCGCGATTGAAGCGCTAGTGGAAAGCCAAATTGAAGCGCTAGTGGAAAGCCAGAAAAACGCGGCAAAAGTGCTGTCGAAGGAGCACTACGAGGAATCGGTGAAGAAGCGCGCTTTTGAAGCAGGAAGTCAGGTAATGCTGCTGAAACCGTCCAAAAGGAACAAGCTTGAGGTTGATTGGGAAGGGCCCGCAAAAGTAGTATCAAAGCTTTCTGATACAAATTATGAAGTGAAATTAGGAAGGCGGCAGGACAAAATTTACAACTTGATGAAACCATACGTTCAACATAAAGCGGTCGTAAATCTGTCGTTGAATGCTTCAGAGGAAGAGGAAGCAGAAATTTTGAGTTCTAGTGAGGTAATTGAAGGGGGATCGAAAGTAATCCGGGAGCAGATAAACCTAGAGCCTAGGTTAAGTGAAGTCCGGAAGGAGGACCTGAGAAAGATTGTTTTGGTGTTTGAAGACGTGTTTTCGGACCGCCCCGGAAACACGAGGGTGATCGAACACGATATCGAGCTAAGCGGTGAGGAGTCCATCCGTAGCAAGCCGTATCGTTGTTCCCCTGTGCAACGTCGAAAGTGTGAGCCGCTCTTGGTGCCGCATAGGTATCGTCGCCTAAAAGTGGCCGGTTACTGAAGTGGAGCCTGCTGCTCCACAGCGCAACTTTGACGTTCGCTATCAAAAAAAAAGGAAAGCTAAACGCTAACGCAGGTGCATTGAGCAGTGCGTTCCAGCTAGTAACTTCTCAACCTTTCGGTTTCTCGTTGGCGATTCGGGGCAAAATTTTGACCTCATCACGACCTGGGCTGAGCGCTCTCGTTTGGAGTGATCTCAAGGGGCCAACTTTATGTGGTATTCTAATTCGTTGCGTTGTTGTAAGTGTGAAAAATTCAAGTTCTTACTTTAAGAGTCTTGTGTCCCACATGTGCCTCTTGATGTAGAGGGAACAAAATTCCGATAGACACGTAGATGGGTATATGTTGTACTATACTTTGTCTGGTGTTCTGTCGGGTGACCGAGGGCACTTGCGTGTGTCGTGTGTTGTCTGTTGTCGATCCGTTCTTGGCAAGTTGCAGAACCATCGACAAGTGTTGAAACCGAAGATGGTCAGAAGAGACGAGTGAAGCTGGTCGACAAGTTGTGGCGACAAGCCAGTGGAGCTGGGATCCGTCGTCAAGAATGGGCTGTATTCCCGGAACAGTCTGGAGCTGTATTCTCCCCATGGCCCTGGCGGCGAACCTGGAGGGACCTGGCGAACGAGCGCACCTGACATCCGAGCCCCGTGGAAGCAGCTCGTCTTTCCGGTGCATTGTCTGGCGGCGGGGGTGCTGTTATGCCAGCGAGTCCTCGTCAAACATCCGTGCCTCTGAAAAAGGCAATCTGGGTCAAGGCCAGTCCGCCCGGACGCGAACATCTCAACGGCGTGAACACGCGCGGCGCCTCTCTGGGCCACGTGCATTGAGTCACCGGCGCACGTGACAGCGAGCCGGCGTCCTCGTGTCTGGTGGTCTGACGCATGGCGCGGCAACCCCATTGGAGGAATCTGCCCTGACGACCAGCGGCGCTTCTGATTGGACATTTTGGTTGGACCCGGTGTAAATAAAAGAAGCCCTGCGGCGCGTCGCGATCGGCGGTCCTATGTGAGTGAGAGGAGGCCCCGTGTCGGAGAGCCGACATGCGTGTGAGTCAGCGGTCTTAGGCGAAGGGCTGACCTATGTGTTAGAGAGGAGAGCTCGGCTCTTCGAGTCTCTGTCGGCCCCAGTGCCGAAATTGTAACGCCTCTGTATATATGCTGTACATAAACCTTGTTTAACTCACCGTCGTCTCGTCCGCTCGTCTTATCAGCTCTGCGCAGAAGCAGTCGCGAGCTGATAAACCTACGCTACGCAACAGGGGTGGCTTCGGCGGGATCGGCCCGTCGTTCGCAACAGTGGTGGAAGCGGCGGGATCGGTACGCTTCTCAACAGAATCAAACGAAAGAAACCGGCACTCGCCCCAGAACGAAACCGAAAATTTGCATTTAGAATGCATTCTCCAACTGCAAGCGCATTGAAGTCAAGGTCATTTTTATTTTAGAGACCCGCGTTCTTGTTGGTTAAGGTCGATTTCACGTTTATTTTGTTTCTATAATTATTGTTTTCATCTTGGTAATTTCCTAACATGACTTCATCTGTGAAAAAAACGAGAAATATAGGACACTCTATTTTATGTACGGTTAGTTACCCAGTATTAAAACACATGTGTACGTCTGCATTCGTGTGTCTGAGAGAGAGGGGGTGTATGTTGCAATGTATATATAGAAAGGGTGTGTGTGTGTGTGTGTGTGTGTGAGAGAGAGAGAGAGAGAGTGTGTGTGTGTGTGTGTGTGTGTGTGTGTGTGTGTGTGTGTGTGTGTGTGTCGATACCTTCTCGGCTTCACAATTTTGACATATATGTGCAGAAACATTTACCCGAGTTTATCGTACACGGCCATCACAGAGCCCTGCTAAACTTCATCAATGTAAAACTCCCCTAGGGAGTTCGACGGAGATAGTTAAGCCGATGGAACACGGCAGTGTTACAAGTAGTAGACATAGGCTCCAAAAGGTCCATTAGGCACTGCAGCACCTTCTCCTGATGCATAATTTTGCTTCAACTACTTCTGAAAACATTATTAATCGTACGTTTGGTATAAACCTTAATTTGTTTGCACCGAAACATGAAAAAATTTGCAGATTCCATGTACAATGCGAATTGATTATATGCGAAGCATGAAGGAGGAAGGTAGGTAAGTCACTGTGAGATCAGCACAACGTTGCGACGGGGACGAAAATTATGGCGTACGTGACTTCTCTGTAACAATTCTCGTGTTTGGACGTGGGAATTACCTTTAGGATGACTGCCAGTTGGGTGTGTTGGTAAAGGTTCATGATGAAACAAGCGCTAAAAATACACACACTCAGAGTGCTTGTCTGTGTCCTCTCTGAGTGTGTGTATTTTTAGCACTTGTTTTATCATGAGGAATTACCTTCGTAGTCTATTCACGTCACTTGATACCAAATTGGGTGTATGTGGAGCTAGCAAAACGGCCATGAGCACACTATGAGCATAGCGTGTAGTCATGTTGTACATGACACCCATGTAATGATTATCATGTTTGGACGTGTCATTTACCTTCGTCGTCTGTTCCCGTCCCGCGATACCCAATTCGGTGTATTTGGAGTTAGTGAAACGGCCGCGAGAACTCCATGAGCGTAGCATGTAGTCATGTTTTACATCATAGGCATGTGATGATTATTATGTTTGGAAAAGTCATTCACTTTCGCTGTCTGTTCACATCACGTGATGGCAAATTTGGCATATGTAGAGCAGCGAAACAACGGCGATCGGGCTATGAGCATGGCATGTAGTTAGGTTTTTCATGAGAGGCATGCCATGATTATAATGTTTGTACGTGTTATTTACCTTCATCGTCCATTCACGTCGCGTAATATCCAATTTGGTATATGTGAATATAGTGAAACGACCACGAACGCACCATTGGCGTGACGTGTAGTCATGACTTACATGACATGCATGTCATGACTTCCACGTTAAGGTCTGTCACTTATGTTCACCCTACAGTCATGTCATACCAAACCATTTTTGCAAAATATTATATGAACGAAACCACCACAAGAGCACCAAGATGATGAAATGTAAATCAGAACATTCGTGACATACATGTCATGATTTTCATGCTATGACTAGTCGTCTGTGCTCGTCATACAGTTATATTATGCCATTCCAAGTTTCGTACAGACCCTATCATCGAAATGTCGTAAGTAGATAGATAGATAGATAGATAGAAGATAGATAGATAGATAGATAGATAGATAGATAGATAGATAGATAGATAGATAGATAGATAGATAGATAGATAGATAGATAGATAGATAGATAGATAGATAGACAGAGACAGACAGGACAGACGACAGACAGACAGACAGACAGACAGACAGATCAGATAGATAGATAGATAGATAGATAGATAGATAGATAGATAGATAGATAGATAGATAGATAGATAGATAGATAGATAGATAGATAGATAGATAGATAGACAGACAGACAGACAGACAGACAGGACAGACAGACAGACAGACAGACAGACAGACAGACAGACAGACAGACAGACAGACAGACAGACAGACAGATAGATAGATAGATAGATAGATAGATAGATAGATAGATAGATAGATAGATAGATAGATAGATAGATAGATAGATAGATAGATAGATAGATAGATAGATAGATAGATAGATAGATAGATAGATAGATAGATAGATAGATAGATAGATAGATAGATAGATAGATAGATAGATAGATAGATAGATAGATAGATAGATAGATAGATAGATAGATAGACAGACAGACAGACAGACAGACAGACAGACAGACAGACAGATAGACAGACAGATAGATAGACAGATAGATAGATAGATAGATAGATAGATAGATAGATAGATAGATAGATAGATAGATAGATAGATAGATAGATAGATAGATAGATAGATAGATAGATAGATATTTTTGTAACTGCCGGTTATGTCATCACTGTTACATCGATCTTCAAACGAAAGCAGCTGAGCATTAACATTAAATATCTCAAGAACATGAGGTCCTCCTTTTCTGCCTAATAAATGTGCCAGACAGTATTATTTGATAATCGATATACTTTGTTATCACTACCAGTGCATACTCCGCACAAACGCGAGTGCACACATGTTACATTTTGAGGGATTCTATGTAACCAATGCTTCTGAGGCCTTCAGTCCATGCTGTCGTCTGAAAGTGTGGGCACAGACTTGCCATAGCTTGATGTGACCGTTGGCAGTAAGCCGCACTTTCCACGGGAAACGAAAACGATCCGCTTATTGCATCCCCCATACTAAGGGGCTTTCTTCTACAGAAGCGTTCTATAACGTGTGCCAGAAGGTAGCTATTTGCAACGTTTGTACAGAGACACAAGTGCCACGAAACCACGGTCTAGGATTCGAACGAAATAACTATGCATCCTCATAGTATACATTCCTCCTTCACGCCAAAATAGCATTGCCTCACAAATTCATGATTGTGATTCCTTTAGGGGTAAAGCTCCCTATGGCATTGCTTGTGCGACCCCCGTTGTCCTATTGCGCAACCTGTGGGGCACGTACCCGCATACCAGTGGCACATACCCGCCCTCGGGCACATATCCTCATGTTCACATGTTACGAAAAACGCAGCGCGGCGTCGTTATCACGCTCTCGCTGTTAACGAAGCATTGACAGCAGAAACGAGGTACATACTCTCGTTTAGTCCTTGGATTGTTCGCTGGAAGGCGGCACTTGTATGATAGTATGTGATAAAAATGTATGATGAATATATAATATGTATGACGAATATATGGTAAAAAGAAGTCAGGTGGTGGTACTAGAAGTGTTCACTAGATGGACGGATGTACGCATTGATGGACTCTCTGATGGAAGCATGGGCGGATTGACGGACGCTTCGCCCCACTAGGGATAGCTAGGGATCACACCAGCACAGGATGAATCGCTACTCCTAAAATCATTTAGAAGTACTTAATATCATTTAAGCCAACGTCACCAGACGCAAAGGTGGAAACGTAGATCGTTTAAGTGTGGTGAAAGTGAAATCAAAAGCCTCTGTAAGAATTGCTTGATAGATTCCAGCTTGCGATAAACACTGTAACCTCGGCAGTGGCGTAGCCAAAGAGTGGCACTGTGAGACCATGACCCCCCCCCCCTCCTCCTCTTCACGAAATTTTTTCGACACGCATACACAGCGTGAATTTAGCATAAGTATGCTTGCCATCACTACTGATCTAGGAGGTGCCATCCCCCTCAAAAAATGTCTGCATATTATCCTGGGCCTCTCGTTATAGCTATATTCTGGTTATCTTGATGCACTTCAATGAATCAGTTGCTTTCAAATGCGGAGCATTTTTTTGTCGCACGATCGGCGTCGGTACCGTCCACATCGGTTCGTCTCGTGTCTTGTGCCTCGTCTTGTCTGCCTCAAACGAGGGCGGTGTGTACATAGGCGGCTTTTTTAGTTGTTTTATATTTGTCTGGTTCAACTTGGGGTGGAGTCCACTTCTCGTGCACATCCTGCCCTCTCGAAAATGCACTTCACTCTGCCCTGTTCATTTTTCGTTTCTAATTGGCGTTGCCTGCTATACGTTTATGGTGCGGGCTGAGGATTTGTTTTCATACCTCACAATACAGGATCAATGTACACAAAAGGCGGAGCGCGCGTTCTTAATTTAGTCACGGACGTCTCCTCTCCCTCTAATACAACGATGGCACCAAGCAATAAACACACACTTTAACTTTACACTCTTTGCCTTTGCTTCTCCTTCATTCAATAGGGAAGAATAATAAAGACGAACTAACAATTAGGCATTCCCAAGCCATACCCTATTACGCGACATTCATGCGACAACGCCACCACTATGCGACGCATTTGCTTAAGTTCCCGCCGTGGGAAGATGCCAGCGCCATTTTTAAATCGCTTTTTGAAGTGATGTACTTCATATATTGACAAAATTGGCTAAGTCCTCTGCATGACGACACAGGCAGTGAGGTATTTGTATATTGTTTTGCATTTTGGGCTCTCGTGAAGAACCACGTCGAAGAAAAAAAAAGTGCAAGCTCGGCACGTGTGAACCAAGGCACTGCAGTGTTTATGCGCTTCGCGCCTGACGTGACCCTTTTGAATTATACATAGCCTCGAGGGGTCAGCTGCCCTGAATCGTGGCGAAAGCACGGCTTGGGGAGACTGCACCAGCGATTATTCAGTGAAAAGGAAAGAGAGCATGGCGCCTGACGCAAGACACGGACAGGAAATTTGTTAGAGGAGACAAAGACCAGAGGGTTAACGGCAAGATACACAACTAAGAAAGTGCATAATACCATCAAGAAATATTTAAATAAAGATAAGAGTCAATAAGTAGAAAAGCTGAAATAAATAAATAAATAAATAAATAAATAAAGAGAGCATGCCCCTGTGAGATATTACAAGGGGATAACCTAAAAGGTGCATGGGCCATTTTGAGATATAGGCAGATGTAAGGTAGATACAAGCCGATATAATAATATTAATAATAATAATAATAATAATAATAACAGTAGTAGTAGTAGTAGTAGTAGTAGTAGTAGTAGTAGTAGTTTAGAGGTTCTGCCTGCACTAAGTCAGATGGTTGATTGGCTCTTGCTTCTAAAGACAGAATTTTTGCAGCTGTCAAAGTCAGTCGCTGACCTTGATGAGTCAGTCTCTTTTCTTTCAAAGCAATATGATACCACACGTGAACAGCTCAAATCTTCAGAGGGCGCTGCATTAAACAGAGACAGAGAAATTAAAAAACTGAACGAAATTGTTGAGGCTCAGACTAAAATTATACATCGTTTACAACAAGAGCAAAACGAGTCCGACCAACACAGTAGACTGTCTAACTTGGAATTTCATGGCTTACCAGTCACCCAAAATGAAAATTTGAAAAAAAAATGCTCATAGATCTTGCTGTGAAACTTGAACTGCATGATTTTTATGCTACTGATGTGGTTGCTGTGGATCGCCTTCCTGGCAAGCAGGATTATTTTCCAACAGTTCTGGTGCACTTTTGCAATGTCGCTACGAGAGAAAAATGGTATAACAGGCGTGGTAAATTACGAGAGTTATACCTCACTAAAGTGCCACCGAAACTTTTCTTCAATGACAACTTAACAAAGCTAAACAGGCATCTGTTCTGGCTTGCTAGGTCAGCGGGCAAGCAAAACAACTACGAATTCGTTTGGGTGAGAGCAGGCAAAATATTTGCCAAAAAGGATGAAGACGCTCCACACATTCGAATAATCAGTGACGGTGATATTGAAAAGATCAAAGGAATATGGTGCCATCTGCTCCACTTGCAGTTTCCAACTTCTATACTTTTCAGAGCAGCTTCGGTCCTAACTCCGACTCAAATTTTACTTTGTTTAATGTAAATATTCGCAGCTTGCGCAAATACTGGGAGGAGTTCAAAAGGGTGGCAGAAGATGCAAACACTTACGTGGATGTTTTGTA
The DNA here is from genome assembly GCA_013436015.1 of Rhipicephalus annulatus. Taxonomy (NCBI): domain Eukaryota; kingdom Metazoa; phylum Arthropoda; class Arachnida; order Ixodida; family Ixodidae; genus Rhipicephalus; species Rhipicephalus annulatus. The sequence continues at coordinate 99,187 of WOVY01012801.1, read as the reverse complement.
TTCACTGAAATTAATGCTCCAGATTCATTCCTGCATTCATTTGTGCTGAAAGGTTTCATCGCTATATTCTTAACTTGAGGAGTTCGTAGAGGTTGTGGCATTGCTGTTTTTCTGAATGATAAGTATACTGCTTCTGAAGAAAGGTTAATTTCACCCATGCTGAAGTTTTTACTTTAAAGTTGTGTTCCTTTCTTTTAAATCTTACTTTTTTAGCAATGTACCACCCCCCCCCTCCAACGGTAGTGTCAGCCACTTTATTCTAGAACTAGAAGCTGTCTTGAAGCGTTTTAGTTGTGAAGAAACATTTTGCATCACGGGGGACCTGAACATTGATATTTTATGTCTAGGTAAAATCCGAGTGTCTGATTATCTTTCATCTCCGTCAGCTTTCGGCCTGGAACACACAATTACAGCTTTCACACGAGAAGAAGTCGTAAGTGGTCAATTAAAACGCTCTTGTTTGGACCATACAGCAGTACGGGCGCCGAATCACACTTTGAGCTCCTGTGTCATAGCACAACGCCTAGCAGACCATTACTTAACTTCCTGCCGCCTTTCTTCGTAAACCTTGCCTTCTGTCTCTGGCTGCTTGAAAGCGGACAGCTCGCGTAAAGAAATGCGTGTCTCAGTTATTGATCAACGCAAATCGGAATCGGCAATAAAGAGTTCGATTGGTCTGCTCTCAATGTTTCTGGTTATCCTGGTAAAGTATATGACAGGTTTTGCTCGAAAATGCGTAATCTGCAACATTCTTGTACTCGTATTGCTAGGGCTAAGCAAATACGTAATCACAACTGGCTGTCCCAGATATTTTAGAAGCAATCGCTGACAGAGACATGCTTTGAAAACAATTTAGACGGTCCCCTGGTAATGCAGATCTTGGTACCAACTACAGAATCGCAAGGAATAAAGTGGTTGCCCTTATCCGATGCGCAAAACGACGATACTTCCATCATCAGTTTCAGTTATCTGCCAGAAACCCGGCGTGGATGTGGTCACTGATAAACTATCTTCGTGCTGAAGAAAAAAGCGATGCTAATTCTACTGATGCGTTTACTGGGGACCCTGCACATACAGCTGATCTTTTCAATCGCCACTTCGCAAATGTGTCTAGTGGACTTCCTTCGGCGGCGAAAGGCCATTCTGGTTTAAATAAATCAACACCTGCCTCAGCCTTCCTTCCAACTTTAACAATAGATGACCTCACTAGAATAGTTTCTGGCTTCAAAAGGCAGAAACCAGCAGGTATTGACGGTCTGTATCTTTGCTGCAGCGGAATCTGGACGCATTATTAGAAATTCTGCTTTTCATGCTTAATGGATTCCTGGAGACGGCTTCTCTCCCATCAGTCTTAAAAACAGCAATTGTAAAGCCACTAGTTAAAGGTGGACCAAAAGATAGCCTTGACAGTTACCAACCCATTTCAGTTTTACCTATCTTATCCCAAACAATTGAGAAATTCTTATTGCGATGGATGACTTCCTTTTTAGATAAATTTTCGCTCATTTCAAGCCGCCAGTTTGGTTTTGTCGCAGGTCGTGGCACAATTGATCTACTTGAGAAATTTTCCGATGAACTCAATGATACTTTGGAACATAGCATGTTTGCCTGTGCTTTATTTCTCGATATCGCTAAAGCATTTGACACCGTAAACCACTCTATATGGCTTGAAAAAGTTTATTTTCTTGGCTTTAGGGGTCCGTTTTACGACTTTCTTAAAAATTATCTTTCTGATCGTTCCCAGGTAGTGCGGTTATACAATCAGTTACCTTTCAGTAATAGGCTTCCCTTGAAATCTGGTGTACCACAGGGATCCATTTTATCACCTCTTTTATTTAATATAGTAATAAATAAAAAATTTTACTGCTGCTGTTCCAAAATGGCTTGTATTTCAGTATGCAGACGACACTGTTCTGTTAACGAAACATGTATGTTACAATAAAGCGTTGTCACTACTACAAGACAGTGTTTGTGAGGTTGCGTCATGGTTTACAGATAATTGCCTGGTGATTAATCAGAAAAAAACGAATATAAATTGCTTTAAAAATTCATTGAAAGCAATGGTTACGAATGCACCCCTACTTTTTCATGCCCGTGATTGCGCCTGCGGTAATTGTACTCCCATTCAATATGTTATTTCTATAAAATATCTTGGTGTATTCTTCGATAGCAACCTGTCCTGGAATGATCATTTGGCTTACATTTGTGACAGACTACAAAAAATCTCTTGGTTACTTTTCAATATTAGATCAATTGCTCCCACCGATATTAAAGTGACAATCATGCTTGCTCTTGCGTATAGTATCCTACAATATGGCACCACTTTATTCGCTTCTGTTCTTCGCGATGGCAGCGTCGGGTTGACAATATTTTAAAAGGTATGTTTAAATCCATTTTGTATAATCATTCTTCAACAGACTATGTAAATTTATTTTCTCTACTTTGCCTGCCGTCTTTCAAAGAGTCCTTTAACTAAACTGTTGTATTACCGCATTTCTGGGGCTCTCAGTTCAAAAACGAATGCATTACCCCTCGTATATTTAGAAAAACTGCCCGCTTTTCTGTACCATTCGTCAAAACACGATATGGCAAAGCTAGTAGAAAGGTCTATGTCCCTACTGTTTTTAATAACATCCCCGACAGTGTTTTTTCGGCAACGACTAAACGCAGTCTACGAAAGAGCCTCAGGTCTCTTTAATGCTGCATCAGTTATCGCATTATTATTTTTTTCTAGTTTCTTGCATACTGGGTATAATCTGTTTCATATTTTTCAATGCTTGTCTTCACATTTCTGCTGTTTAGGTAGTATTGCTTCCGCTAAATTGATTCTTGATAGTTATTGTGTTTATATGTAGCGTAAATGAGTTACATGTACCCTTTCTTTGATTGTTTACATGAAAAGCTTTTCAATATATATATATATGTCATCTCTCGTCTGCCGATGTGCCGGGCCAAGTCCTCCAAGCCACTGTCTGGCTTTGACAGGCCTGTTCTTTGTTTTGTAGAACTGAAGATGACAATAAAGATTATTATTATTATTATTATTATTATTATTATTATTATTATTATTATTATTATTATTATTATTATTATTATTATTATTATTTTACTGCAAACACTTTTGCTGCTGAGGCCCGGCAATCCGGATTCCTTGCTGATCGCGGTATTATAAAATTATTGGGACAGTTTAGTAATACATATATTCCGCTCTAGACAAAAACATGTGCTGTTCTGCTCTGTTCTTAATTTTGCAAAAGCGTTCGAAGCTGTAAATCATACCATTTTATTGTAAAACCTATTTCGTTTGGGCTTCAGGGGGCCATTTTATTATGTGCTCTCAAATTACCTACAAGCCAGGTCACAAGTTATTTAGGGAGGTTTGGAAGTAATAAGCAATGAAAAATATATTACAGGGGGTGTGTCACAAGGATTCGTGTCGTCACAGTTGTTATTTGACTGATTTATGAATGACTTTCCCTCAGTAATTTGTAAAAACAATGTGTGTCACTATGCATATAATGCGGTGCTATTAACGTCTCACATGCGTTTAAAGGAACGTATGAAAATGCTCTTTACAGTGCAATCTATAATGACACGCAAGGGTTCACAAAGGTTGTTTATTTCTAAACAAAAAGAAAACCAAACTAATTTGTTACCGTAGCCCTCTTAGAATACAAAAAAATAACATGCCATTTGTTATTCACACGGAGTATTGTAATGTATGCAAACGTACTGCATTAGAAAATGCAGAGACATTCAGATACCTAGGCGTACTGTTTTAGAGTAGTATGTCTTGGCAGCATCACTTGGCACCTATATTTTCGAAACTGAAAAGTGTGACATGTCTGCTTTTCAACATAAAGAGCTTAGTGCCTCTACAAGTGAAAAAAAAAAGATATTTCATTTGCTAGCATATAGTACTGTGAGTGAGATATGATATAATGGTTTTCGCATTTTGCTCAGAGCGCGGGAAGACAGCATATGCACTTTGCTTCGAAATAATCCAAATAGTGTTGCTTACGGTAGCAAGCTAGATGGCAATGCTATTTCTTATGATTCAGGTATTTTTTAGGTTTCAGGATTTGTTAAAAAAAACAGTTGTTTTAAGATACAACAGGTGTGATGAATATAAAGTGCCGTATGTTGAGCGTTGATCGCTAAGAGAAAGCGAAAAAGAAAACCTTTTACTGCACTTAGATTTTCTTTACATATGGATAAGAGTGTAGAAGTGTATATGTTTCCAAAATTTTCAATGAACAAAAGTTTTCTTCAGCTAGTTCAAAAAACGCATATAAAGGAATTTACTCTCTGAGCTGTGAACTGACATTTTCTTGGTCTACTTGTATGCCAAATGTGCCTTTGGTCCCTCCTTTGTTCATTTTTGTTTCAATTTACTGCCTGTAAAAAAGCAATAGTATTAATCATGTAGTCTGTTCATCAGCAAAAAAAAATGGCAGATCCCTCGTACTGTGCGAATCAATATATGCGAAGCACGAATAAAGAAGGTTGATATGTCACTTTAAAGTCAGCACAACGTAGGAGGCAGACGTAAAATAAGCCGTACATGACTTACATGACTTACAAGCCGTACCTGACTTCCATATCATGATTATTATGTTTGCATGCGCCATTTACATCCATCGTCTATTCACGTCACGTGATACCAAATTTAGTATCCCGAGACGAGATGTGGGGCGCTAGCGAAACAGCCGTGAGCGCACTATGAGCGTACCATGTAGTCATGTTTTACATCACATGCATGTCGTGACTACTATGTTTGAACGTGTGATTTACCGTCATCGTCTATTCATGTCATGCGATTCCGATGTCAGTACATCTGGAGCGAGCTATGTGCGTAGCATGTAGTCAGGTTTCACAGAACACGCATATCAAGATTATCATGTCTGGACGTGTCATTTACTTTCGTCATCCATTCACGTCTCGTAATACCAAATTTGGTATATGTGAAGCTAGTGAAACGACCGCGAGCGTAGCATGAGCGTGGCGGGTAGTCATAACTAGTTATAACATGCATGTCATGATTTCCACGTTAGGGTCTCTCACTTATGTTCGCCATACAGTCATGTCATACCATGCCATTTTTGCAAAATATCGTATGAACAAAACCACCACAAGAGCAGCAAAACCTTGAAATGTAAATCATGACATTCATGACTTACATATCTTTAGTTTTATGTTATGACTCGTCAATTATGTTCGTCATACAGTCATCTTATGCCATACCAATTTCAGTGTCGATACCATTATCGAGACGGCCAGGAAAGCTAAAAGTCGTAGCCGGCTAGATAGATAGATAGATAGATAGATAGATAGATAGATAGATAGATAGATAGATAGATAGATAGATAGATAGATAGATAGATAGATAGATAGATAGATAGATAGATAGATAGATAGATAGATAGATAGATAGATAGATAGATAGATAGATAGATAGATAGATAGATAGATAGATAGATAGATAGATAGATAGATAGATAGATAGATAGATAGATAGATAGATAGATAGATAGATAGATAGATAGATAGATAGATAGATAGATAGATAGATAGATAGATAGATAGATAGATAGATAGATAGATAGATAGATAGATAGATAGATAGATAGATAGATAGATAGATAGACAGACAGACAGACAGACAGACAGACAGACAGACAGACAGACAGACAGACAGACAGACAGACAGACAGACAGACAGATAGATAGATAGATAGATAGATAGATAGATAGATAGATAGATAGATAGATAGATAGATAGATAGATAGATAGATAGATAGATAGATAGATAGATAGATAGATAGATAGATAGATAGACAGACAGACAGACAGACAGACAGACAGACAGACAGACAGACAGACAGACAGACAGACAGACAGACAGACAGACAGACAGACAGATAGATAGATAGATAGATAGATAGATAGATAGATAGATAGATAGATAGATAGATAGATAGATAGATAGATAGATAGATAGATAGATAGATAGATAGATAGATAGATAGATAGATAGATACGCTTAAAGGCGCTGAATTTCGCTAAGAAATGCTTCGCATTTAAATAAAGCAACGATAGTTTCTGTGAACTTGTGACCTCATCGTTGTAACCGGCTTTGCCGGGCCTAGACGCTCAAGTCTTCGTAGACTTAGGCAGGCCCGTTTCTTTCTATTTCTCTTGGATGTGTACAATAAAGTATTATTATTATTTTATTATTATTATTATTATTATTATTATTATTATTATTATTATTATTATTGGACATGTCTTTTTTTCATGACAGAAGCGTAATAATTGCGTGCCAACACTTGGATCATGTTGCAAGCTTTTCGCTCTTTCTTCTTGTATACGGGGACTCGAAGGCCACTAGCCAGTGATATGAACCTGATGACAGCCTGCTCATTTTCATCCGCCAAGTATTTGAGAACAGGCCAGGAAGCTTCCGCACTCCTCAGTGAAGAAGCGGGCCCATTCATCTATTGGTGTTGGATTAGCAGAGCTAGAATAATACAGCAGCTCACCACTAAATCAATTTTTTGACAAACAAGGCCCCTTTTAGAGCACCCACCGTTTGGTATCCCATAGCTTATAATCCATGATCTTATTGCAAAACATAGAAGGATAAAGTAATGCTGATTCTAAACTTACCTTTTCACTGCCACTTTTATAGATTCATCTAACGTGCTTCATATGAAGATTGTCGGGCAGAACTCGAGTAACAAAAGGTACACAAGCGAAATGCTTCGAAGTTTCCCTTAACCACACCATGATTAGATTAGTTATACTTTAACTAACTGTTCTACGACTATGCGCGAATTTCTCTCGTATTATCAAGCCTTCACGCTTTTTTCCCTCATTATCTCGCTTGAGTGAACTACGGTTCACGCTCTGAATAAATAAGTGTCGCCTCGAGCAGGAGCCGAATCACTCCTGTAGTTGCCAAAGAAACGAAACAAAGAATGCTTCAGCATCAATAATTTACCAGCTGAAAGCCCTAAGAAAAGTATTACAAGAGTAGCTATAGGCTCGAAACCAAGACCATACACACTGCTCAGGAGTGTTCTTTATACTGAATGCATCATTGTGTCACGACGACATTCAGGTATCAAAGCTTCTAAACAAACTCCCTTGTTGTTTAGATGCAACTTACTTGGATGTTGCCTCTGAATGTTTTGATTCTCGGCAGCGTGGTTGCATGAAAAGTATTTTTATACGCCTTAAAAATTCAGGGGAAAAGTACCGCGCTTCAATTATGCGCTGTTTTGATGTAGAGGCTCTCTAGAAGCGCACATCTCGTCACTCAATCTTTTAACACGGAATTGTGTTAATACGAAGTCGACAAAAATTCCAGTGACGTATTTACGTCATGTATTTGAAATTAATAAAATTGACGATAAGGAAGGAAAGAAGGCAAAAATTTTAACAAGTTCAACTGCCAGGAATTGAACTTATCACTTCTCGGACGATGACAACTGCCCAGCACTCGACTGACTAAAAAAGTATGGTCACAGAGGCCGATGCAGCAAGTGTCACAACCGCACTTCTCACACAATCTCCTTCGTATGGCACTCTCTGTGTTCGGAGTTAGATAGGATTGGGCGTTGCCCTCTAGTGTGAGTGGTGAAGGAATGTTGAGCATGAGGACACCAGCGCCTTCATTGAATGGTTCGACTACAGCATTGTTAAAGTATGGCCTCCGATATTGAACGCTGTCTCGGAAGTCATGGTTAAATCACATTAATACTAGCGAGAAACGCTAGGCCGCACTGGCATCGGGAGTCGCTGTTACGTTTTTTGCGTTTCGTTTCGTGTTAGCCTGTGACAGCTCGTCATAGCTTTTACACAAACAGCATTTTTTCGCCGCTGACTATGTGAAGTACGAGAACTAAACTAAACGTTGCCTTTCTGCTACGCAAATAAGCACTGCAGAAAGGCAACAAAGGGCAATTATTGTGCCATGGTGGAGGGAGACAGAAGCCAGTGGGACAGGGGACGCCTTCCCACCTTGGTGGCTCCAGCTACGAACCTTTGCCTCCCATGTTACTGAAGCACAGTCTTGCCGTGTACTTATGAGCAGACGCCTAGGGTTACAACATTACTTGGGTGTGCACACCATGCCATTTCTCTTCTTCAGTGATGACGTTTGGAAGAAGTGCATGTTGAGTACCCAGAGTTTATTATGTGCTTCTCGGTGTCATAGCGCGGGGTTCTAGATACGCTGTCTGCAGATGTATGTTGGCACGTTTAGCTACAGCAACAGTTAAATCTTGATCAAGGGGGTCAGTCGTGGTCGTGGAGAAGTGCTACTAGGCGTCAACGTGGGTGTGTTCACACCAAATGGTGCTATAGCTGCTAAATGCCACCCGTTACTGAACAAGCTGTCATATACCACTACAAAGTGAGCACTATTTCTGTGAAGACAGGTTTTACTTATGTGTGGTAAACAGATTCCTGTCACAGTAGGATAAGCCATAGTTTTAACGTGATAGCACTGCAGATATCCTTCCGCGGAAATTCCAGCATAGTCGTCGGTGTCGGCATCGTTGGTTGTGAGTGACAAATGATCATTTTGTCCATGTCCAAGAAATGCAGTTAGCTCCAAAAGAGCTGACAACGGGATGTAAGATGCTGGTGGTGGTGGCAAAGGTGTTGCAGCAGGCGGGGTTAGCCTGGCCTGCATGGCCGGTAATTGTTCCGCCTGAGCGTCTCCTGAATTTGGAAATTGCCACCACGTGTCAGACAGTCTAGTGTCTCGCAGAAAGACCAACAAAATTCGTTGCACGTTCCTCCTAGTTGCCACTTGTCCTTCAGGAAAAATGACGTCGTCAACTATCCGGTGCCTATGACAGCCTTTTTACAAGGTGCGGATCATCGCTGCTTTTTGCACATGAAACGGGGGGCAAAGCCAAATGAATTGTTCAATGTCTCCGATGTCACCGCAGAAGGCAAAGAACGGGGTAGCGTATCTTCCAGTCTTGAATGACCAAGTCGGGGTGTATGCGGAGCCGGTTCTTATGCGGTACAACAACGTCGCTTGTTCACGAGAAAGTTTATGAATTACACATGCTTGGTGTGGAAACTTGTATATCGCTTTGAAATGATTGCGTATGACATCTTTGTTCTTCTGGTAAGTCGTGGGAGTTCGTACTTTCGGGATAGATGTCCGTGCCTCGCATGCAAGGCCATCAGCTTTTCATGGCTTTCAATCCTAAGTCGGATGAGATGCATCAAAAATTTATATTAAAGCTCTTGCCATCTAGTGTTTAATTAGTGCCAGAGATTGTCTGGTAAACTTTTCTTGAGGTAGGCCATGATGCAGTCTTTGTAGCGCCAATTTGGAGTTCGTCAGCACTACAACATCTCGTGCAGAAAAGGATCGCAATTTTTCGAAAAACTGCCGTGAATGCAGCGCTTTCCACCGTTGTGGACAAAACCACGTGCTCCAGGTGGTCTGACCATCAGATGCCAAGGCAGATGCAGAAAGCCGCTGCGCAGCTATACGTTTGTGTGCACACTGATCCGTTGGTGTACTCTTGAAGGTGGCCGCGGTACATGGTGCTCAAGTGGACCAGCACAAGATATTTTGCTTCCGCGGCTGGAAGCGTGCGCTTCGCTGGTAGCTTGGGTACGCTGAAGTTACACGCTACATCCACAAAAGAACATGGCAGGTCCAAAGGGCGCCGTTTAGGCAGTTTCAAGACTGAATATCAAAATGTGTTCATGCCGCGTTGAAATGTGAGCCAGTTCTTGCCCTTAGCCGCCGGAGAAGGGCCGTGCCTGTGAAGGACTCGCCCAGTCTTGACAGCTGCGTCATTAAGGCCTGAGACGCCAAAACGCGGAGCGGAAGAGACTCGGCTTCATTGGTGACCTTCGTGTTTGAAGCCGCCTGAGGAGCTCCCATCGCCAAGCGAAGACCCTTTCTGTGCACTGCCTCTAGGCGTTCGAACTGGTTCGGTGATGGCGATATCAGGGGCAACTGATAAAGAATGCGGCTTGTTATAAGCGCAGCATTCAATTTAAGCATGGACATAGGATTGTTGCCCCAACGTACCGCTGCCATGCGACGAAGAACATTGGTCCTTTGCACTGATGCAGTGACTATACCATCAACAGCACGTCGCCATAATAGCTTGTTGTCGATGGCAATGCCATGGAGACGGACACTTGTTGCACAATGAATTCAGTGGCCTCGAATATTCAGCGACAGACGTGTTGACCTCCGTTTCCCTCCCGGGAAGAGCATGAAGGCCGATTTTTCCACTGATAGAGATAGGCCCAGTGTCAACAAGTGACGCTCAATGATTGAAATAGCGCTTTGTGCTACCCGGGCCGAACGTTTGTGCTGGTACCCTGAGATCCAAATGCAGATGTCATCGGCGTAGATAGATATTTTACTGCTTTCAGAGCTAAGTGCAGAGTGTCAGGAAGACTGGCCATGGCAGCGTTAAAAAGCAAGGGATATAGAACACTTCCTTGTGGCACGCCGAGAGAAACGCGTCTCTCTTCGCTCGTTACATTTCCAAGCTTGACCCGGACACAGCGGTCTCTGAGAAATTCATGTACGAACCGAAGAGCATTTCCCGACACACCCATGGCTTGGAGCCCATTCACGAAGCCTGCCTGAAGCACACAATCATATGCCTTGGCAACGTCCATGAAGACGGCGAGTGTCGAGAGTCCGCTGACGTGGTGGTGCTCGATGTGGATTATTCTTCCCGTCAGCAGTGGAAGAGTGGAACAAATTGCCACGTGAATGCGTTAATCATTCCTCTGTAGATTCATTTGTTCGGAATCTAGAAAGCCTGTTTTATGAAGACTAAAAGCAACTTTTGTTTTTTTATGTTTGTGAGCGCTTCCGAACACACTGATCACAGTAGCCCCTGCTGATACCTCGATGTTTTGTGACCTGTCCATGATTTTGTACAATTGCTTTCATCGTACAAGTTTTATTTTCACCATCATCTTGTGATTCTGTTTCTTCCGCTATGTGCGATATTGCTTGGTTTGTACGCGATTGTGTATATTTGCTCGCCCACCCTGTATGAGCCTGAGAAAGGCTTACAGTATTAAATAAATAAATTAGGTCCAAAACACTGTCCTGTGCACTCAGTCGTGGGTGAAATCCCGTCATACACGATGGCCATCGTCTTCCTTGTTCAGTGTCCCAAGTTAATATTGTACATATTAATCTTTCCATCAACTTAGATACGCATGATGTAAGAAATACCGCTCAATATGATGCGAGGCTCGCAGGATCCTTTCCGGACTTAGGACAGGCACCACCCATGTTGTCTTCCAAACAACTGGTATCTCTCTTGTGCTCCAGACAAGTATAAATATGTTAAAGGGCCCTTTTTCTCTCATGTGGCAGATTTGTCAGCATTTGATTGCTGATCAAATCGGGACCCACGACACAGCGTCTTCTTAATTTGCTAAGTGCCATATCCAGCTCTCGAGAGCTGAATGGCGTATCCATCGTGTGGAAAAATTGGGTTGACAGGGGAATCGCCGCCCCTGCTGATCTGCCAGATGTGTACACGTCTGCGAAATCCGCTGCAAGGGTGTGCAAATCTTTCCCTTGTTTCAAAGCAAGTGCTTCAAATGGCCTGTGTGAGTGGCTCTTGCCAGCAAGACTATTTATTACTGCCCATATCCTTGTTAAAGACGTAACCGTTGATAAACTCTCACAGAAAGCGGCCCATTGAATTCGTCTTAATTTTTTTGTATGGCAACGGATCGCAGCGTTTATCCTGTTATATTCGGTTTTCGCAGACGGACCACGTTTTGTTCTGATTAGTTTCCGTTCCGCTCGTGCACATGCTGCGCAGTGGTTCTTCAATTTTAAGTCAGGAGCAGGAAAATAGTCGGGCAGTTTCAGCAACGAAGTTGCCGCTCGCTTGCTTTGCAACATATCTGCGAACAGCTCATCACTAGATTTGTCCAACGCTTCTCTGTGGGTGTCCCAGCGTGTTAAATTGCAGAATTGTTGACCAGCAGTTAGAAATCCCGGGATATTGGTGAAGATGGGGAAATGGTCGCTGCCTATCCTGTCTGGTGGCGTGGTCGATGATACCAGAAGGCCCGTGGAGTGAAATACAAGGTCTATTGCACTCCATGAATCTGGTGGCCCAAAAAATGTAGGTTTGTCAGCATTCGCCACACTTAAGTGGGCCGCATCCGCAGCAGCTAGAAGTTCCTTGCCTCGAAAATCTACACTCTTATTTCTCCAGAGGGATGGTGCGCGTTAAAATCGCCACAGATTATTCGAGGAGCAGCACATAGAGTGCAAAGATCCTTTAGGAAAGCCTCCATGGAGACCTTCTTTCGCGGGCTTGTGCATACCGATACCACACTCAGTTTTCGGTTTCCCAGGCACACTTGCACAGCAGTGACTTCCAGTGAGTTGTGTTAAGGTTGAAGGAGGATCGCAGGAGGATACGAAAAACAAACAGGTTTATGACACCATTTACACTTATTTACAGCAAAGAAAGGTTAGTGGCTTCACAAACCACGAGCGTGGTGTTTGAACCATTACATAGTTCAGAGCGACATCCAGCACTCTGCGGCGTCGTTTTAAGCCCTATCAGGCTCCTCCTCTTTGAGTGGAACACCAATCACACACACACATCAGGTGAGGGGGACGAGCATGCACAGTCCATGTGAACGTCTAATATTGAGTCGTGATCACTGCACTGCAAGGTGGCACCAGCGGGGCTTTTCCTCGTCGTGTGTGTGCCGCTAGTCGAGAGGTACCAAGCCCCTGACAGCATACATCAAAGTGTCCGCCGATTTGTTCGTGTAATTAGCGGGGCGATTTGTGGTGGCCGCCACGGTCTCTTCCAAGGAAGATGCTGTCTTTGTTGTCCTCTCTCGAAAGGGTAACGGCGTCGTGGCGCCACGACGTCTCACCCTCGGGCTAGCAGGGACAATGCCTGGCGGGCATAGGCAGCCCGCTGGTCGGCTACTTGATTGAGGATTAAAAGAGCGCCGCTCCCCTGTCAGCTCTGGCGCCTGTCACAACAGTTTCCCCTTCGCCAGATGAGTCGCCGAGGCCATCAGTCACCGCTGCTGCTCGAAGGGACGATGAAAGGGTCCGTAGTTGAAAGTCAGGATCTCGCCTTTGCTTGCCACATGGTCTGGGTAATTGCCGAAATCTTCGACAGCATCTAGCAGACTAGGCGCCGAAGGGATTGAGAGCCTCCCCAGTAGACTGGCTTACGCACAATAGCGTCTGCCCAGATGAATTGCCGGGCCAAACTTAACAGAGCGTGGTGGTTGAACCGTTACATAGTTCAGAGCGACGTCCAGCACTCTGCGGCGTCGTTTTAAGCCCTGTCGGGCTCCTCCTCTTTGAGTAGAACACCAATCACACACACACACACACACATCAGGTGAGGGGGCGAGCATGCACAGTCCACGTGAACGTCTGATATTGAGTCGTGATCACTGCACTGCAAGGTGGCTCCAGCGGGGCTCTTCCTCGTCGTGTGTGTGCCGCATGGAGAAAGAAGTATTTTGTTCCATGGTGTGCCGCTTGTCGAGAGGTACCAAGCTCCTGACAGCATACATCAAAGGGTCCGCCGATTTGTTCGTTTAATTAGCGGGGGGCGATTTGCGGCGGCCGCCGTGGTCTCTTCCAAGGAAGATGCTGTCTTTGTTGTCCTCTCTCGAACGGTTAACGGCGTCGTGGCGACATGAAGTTTCACCCTCGGGATAGCAGGGACCATGCCTGGTGGGCATAGGCAGCCCGCCGGTCGGCTACGTGATTGAGGATTAAAAGAGCGCCGCTCTCCTGTCAGCTCTGGCGCCGGTCACAACAGTTGGAACGGAGGTCTTGCACAGGTAAGGCGACGTGAGGTATTTCCCGCCATATGTATATCGTTGCGGTTACATTTGCAAATGACGTTATGCTCGGGTTGTCGTCTCGTGTGTACCCTGAGAGCGTCCTTGCATTGGCGAGACAGGCTTCTGAGAGGGCTAGAATTGGTATTGGAATGTCGCGCAGGACAAGGTTGAGTTTGCACAGACGTTTTAGAAGACCGGCGCAGTTCCATTGCATTATTAAGGGCACTTTTGAAGGACGAAATAGACCAGGTGGGCGAGACATAGCCATTATTCTACTGTGTGTATGTGGAAGCAGAGCAAATTAACACTGACTCTAGAGCCAGGACTGCTACCACCATGTCGTTCGTTGAACTCGCAGGCATCTTAGCGACGTGTGAACGTAGTGCGGTGAAGAGAGCGCGAATAACGTGCTCGAGGTTTTCTTGCTGTTTGCTTCTAGGTGGTACTTGAGGTGGGTTCACTGCATCAGCATAGGTGAACTTGGCGGACTCTTTCGTGATACATTTCTCACCAGCGTTGAGCACTTTCATTGACTCAGCACCAGCTCTTGTCGGATTTAGGCGCGGAAAATTTCCTGTGTACTCATTGTCCAAATTACCATGTTGTGGCGCGCCAAACGTCTTTTTTTGTGAGCGATGGTTCATTCACAGTCTTCGGGCCAAGGACAAACGTCTTATTTCTTCGCTGCGCAGCTGTTCGTGCTGGACATCGGCCGTAGCTAGGTGGGTGGTCGCCGCCACAGTTTGCACACACAAGTTTTTCTGTACTTGTAGACGTCTTAAAGTCATGAGGCCCCCGACAGCGCATACACCTCTGTTCCCTACTACAGTGCTTAGCAACATGTCCAAAACGCTGACATTTAAAACGGCATGGCGGCGTCTCCACGTTGTCTACAAGCTCGTGTCTGGTGAATCCAAGGTTGATCTTCCCTGGGCGTTCCGAATTGGAAGCGAATGAGAGTACCACAGAGTCAGTGTGCCTTGATTCCAACTCGGAGGATGAGGTTTGGACCCGTCGTATGATCATTCTTGCGTGGTATACTCCCTGAGGTCTCAGGTAGGTTAACAGCTCTTCGTCCGAGTACCAGCTTGTGATTTCTTTTATAATGCATGTATTTTTCATGTAGCTTTGTGGGACACGGGCAGACATGGCAAGGCCGCATATAGTGTTGGTCTCTAGAAGCATATTAGCTTAGTGTTACCTCTCTATATCCAATAGCAGGGCTCCCTGTGCTGTGAAATGGCTCTTAACTGGGGCTCCACCGAGAATCGTTTATTTCAGAGTATAGGTCAATAGGGTTCACTTGTCCCAAGTTAGCTCCTTCTTCGGATGTTGGAGCAATTAACACAGGAATGCCCACCGTCCTGTCTTTGCGATGTCGCACAAGACGGAAACCACCCTCGTCCATGTCTAGATCTGTGATGTTCGCCACGTTGTGGTCCCCGATGACAGTTGATTCGTCCTCCGATTCAGCGCAGTGTTGTCGCTTACAGTCAGGTGTGCTTGCGCAAACCAGCTGGTGCTTCTGACCTGGTGTCACACCTTGGGAGGTCGTGGCGGCGCTCTCACTAAGATTCTGCTCTTCCTGCTTTAGCTGTGAGTGTGCCACGCTGACTATGCAAACCTTGCCTGTTTTTTATGCCAGTCTCTTGACAAATAAGAAAATGTTTGGCTAATGAGGTCTGACCTGCAGAAGGCGAAACCTTGACGCCACATTACCTTCTCACTAGGCTACCTTGAAACACTTGTCAATCTCGTTATCCTTGAACCATTATAATTTACGTCATGCATACTTTCAAATAAATGTCTCCACAATAACAAGATGACTTTTTTCTGTTCTTTCATCTTCTAGATAGTGGTTTCCTTGATGGTCTGTAATATTGCTAAGTTCTCTTTTAATTTACGAATCAACAAAACTACGCTAGCGTCACGTACACACTGCTATAAATAACGCATGCCGTTTGCCAGCTAACCAGTCCACTGAGAGCTGTCAATAAAGTTCAGAGCTTACACGGTGACTTCATCCATGCTCAAATTTTATTTTGTGACCATTTTTTTCATTTTATTAGTTTTTTTTGCTGCAGTACACATGGGAATGGCGTCGTCGAGGTAAGATAAACATCAGCATCTGCAGAGCAAGCCATTTAAAACAGAACACAAGTGAAGGTTAGCGTTCATGGAAGATGACACTCCTGCTGAAGTCGCAATGCAAAGAAGCGCTGTTCGTTTGACCTAATGATTCGAAGATTTATTCGTGCTTTATTTTTATACAAAAATAAAGGCAGTGTGCTCACATTCATTCATTCATTCATTCATTCGTTCGTTCGTTCGTTTGTTTGTTAGTTAGCTCGTTTATTGTGGATTCATTCCAGTCGTATTCCTGTGCAAAATGCTGTGTTTCAGAGCATTTTGTGCTGGTCAGCAAATAAATAATTTCTGTCTGGCTTCTCGCATGCAGTCCAGTTATGTTGCTCCACTGCCTTCAACTAGAATATTTGTCAAAACCTAAGAGGGGCACTAAACCGCATCAGAAAGTCACTGCTTGCCGTACGTTCATGTGCGTTTTGCACAGGAAGGCTATGTTATCACAGTACTAACTAACTTTGAGAGCACTGTTCTTGCACAAGTATTTTCTATATATATATTTCATGCTTTTGACATAGCTAACGTGATAATAACTAAACATTACTCGCAATACAAATAAGCAACCCAACTGCAGTTACCCAAAGTATGTTATGCCAGCATTTCAAAACTCACTAACTTGATCGTAATGATAATAAACAGCGTTATTCTTTTTTTCTTTTTTGCTTATACGTATTCAATGGCTTTATCTCTTTGCTTCCTTCTTCCTTTGTTTAAGTACCATCGTTTTTCTAAACAAGACGTGTATACCTAAAAATATCTAAGCACGGTCACCTGTATACTGTGCATACATAGTCAGCAATCAGTACATGTATCTGACTAACCTGACTACCTTTGTTTGCTGCTATTTCTTTCGGAATGTCTGCTAACAACAAAGCTGTTGTAGCTGGCCGTGTAGTTTGTCTGATGTTGCAATAAACTATCATCATTACGCCGGTGCACTTTTTTCATCGTCTTCATCTCCCTTTACGAGTGAGCTCCTCAGCGCGTGTTCTTCCGCTGCTGTGATTGCTCCTCCGTGAGATACAATAGCTCCAATGGCCAAGACAACATAGACAGAAAGAGAGACCGAGAGCGAGGCCAAAAAAATGGACACCAGACTGGATAACAGCTTGTGATGTACACAGCTAGGTGTGCTGATATATTGAATAATGTGCATATACTGGGGGTAGAAATGAGTGCCCGTGGGAACGTTTTATTGCAGTGTAAACCGCTGCTAGCAAACCGTACATTGCCATGTTATTTCAACTAGTTTCAGTGTGCTATGTTTTTTTTTTTGTTCATTGTTCATTTCGGGTAACATTCGCTATTTTTTGCCACTGCAAAACTTCCCAATATGAAGTGCATGATGTATTATGATTCTCAACCTCTTTACAGAAAGACAATTACAGCAGAGCAGAAAAGAGAAAGATAGACTATGAAGGAAGAAATCAAATAGATAAATAACTGTTGAGGTTTACCGTCCCAAAGTTACGATTTAATACGAGGGAGGCCGTTGAGGAGGGCATCAGAAATTTTCACCAGCTGAGGTTTATAACGTTCACCTAAATGTTCACCTCGAGCATTTTCGCCTTCATTTAAAATGCGTCCGCCGTATCTCGGGATTCAAACTCCCCAGCTGCGGGTCAGTTGTACGAGAAGAGAAGATGAAGTGGGGCTTAACGGAATTCGCATGATCCATGGTCTCTTTCGACTGGCGGCGGTGATCTATTAAGCCGACATGCAGAGCACGATTTCTGGGACCTTCGGAGCACGCCAACCGTGACGTACTGCCAGTGTCTAAATTTGCTGCAAAAATACACTGTGTAACCGACTTCATTGCGCTCTTATAAATGTTGATCATCATTAAAGACAGTTTTACAACAAGCTCACGCCAATAAACTAGGCAGAATAAATACGTACATAGAATTAAGATAGAAAATGAAGCCAGCTTGCATTAGCGAGGCCAATCCTGAAGAAGGGGCGGTGCTTGGCAGCCTTCTTTTCTTATCCTCAATTTTCTCTTTTTTCCTCTCCTTCTTTTTTTCAGTATTTACAGTGTTCCTTTTCATTATATCTATCTATTCCTTTATATCTTAGTCAAGGCGTTAGACTAGAAAGGAGAAGAATACTTTTCTATGGTGCGACCGCTTGCTCAAATTTCTATTTATTTATTTATTTATTTATTTATTTTCATACCTAAAGGGCCTCCTAGAAGGAGGCATTACATGAGGGGTGGTACAAGTGACAGACTAGAAAAAAAACGAGGGTAGGGGTGAGGGGGAGGTGTGCTACCAACATAACTATATACAAGACCGTTACAACAATAAATGAGTGAAGAAACATAAAAGAAACTACATGGCCGGACACGCTACACGTTTTACATTGGGACCAATCAGAGTTTAAACAGCTTGGATAACCGCGCTTTACAGCAGTAGAATGGTGCAAACATACAAGTCAGAATGCAAACAACGGCAATGAGCTAGGTAGCTCTAAATTTGGTAAAAACAGAGAACAATATGATGTCAGAAGGCAACGCTCCATTACTTCGCCTGCACTGACAACAATGAAAGTCAGAAAAACGGGAATCATAAAAACGACAATTCCGGGTGCGGTAAGCAGCGACTTAAACCGATCAAGGTCTTAGGTCTGTACCACGTGAGCGGGAAGATTGTTCCAGTCTTTGGCTGACCGAACAAAAAAGGATTGCGCGAAAGTGTTAGTTCGTGGGCGGGGGTATGAAACTTGATGTTCGTTTTTGGTGCGAGTGTATACATGCGATTTTGGCGTGACGTAGGAGTTTGGTGATAATGAGTAATGAAACCTATGGAATAATGCCAGCCTTGCTAGTTTCCGACGGTTGTTGAGGGGAGGAAGTGACGCACGCGACTTGAGATTTGTGACGCTAGTGTATGAAGAAAAATCAGAGAAAGCAAATCTAATAGCCCGGTTTTGGATGGCTTCTATGTTGTCGATGAGGCAACGTTGGTGCGGGTCCCATATAGAGGCTGCATATTCTAGTTTTGGACGGATAAGGGTTTTATAGGCCAACAATTTTAAGTATGAAGGAGCAAATTTCATCGTGCGCTGCAGATACCCGAGGGATCTACTGGCGCTGGCGATTACTTTGTACACGTGTACTGTCCAAGATAGATTGTTGGTGATATGGACGCCTAAGTACTTGTACTCTTTTGTGGATTGTAATGAAGAGCCTTTAAGGGTGTAATTGTGAAATAATGGGCTTGTGCGCCGGGAAAATGACATTAGTTTGCATTTTGGTACGTTTAGGGACATTTGCCAAGTTTTACACCAATTTTCAATATGGAAAAGATCAGATTGTAGATTTATTTGGTCTTGCTTACATGTAATTTTGGAATAAAACACACAATAATCCGCAAATAGGCGAATGGTTTTAGAAATGTCAGACGGTAGATCATTAACATAAATTAAGAATAGCAACGGCCCGAGTACTGTACCCTGTGGTACACCGGACAGAACGGGTGCTGTGGTAGACTGTGCGCTATTTATTTCGACAAATTGCTTTCGTTCCAGGAGGAAGTTTTCGATCCAATTAAGTGCAAATGGGTCAAGATTCAGCAGTGATAGTTTATACATTAAGCGATGGTGGGGTACCTTGTCGAATGCCTTTTCAAAATCTAGGAAAATTACGTCTGTTTGGATGTTTCTGTCAAGGTTTAAGTGCAAATCATGTGTAAATGAAGCAAGCTGCGTTTCGCAGGACAGCCCCTTGCGAAAACCATGTTGCGATGTGGAGAGAATGTTATGGCGTTCGAGGTGATTAATGATGTGCGAAAAAATTATATGTTCCAATATTTTTGATGATACGGACGTAATTGAAATGGGGCGATAGTTCAACGGTGATGACCTATTGCCACTTTTAAAGGTCGGAACAATCTTACCTAGCTTCCATTTAATGGGGATACAACTTGACGTTAATGATTGGGAAAATAGCAAAGCGAGCATGGCACTAATTGATTCTTTGGAATTTTTCAGCATTTTAGAGTTGATTTCCGTACGGTCCCGTAGCAGATGATAGTTTCATTTTATCAATTATGTTCATTATTCCTTGAGCTGTAAATATTATCGGGGGCATTTCTTCATTAATGACCAGATCCGAGGAAATGGGGGTGCTCATGCTGGCTTCTTTCGTGAAAACCGAGGAGAACGCCACGTTGAGTACTGCGGCTGTCTCACTATCACTAAGTTCTACGTTTTGATCGTTATACAATCTTATTGGGGTGGCAGGAGACGGGTTTATAGCTTTCCAAAATTGTCTTGGATTAGTTTGTAGCATATTAGGCAATGTTGTCTAAAAAAAATTCGCTTGGCAATACGAATTGTTTTCGTTAGCTTTTTTACTGAGCCTTGATATGCCTGCCATGCGGACAGACTATTTCTGGCTTTGGCTTTTCTAAACAGTCGCTTCTTTCTGCGTATTTCTTTGCTAATTGAGCCAGAAAACCACGGTGCCGATTGTTTGCTTTTAATTTTTACCGTTGGAACATATTTATCAGTTAATTTTTGAATTTTCTCCGAAAACAAGTTCCAGTTGTGATCTACAGAGCGGTCATGGAAACCTTCTTCAAAAGAAAAGATGAAGCTTTGTAGCTCAGCCGTGATTTTTTCGTAATTTCCCTTGTCATAAAGTCTTATTCGTTTTGCCACTGGTTTTTCTGTCTGAAATACTGAGTGGAAAAACGCTAGGATAACTTTATGATCACTTATTTCCTTAAAGTAATGTACTGACTGGATACCGCTCGGGTCGGACGTTAGAATTAGGTCAAGAATGTTAGCGGTATTTGTGGTCTGTCTGGTAGCTTGGGTTATGATTTGTGTTAATTGAAAATCCTGTAGGATGCTTAAGAACTGGCCGGGTTCACCGATAGTTACGCGATATTGGTCACTCCAATCAATGGTAGGGTAGTTAAAATCACCGCCTATTATTAGGTTAGCTAGGGGATACTTTTTGCTTATGAAGTCGAGAGAGTCGTTAAGGAGCCTGCAAAAATCGGCGTCTGGTTGTGGGGGGCGATAGCACGCTCCAATTATGCTAAGTCCTGATAGCGTTCGACATGCTACGTACATTATCTCTAGGGGGCTCTCGTGTTCTATTTTGAAGTGAACAATCGCATTCTTTATTCCAATAAGAACTCCACCACCTCGGCTTAGCAAACGATCACGGCGGTAAACGGCAAATCCAGGCATGTACGGAGCAACTTCCGCGTCAGAAATATGCGGTGAAAGCCATGTTTCGCTAAGAACGACAACATCACAATCACATGATTGAATGACGGCGGATACTTCTTCACGCTTTGGAATTTACTGCTAATGTTAGTGCAAAGAATCGAGTATGTGACGTCGTCAGGGCGTAGCGACGCGCGTTTCGGTGTGTTGCAGGGGTGTGAATTGGAAAGACAAGGCTCCGTTATATTATTTTCTTGCTAGCTTGCCCGTGCTGTTCTTTCTTTAACCGCCTTATCAGCGGTGTCATAGTAGTAAGTTTTCTTGACGATTATTAATTTTTGTAGCGTAGCTTGAAAGGAACCTTCTGTTCTCGGGCGAAACGAACGAGCTCGCGATGTATTGAACGAGTGGCAGCACAGAAATCCTCAGAGATACTGACTGTTGTGCCCTTGAGCTTGAAGGCCTTAGATAAAATATCATCCTTAGTCTTAAAATAAGAGAAATTAACAATAATGGGGCGTTTTTTATCATGAGCAATTTTGCCGATACGATGTGCTCTGTGAATATCTTAAGGTTCGAGTGCTATTTTCAAATTTTTATTGCAAATATCTGTGACCAGTTTTTCGCTATCGCTCCAGGATTCAGGCTCGCCTTCACTGATGCCATAGAAGACAAGGTTGCAGTGACGCAACCTATCCTCTGCGTCATTCAACCTTTCCTCAATGCCGGCGATGCTATCTGATGTCTGGGCGGATGAGCGGAGTAGAACGTCTACATCAGACCGCATATCGGGTAGCAATTTGCACTGGTCTTCCGTCTGCGCAATCCGCGCAACCAAATCGGCAAGGGTTTGTTCCGTGCTAGTCAGGCGAGTATTGATAGCCTTCAGTTCAGCCAGGATGGTGGCCTGGCCGGCTTCTAAGGTTGTTAGCAAAGCATACATCGTCTGGTCACTCTGGGTAGTAGAGCTACGTGTGGTTGGACCTGGGTTTTCCTCTATGTCGCCTGACAGCAACAACAGCTCATGCACAATGTTCACACAATCACACAATAACAACGCAAGGCAGCGGGGGCTCGGCAGCTGCACCAGGTAACGATTGCTAGTCTTCTTAGCAAAAAGAGAATCGTAATGGCGTACCTGCGCGATAAACGCAAACGGTGTTACCCGCTGGACCATGGCGCAGCTGACGAGCCCACAAAGCGCCGGTTGCAGGGTGTGGTCCTCTATAGGCGATGGAAAGGCTGATGTTGATGATCCCGGAGATGCCGTTGGTTCCAAGAGTCCCTCGGTAGAAATGATGAAGGCGCCATCTTTCGGTCCAGCTGTTCGGTCTGGTGCTCCCAGATACAGTGAGCATCCGGCAGACGGCGCATGCGCACTGGCTCCTGGATTTCCGGGGCTTCCAGTGTGCAAAGCGCATGTCGCATTGCCGCAGGCGTCGACGAGGCTGATTGCCGCAAAGACCTGCGCGATAAACGCAAACGGTGTTACCCGCTGGACCATGGCGCAGCTGACAAGCCCACTGCTATGCTTTGTGTCCCTAGGCCTGCGTCAATATCAAGAGGCTCCGAAAACAACAGGAAGAAGACTTCACGTTGGCGCGAGTGTGCGCTCAGGTAACCATGTGATATGTGATTTTGCCTGAGTTACGCCTAGCTAAGAACGCATACGATGATGACAGCGTACGACAGCCATGATATGATTGATTTGTGGGGTTTAACGTCCCAAAACAAC
The DNA here is from genome assembly GCA_013436015.1 of Rhipicephalus annulatus. NCBI lineage: Eukaryota > Metazoa > Arthropoda > Arachnida > Ixodida > Ixodidae > Rhipicephalus > Rhipicephalus annulatus. The sequence continues at coordinate 76,259 of WOVY01012801.1, read as the reverse complement.
CATAAGAATATGAGAGATGCTGTAGTGGAGGGCTCCAAACATTTCGACCACCTGGGGTTCTTTAACGTGCGCGCAAATCTGAGCACACGGGCCTACAACATTTCCGCCTCTATCGGAAATGCAGCAGCCGCAGCCGGTACGACAGGCAAGCCCATAAGGCGTTCCGCAGTTGAAAGTTATGAAGACAGTGAGAGGAAGAGAAAGACGGATGAAGAGATACAAAAGAACAGACAAACGAGAAACAGAGAGAAAAAACGAAGAAAGAGAAATTAAAGAAGAGTGTTATGTAAAATCACGTAATACTAGTCCCGGTTTTTCCCGCCAAAACCATGTCGTTCAAGCGATGAAAAGACTACGAGATCGGGAAAGCAGCAGCTTCTTCGGGAGTTAGCTAGCTCCGTTGTTGCTTCCAGCCCAGCACCGCTATGCACCCTAGCTTTGCTGCAACCTCAGTCGTCGCATAACTAGTGCGGATCTGCCCAAACTTTTTTTGTGGACGTACCACTTGGAATTATTTTCTACCGACGTGTTCTTTGAAAAAGTAGTCTATTTGATTAAAAAATAGAGAAAACGAGGTAGAGAGAATGCAAAAGGTGAAAAGAGAGGCATGTATACGGAGGCTTGTTTTTTTTGGGGGGGGGATAGCGTTAGAGAGCTTGTGTGGCAGAAATTCCGCCGTCGGCGTCGGCACCGTTGGTTGTGAGCGAAAAATTGACCGTGAGCGAAAAATCAAGAAAGGAGACAATAAGATAAATGATAAAATTTTCGGTCCCATCGAAGATCGAACCCGGGCAGTTCACGTGGCAAGCAGGAGTTTTACCCCAGAGCCGCGTTATTTCTTGCAGGTGCTCCGGGAAAAACACAACATAAATTGGTTAAGGTGTCTCATTAAGGTGTCTCCTTAACACATTTTGTTCGACAGGTGTCATGACGAAAGCGAGCCCATTCGGCGATGTGTAGGCGCATTTGGGAGGCCATCAAAGCACGTGGAAAAAGGGCGGAATAGTGCAGCCATTGCCGCTAAAAACGCACAGGAACTTTCAAATAGCTCTTACAATGGACAACTATGTCCATCCAGCGGAAAACATTTCATGCCTTCCCAGAGGGGTTCATAAAGAAACAGCAAACGGTAGATAATGTGCTGCCAATGTGAGGATGTGAGGCATTGTGAGACATTCTAAGATGGCAAGCGCACGACGTGCATCTCGGAGGCCATTCGACTCTTGCTTTACATTGATTGATTGATTTTTGGGGTTTAACGTCCCAAAAGCACCATATGATTATGAGAGACACCGCAGTGGAGGGCTCCGGAAATTTCGACCACATGGGGTTCTTTAACCTCTTGCTTTTGATGAAAAACCTGTATGTACTATTTGCGAGCGCTGGTGCAATCTACTGTGTGTGTGTGTGTGTGTGTGTGTGTGTGTGTGTGTGTGTGTGTGTGTGTGTGTGTTTGCGTGCGTGCGTGCGTGCGTGCGTGCGCGTGCGTGCGTGCGTGCGTGTGTGTGTGTGTGTGTGTGTGTGTGTGTGTGTGTGTGTGTGTAACAAAACACAATAATAAGTATGCACTTAGCGGTTGAAAGGCACACTGGCGGCCGGATTTCACTGTCGCGTTCAACTCTTAAAGGCGAAGCTTAATGGTCCCCCCATTTTCTTTACTGTACCCTTGAAGAAATAACGTGGAAGTGGGCGGGTGATCAATGCAACCTATACTTGCTTGAGATGCTCCGCTGACCTTAATTAGTGCACAGTATCGTTGCCATGGTCGGCTGTGATGTGTCATGAAGCAGTCGAATTTTTAAAATGGCTTTTCCGGATACTGGTGTTTGATGGTGTTTGATGAAAGCGACGACTCTGAGCATTTGCCCCAGTATAAATTCCATCAAGTAAAAGCCATCACGACGTGCTGACGGTCCCTAGTCATCTGTTCGGTTTAGTCATCTGTTCGGTTTAGGTGGTGACCACACATTTGTGGTCACCACCTAAACCGAAGTCCACCGTTCCAGTGTGAAAATGTGAAAGCATTTTCAACAAATGCTCACACCTTTACTTGCATGTAACTTCTGAACCAACTCCTTGGTGAGTATGCGAGGAGTGCCCTCCTATAGAGACACAACGATTCGTGGCGAGAGGGCACCCTCCCTAGTTAACTGGAAGACCAGCCGTTTGGTTCCATTACTGAAGTCTGGCAAGTCACCATTGGTGCTCACATCATACCGCCCGATTGCGCTGGCTAGTTGCTTGGGTAAAGTGATGGAGAGGATGGTACTTGGACGGCTAGAATGTTTCCTGGAGCATCACAACATCTACCCGGACGCTATGACGGGATTTCGCCGTGGCCGGTCATCAATTGATAGCGTCATAGACCTGGTCAGCTACGTGCGACACGAAAAAGGCCGTAAGCGTCTCTGCGCTTCTTTATTTCTTGATGTTAAAGGGGCGTACGATAACGTCACACATGAAGCTGTCCTCACCGCTCTCAAGGAGGTAGGAGTGGGTGGTCGGATGTTTCAGTGGCTACGCAGCTATCTCTCTGAGCGATCCTTTTTCGTGAGAACCGAGGAAGATGACACTTCGCTACAATACAGCCACCGTGGTGTTCCCCAGGGTGGCATACTTAGCCCTGTACTATTCAACCTGACGCTAATAGCTCTCAATGAGCATCTGCCAAGTACTGTCAGATTGTCAATGTACGCGGACGACATCTGCGTTTGGACGTCGGCAGTAACACGTCTACAGCTGCGAGCGCGAATTCAGAGAGCTGCCTCTCAAGTTGCTATTTACCTCCGTCAACGAGGTCTTAAATTTCCTCTGAGAAATGTGCAGTTGTGGCATTTACGCGCAAACCAATGCAGAACTACAGCGTTCTGATAAACAGCGAAAGAATACGTCACCTCCGATCATACAAGTTCCTAGGTGTTATAATTGACAGAGACCTCTCATGGAGCTCACATGTATCTTACATGAAAAGGCGATTGACAAGCATCTGTCATTTGTTCAAGTTCTTCGCTGGAAAGAACTGGGGAATGTCCACAACTGCTATGTTGCGACTATACAGGATTCTTTTCCTTGGATTCCTTCGGTACAGCCTACCTGTGTTAACCAACGCAAGTAAAGCAAGCATACGAATGTTTCAAAGTGTTCAGGCTCAAGCACTCCGGATATGTTTAGGCTTGCCCCAAAGTGCGTCAACAGCGGAAACTATATCGCCATCACAAGGGACAACCTCATAAAGACCCACATTAATGTAGAAGTTCTGAGGACACATATACGACACCTTGCTCGAACTCCTCGACATCACCTAGCCTCTCTACCAGTGGTCCGACCATGCACATCTTACTGCAAAACAGTGACCGCACATGGTGAGTCGATCCCAACTTCGTTCTCTCCTGCCGCTAGACCTGTGACTCCACCATGGTGCCTCGCTCAACCAATGATTATTATTAACATACCCGGCGTCCAGGAAAAGGCCAATTTGTCGTCACCGGCTCTTAAACAGCTCACACTACTTCTCTTGTATGAGAAATATCAAGACTCTACACATATCTACACTGACGGATCGGTTCAGCCGGACAGCTCTACAGGAGCAGTAGTGATACCAAGGTTGGCCACGACAATTATATTCAAGACATCTCACGCAACAACATCAACGGCAGCAGAATTGACAGCACTTCGTGCCGCGTTGCAATTTGTAGTTGATCAACCTACACGCAAGTGGACTATTTTCTGCGACTCGAAAGCGGCACTGCAGTCTCTACTATCAGCCTTACACCGTGGACCACACGAGCAGCTGGTACTAGAGATAGCAGAGGTTATACACCACCTGACTGAGAAACGGCACCAAATTACAATTCAGTGGTTGCCCAGTCACTGCAGAATCATCGGCAATGAACGGGCCGATCAAGCTGCCCGCTCAGCCCACACAGAAGATCATAAACTGCGACTACCACTTTCTAGGACAGATGCTGCACGAAAGCTCCGCAGATTTGCTCGCCAGCAAACCACATCGCAATGGAATCAGCCACACTTCAAACATGCCCGACTGCACTCGCATGACCCTACGCTAAGTCTTCAAGTCCCGTTGAGGCTTTGCCGAGCAGACCAGACCCTGTTATGTAGGCTGTGGTTGGGCGTTGCGTTTGCCAACGCCTACGCTTTCCGCACTTGGATGGCCGACACCGCAGCCTGTGGCCACTGTGGCAAAGAGGAAACAATCCAACATATTCTTTGTGACTGCCTAGCGTACAGTAAACAACGACTATGCCTTCGCAAGGAACTCAACAAAATAGATGATCAACCTCTGTCGGAGCAGGGAATTCTGCAGTATCGTCAGGATGCGCCTTCACAGAAGAGGGCCATGAAAGCGCTAATACACTTTTTGCGATTGACCGGCCTTACTGAACGGTTGTAGCTAGGACGCCCTTCCTGTGTGTGTTTTTTCGTTTTTTTATGAGTGCGCGTGCGTTTTTTTTTCCTCTATCTAACCCCTCTTTCTTGCCCCTACTTCCCCGCCCCCAGCGCTGGGTAGCAAACCAGATGCCAATATCTGGTTAACCTCCCGGCCTTTCCTTTCTCACTCTCTCTCTCTCTCTCTCTGAACCAACTTTTCGGAAGAAAGTATCTCTGATATCTCACGCTTCTTTTCAAATGTCTTTGTTTATTTTCACACTACAAAGAACCTCAATAAATATCTGTACAATGCCCAGAAGTCTACATTCAAGTATTCAAGGTGTTCAGTAGACATTTCGTAAATTTCACAAATATTTACCGACCACGAAATTAATGCTTTGTCAATATACTGAGAGTTACCACGTGCCGCCTGCATGCAGTCAGCAGGAGGCAATGCTGCTCTTCAAGTAACGTTCTCAGTGGGGCAAAGCCAGCAAAGCGATGTCGCCGCCGCCACTGCGTTTGTATATCTCAAACGAACACGGTTCCACCCACTGGATCTCACGCTGAGCCGCGAACACAAGCGGCGCCGCTTGGACGCGTCGAGCGTCGGTGATAGGCGTGTTCGCGCTGCCGTGAAAGCGCGTTCATTTGTCATGGTGCGCGTTGCCAGCTGTCTCCCACTGGCTCGCTCTGATAGCCATCTCTCTAATGTGCCGTTCCTTCTCCAGAGAGCCATTTTGAGGAGGGCTCAAGTGAACTGCGAACCGTCCTCGGGATAGTGATCTCAGCTGTCCGCCCGAGCGCTTACGCGCCAACGTAGTCTTCTACGCCTGGCCAGGGATGAGCTAGTTGAACGCGCTTTCCCTTTGTCAACAGTGGGGAGTGCGATCTTTCTGTGATATGCTCTGAAAGAATGACTGTGTATGTATGCTGCGGAAGTGAGCATTTTTTCCCACGCTGGAGTAGAGGTGCGGAAACGCTAAGCTTTCCATCAAAAACGGTGCAAAGAGCCTTTTCTTAAGTGCCGGGCATTTCAAATGGCTGAGCAGTCGTATCCATTAGTTTCATGTAGTGTGCTATCGTTGTCGATGGGCGTAACGCTTCATATTCAGTGCACGCTCACGTGAAAGAGGAGTCTTCATCCTCTCGTTCTTCAAACACCTTCATAATGATCGACTATAATTATCAACGAAAAACTGAGGCGCTAGGCGTGACGAAAACCCAATCTTGGAAACACTTCGGCACGCAAACAGTGGATGGGAAAACGGATGGCGAGAGGACGAAGAAGCGCCAAAAGCGTACCGAAACGTCGCCAAGAATGTCATCAATGCAAATCGCTTGATTTCCTCTACTATTACACTGCAAACACAATCACCTATGAATGTAGAAAGGAAAGGTAGTAAGCGCGCACTGAAAAGAGAGGGAATCGTGAAGTACAGAAAGAAAAAAAGTTGGAAAGAGCAAGACGGAGAAAGAGAGAAATCGAGAGAAAGGAAGAAATAAATAAAGATAAAGAAAAAAAGAAAGATTAAAAACAAAAAAGAGCGAAAAAAGAAACCAGGAAACGCCAGGAGAACCGAAGATTAACTGAAATGGCTTCCCAGCTGCGCACTTTCTTCAGGCTTGCACCTCAAGTGCAAAGCTGCCTTAATTTTTTAGATCCGAAGGCATTTTATGCTCGGGACAGTGTCTGTTCTGCGTCATGTGCACCCATACTGCGCATGAGCCACCTCTCCCTCCTCTCCTCGCGTGAGCGCGAAGAGGTGGGGCGGAGCAGGTGGCGTGAGCACTGCCTCCACTTCGTTTTTCATCTCCCGTTTATCTAACTTTGCCAAAGAAGTGCGCTTGTATATAATGTGGAATGCTCTCACTCCTTTTGCACTCTCTTTCGCGACAGTGCTATGGACTCTCACGAAGCTGAGCTTAAACGGCAACGCCGGCAAGTGTTGCAGTCTCCTGCTCGGCTGTTCCGACCTGGCCAGCCAGAAGGCCCTGGTCAACCGAGCCCGAATCGATTTAGACGCCAATGGGCTTCTGTAATGAGGAGCCCACCTAGTGTTTGTGAGGAGTGGCTCGCACCGGGCCACCACCCACGTACTCCCTGTATATAGATATAATAAAGTTTTGTCTCTCTCTCTTCCCAATGGTACTATGGACGTTCGCGAAGCTGAACGTAAACGGCAAAGCCTGCAAGCGAATCTCGAAGCTGCGAGGCCACAAGAGTGCACGTTTGCTGCACTTTTGTCATTCTCTCTCTATGACGTAGTGCGCAAAACACCATGAACAATATTGATTGATATGTAGGGTTTAACGTCCCAACACCACCATATGATTATGAGATACTATGAGAGATTATGAACAATGTCAACGTCGGTGCAAGTTGCAGCAGCAGCGACACCACCGCAGAGAAAAGCAAGGTTCGGGAGGCCGAACGTAAACGACAGGTTCGGCAAGCGGTAAGTCAAACGCCTCGGCAATCACCACCTTATAAGTCACATAAAATTAACGGAAACTCGATGCGCACTTCCCCCCCCTCTCCCTCGATGCTTTCTCATACCGTCATGGACGCCAGTAGAGGGAGATTATGTGTGATTTTGCGACACAAAAATGTTTTATGCCGTAGTCCACCAAGTATTTAATGATGTAGTTCTGTCACGAATATGAAGTTGTAATAATAATGCCCGCAAATGAGAAAGAAAGAACATCAAGAAAAAGTACCCTCTGTTGTGGAAGCTGTGACGCTTTAGCCCTCGACGAAAAGCACCAGGGCTTCACCGTCTAAGCTGCCAAGGCGGTTACACATCTCCTTACAAACGCACCTCATATCTCACATGCATTACATTTTCTCTTTCATGGTGTGGTGAGGCCGAGGCGGGGTGGTGCCTGTGAGCGGTGAACAGAAGTAATGCGGCATTTCATTTACTAGCATCGATAGAGAACGATTCCTCGACGGTGGAGTTAATGCATGACGTCCAAGATTGTGTGCTGGCACCCAATATCGGAAACCACGATTAAAGCTACTCAATACCAGTGACAAACCCTGACCACGCTAAAATCGTCAAGTTACAGACTCGGTTATGTTCTTTGCAGTCTTTTCTTGATACCGTGTGACAGCTTGTTGTCGTTATCTTGCAGCTTCCCCAAGCACCATTGGTGTTTCGCCGCAGACTATAGTTCGAGTGTGATAGCACCAACCGATACATTTTCTTCAGTAGGCGCTTAATCACGGCAACGATGTTGACGGGCGAATGTCATGCTTTGGTGAAGCGAGACAAAGGCCAGAGAGATGTGGAACACCTTCGCGTGTTTGCGCATGAAACACTGAACCTCTGCCTCCCGTGTTCCCGAAGCGCAGTGTTAGTGTATATGAATGAGCACAGGCGTATATGGATTACCCTATTTGAGTGCTCACACCATACCATTTTTTCCTTAAATTGACGACGCTTTGAAGAAGTGCGTATCGACTACCAGGGTTTGTTATGTGCTTGTTGATGCTATCTTTGCGCGATATTCAAGATACGCTGTGTCCAGGTACATGTTCAAAACTATAGCTACCACAACGATGGGTGCTAGTCGTCACGATCGAGTTGTGCCATTAAGTTCTAACGTGGGTACTTCCACATCAAATGGTGCCATAGCTGCCAAAGGGTTCTACAGCTCCCATACACAAATATACAAGTGGATATACCTCTCACACACCAATAGGCGAACGGTGCTATAGCTTCTCAGCACCAATATACATTGAACAACTTTCATAGTGACTGCACAACAAGCACTACTTCTGTGAAGATACTTTTGCCATTCGCGGTAAACCGGTTGCTATTGTTATTATTATTATTATTATTAATAATAATATAATAATATTATTCAGAATACTGTCAATCCCGTGATGGGATTATTACAGGAGTGGTGTCACATTGTACACTGTAAAAACAAGCAATGAATACACAGACTAAAAAACATGTTGGAAGCTATGATGGAGCGATCAGCCATGCTTTTTATGTAGCTTAGAAAGCGGTTTGTAGTGGTGCATCGACAAACTCGCCGCTACATTTTTATTTTTGAAAAATATTGACTAGTGAGTGATTTATGTGACTTATTTAAAACACAGAGTCATACGAAACAGCCTTCTTGGAATACGTCTGTACAGCACCCAGTAACTGTAGAAGGAGGTTCTTCCTTCGACAGGGTGCATCAGTGCGGCCTATCTGTCTCCCTCGATGGCCTTACTGGGTTTCACGGAGTTGGCCTAATACTTGAGGGACTAGGAACAAGGCTGCTTTCTGAGAATTCGACAGTCCACGACGTTCCGGCGTGCCGGCAAGAGACTTGCCTCCCAACCACAGACGAGGGCGCCGATCTTTATTGATTCATTAGTGCCGATAGTGAAATATAGACTCGGCGCACACCCGAAGCGCGCAGATGATGGCAGCCGGACTCTTCGGGCTACACACTGCCCTGTGGCGTTAAGCCTATGAACGTCCTGGATTCCACGCGCCAGAGAAGTAACCGCGCTGGAAGTACGCTCGGAGAAGATTGGAACCCGGCCGCCGGCACGAGAGCTCACTTTCTTCTTTTAGGCCTTGGCGTTGCAGCAGTGGTGTTTGTCGCGAAAGGCGAGACTCCGCTGCGAGCCCAGGGGCACCGGTGGTTACCACGGGTGACTGATCTGCTTGGGCCACGGTGAAGACGCGCCAATGCAATTAGCCGCTGCTGGATGCGACATACTTGCATTGGGACAGCATTTTTATTATTATACATCACTGCGCTGGGTTACAGCTCCATCTTTCATATCTTTCTTCTCTGTGAATAAAGCCAAATGGGAGGTGTATTGCTCCTCGCTCTTTATTATCAACGCCTACGAAAGATGTAGCCTTGGTTGCTTAGTGGCTACTGCTCATATAAGCCTTCATATAAGGAGACCTATACGCCAAATAATATTATGTGAGTTTATTACGGACCAAAAAGCACGGTATTGATGTAGAGTATACAACGTAAGCAAGCGCTCTGGAAATTTTTACCATCTGGTGTTCGTGAAAATGCACTAACATCGCACAGCAGACGGGCCTCAACAGCATTTCACCTGCATCAAACCGTGAACATCGTGGCAGCGGAAACGAGCCTGCGACATGACATAAATATGCCTCGGATAACGTACGGAGCAAACGTTCATAATACTTCAACTTTGAAGACATACAACGTGCAGAAAAAAGCCAGTTTTTTTTTTGTTACCTACGTTAGTGTTGGTTTTCTTATAGTAACTAATACCGCAAATTTCGTGATCTTTATTTGATGGAACGTTGCCACAAAAGCTCAATCATGCATAAATACTATATAAGCATCAAAGTTACGGATAACAGTCATTCTTATTTACTTTTATTATATTATCTACCTCAAGGAGCCAAACGCAACACACGCCCTTGAGGTGGCGTCAAGGCAAGTCCATGACGTCCCCTCATGGGAGGCCTAGGCCTGGCCACCTAAACCTGCTGGTTGCTGATAATACAGTTAATTTCTTCTCCTCTTCCTGCTCCTCTAGGGCATCCACCATTCCGTCCTGCTTTCAAAAATGGTTGTGAGCGCTCACAGCTAAAAAACAATGACACGTGATGTGCATTGCAGTCAAGCCACAGGTGGAAATCAATTGCTTCAGAATCACTACGTAACTCGTAGCTAAACTTCTACAGCAGCGACAGTCATCATTGCGCGTGATTATCCAGTCAACGCATACATCCACGTAGACGCTTTGAGAATGCACATAAGACATTTCGCTCGGCTTCCATCTCATCACCTAGCCTCACTTCGAACTTCCAGGCCCCACTCAGCGTTCAGCGCAACTGTAGCTCAGTATTGCGCAGTGCTTCCATTGCACTTCACGCATGCAGCACAGCCGCCGATACCATTATGGTGCCTACACCCACTCAAACCCTTTCTCACAATTCCTGGCATCCAAAATAAGAAAAAATCGTCGCATCTAGCTCTGAAACAGGCCACATTACTTTTCCTGCAAGAGAAGCACAACGGACGCCTTCACATTTACACGGATGGCTCGGTGTCTTCAGTAAGCTCTGCAGGGGCAGTCGTTATTCCCGCGAGGAATATCACAATTAAATTCATGACATCGCATTTGACGTCGTCGACAACTGCAGAACTTGCAGCCATTCGTGCAGCTCTGGAGTTTATAGTGAAAGAACCTTCGGGAATTTGGTCGATCTTCTCGGACTCGAAGGCATCTCTTCAATGTCTTATATCACCCTTTCGCCATGGACCTAATGAACAGTTAGTAGCTGAAATAAGGCTTCTTCATCACCAAGCAACCGAAAAACAGCACAGCATAGTGTATCAGTGGATACCAGGCCATTGCGGTATATATGGCAATGACCGCGCAGATGAGGCCGCTAGATCTGCACACGATGGTACCCAATACACAGCCATCCCGTTCTCAAGAACCGACGCAGCTACAAGACTTCGTTCGCTTGCACGTGACCTCACACTGGCACAGTGGAACTCGACAGACTTCACAAACGCGCGCCTGCATAACTCGGATCCCGATCTGCAGCTTCGTCTTCCCCCAAGGATATCTCGAGCTGAGGAGACTCTTCTATGCCGCCTGTGGCTTGGAGTGGCCTTCACGAACGTATACTCTTATCTCATCGGGATGGCCAGCTCTCCTACATGCACTTACTGCAGTTGCGAAGAAACCATCGCGCACCTTCTGTGTGAGTGCACCCATTTCAACGTGCAAAGACAAGAACTCACTGCAGCTCTGGATAGACTAGACAATCGGCCTTTGTCGGAACAAAGGATTCTGGGTCATTGGCCAAGCCCATCCTCAGCGCAGAAGGCTTTGAAAGCTTTGCTGCGCTTTTTGCGGACAACTGGCCTCAGAGACAGACTTTAGTGTCTTATACTCTTTGATGTTGCCTTTCCTCTGTCGCAATTTTTTTTTGTAATTTCTCCCTCTCTTCGCAACATTTCTTTTTAACATCTATCATTCCCCTCACCCCTTTCCCCAGCACAGGGTAGCCAGCCGGTCTAAGAACTGGCTAACCTCCCTGTCTTTCCGCTTAAACTTTCTTCCTCCTTCCTCATTGATTGTTAAAACACACGTGTGAGCAATTATCAGCGCTTTGTTTTCCCTTAAATATAGGTGATGCATCGTTCTTGTAGTATTTTTGCTCCTCTTATGCACGTATTCAGGACGTAACACGTGAAGCAGGTCGCTGGTTCCTAAGACGATACCATGGTAACGTAATGGAACAAAAAATACCACGTGTCTCGCACATGCAAAGCGAGGACGTCTGCGAGAACTAGGAAAAAGAAAAAGGCAGCCCATGTCACTGGACAATGTCCCCTTTGTTCAGCGGCTACCAGCCGCGCGCTTGACGGCGCTAGAGAGGCCGGAGGGAGGAGCACGCCAGGCGCTTCATTAATTGAGGCATGAGTTGCGAGCCCACGGCAACAACCAAACAGCCAGACACAGACACTGCCGGTCGTAAGTGGCCACGAGCAGTTCAGCAGGAACACAGAACAAGAACGTGCGTCAAGAAAGAAGGGAGAAAAGAAACCGGCTGTTACATCCACTCACTATACGAAGGAAAGCGAACGTGCACGAAAGAAGACACACGCGCAAGACCAGCTAGCCAGAGGCCGTGAGCGCCTTACAAATCTGCTTAATTAGTAAAATCAGCCTCCAGAACAAATCGGATTAAGTGGCGCAAGGAAAGAAAGAGTGGCCGCGAGCTCCTGAGAAGCAGCGCTGTAAATATTTGAAGAGGGGACGCATATTTAAGCTTGGCGCTACCAGCCACCGGGATACTTTCGCTACTCGGACGAATGATGCCTCGATGGCCACACGCAGCGCTAGGGGCAATCCGGAGGGGAGAAAGGTGGCGTTTCTAAAATCTCTATTACTACCCCCTCCCTCGCCGATAGCGTTTAACCTTTTTGTCTGACCTCTTTCACTGCCTAAGGAGGTAGCCAATATTGAATCTCTGCAAAGGACGTTGAGCATCTCATAGGTTTGCTCTAATCGGCTGGTCAACACGTGTCGTCCTTGGCTCCAGACTGGCTGCGTTCATGCTGATATTGTTGACGCATGTAGTGCCATGCTTGTTTCTTCTTACTTTGAATTGGTAATCGATAACAGTGTCATTTTTTATATGTTTTTCATATAATATATGTGTCATTTTTGTTATGTTTCGGTATAATATATGGGAAGGAAGACTAAAGTATACAGGCAGAAAAAAGGCCTACCGGCAAGTGCACTTCCGAGATGAGGCGTGCAAGTGTGACTGGGTGACGCGACGACTGCTTACTCTTTAGAAAGGGAGGAAGGCATGGAGAGATATTTTGAAGATAGTGGCAGTGTAGAGAAATATGACCATTCTTCAAATGTAGCATATACATAAAACACGTTCATTGTACTGATAAAGCTTACTGTTCATATATGATAAAGAAATGTTATACGTACGTAAAGAAATAACTTGGAGGATGCTTCACATTCGTTGCTGAAGTACACTTGCCTGTGGTACGAAGCACTTTCAAGTAGGGGTGTGGCTCTGTGGTTGGACACATGGTTGCTACAATGAAGGTCAAAGGTTGATTGTCGTTGGAACCGAAAATTTTCATTCACTTTATTTGAATCTCTCTCAATTTTCCTGTCACGGAAAAGCTTACTTTCGACTCATAACCAACGACGCCGACACCGAAATTTTTGCAAACGAGCTGTTCGATGCTGTCTTGTTGAAATACAGAGATAACCCTAATTCTTCATTTAGCTGACAGGAGGGGGGGGGGGAGCAGCACGTCGGTGTTCGTGTAGCCTGGTGTATTCTTACAGGGTTAAGCTTGAGTTTCGCGTGCTGGCCACCAAGGCCACGTGGAAAGAAACGCGTGGTGCCGCAACGATCCTAACTGTTTAAAAAAAGAGGTGTCAGTGAACTCATTCCATTACTTCTCTTATGCTGATAGTTGTTTGGTACTTTTCTATGTAAGCTTATGAGCCAATATCATACGTATTCGATACAGGTGTAGATTTCAACCGGAATAAAGATGTTTTAAAAATTGGTAGATAGGAATTTTTGTTCAAGAGGGAAGCCGTGCCCCCCAAGAAATGGTGGCTGTGGCTGCCATCTTACTACAAGGGCACGATAAGCCATCGATGTTCGGTGAATGAATGAGCGTTTTTCTCGCAAGCCCAACGAGTTTAACTTGGCACTTTTCGGGTCATTTAGCGCTGAAAAGGTGTCTTTGCATTCATGGTTTTTTAGGGGCGAAGCTCCTTATGGCGTGACTTGGGCGTCCCTCGTATGTAACCACCAGTGGCACATACCCGAAATAGGTATAACACTTGACCTCCAAGGTGGTGCCAGAGAGAGATTTCTTCTGGGCGTTGTTTAACAATAAAAAATAGTGCTCAATGTACATGCCAATGGCTGCTAATGGGGAATGAGAGACATGAGCATTCGGCTTTTAGTCAACGCGCACGCTGCGATCCCCATTAGCAGCCATTGGCATGTACATTGAGCACAATCGGACAAGAAAGGGATGCAACATTATACTCGCTGGGTGTAACCTCCTTAGCTTTAGAAAGGTTTAGCGAGCGTTGAGCCGCACTGCCATGAATACAATGAACTTGTATATACCATGAATGAACTCAAGGTGGTTAAAAATGAGAAGTAGATACGAAGCGCAAGCCGTAAGAAAGTAAAAGCCGAATTCCCCTGTCTCTCATTTCTCATTAGCAGCCAGCCATTGGCATGTAAATTGAGCCCTATCTGACAGGGAAAGGTTGCTACGTTATACTCGCTGGGCGTAACCTCTTGGTTTTCGAAAGGTTTAGCGAGCGTTTGGTCGCAGTGCCATGAATACAGTGAACTAGAATATACCATGAACTCGAGGTGGTTAAAGGTGGGAAGTGGACCCAAAGCGCAGGCCGTAAGAAAGTGTGCGTGTGCCACCTCTCGTTTAGTCCTTGGAATGTCCGCTAGATGGCGGTGCTTCTATATGGGGAATATATGATAAAAAGATGCGAGATGGTGGGACTTGGAGTGTTGAATAGATGAACGAACGGACACACAAACAGATGCATGGATGGACGCATGAACGGACGCAGGGGCGGATGCACGAAAGAACGCAGGGACGGGCGCACAAACAGACGCATGGACGGTCACACAGACGGACGCATGGACGGACGAATGCTTCGCCCCACTCTCCATCATTCACTCCGTGGATATGCTGCCATTTTTTTAGGATACGTTCATTTAAGAGCTTTTTTTTTCTTTTTTTTTGTTAGATACGATAATTATTAGAGCTAACACACCCGAAGTCTCGGCAAGCTTTGCGAAATATTAGGTCACGAATGCTAATCTCGACGTCTTGCTTTCGTCGGGAAGAATTCTCTTTTATTTTTATAAGATCAAGGCCTCTTTATCTCTAAGTGGGAGCACCACCAGCAAAAGGACGTGTTTCTGAGGGTTTTTGAATTGGGGAGGGGGGGGAAGACACTGGCTTTACTTCGCCTGGCAATGCTTTGGTAGGGTTTCCACTTCTTTTTACCTCTCTGATCAGAACTATCTGTTTCGTACCAGTTTCAAAATTTACAAGACTTTTTCGTAAGAGCCTGGGTACCAGAATAAAGTCCTCGACCGGAAGTACTCGGAAGAGAAATAAGAATGCCACTCGTCACTCGTGCCATTAAATACGTACAGGGATAGTCAAATGTTCCCAGGCCACTATCCCAGGTATTCCTATAGCAGCTAGGCCTGGAAATTGCTGACCCCCCCCCCCTCCTCTTGTATGTTTGTACGTAAACGTGCACTCTTTGCGAAACTCGGGAATTTCGAGCAAGCGGCGACCAGTGCAGTGTAGTACAAATAAAACAAAATTGTTACAAGCTAATTGAATCTGCCTTCTCTCCTGTTTGTGCATCGTATGTGACGAGAATACTGATTATTCTGCTAGGGCAACACAGCAAAAAGGCCTCCTATTGTGTGTTAGCGCGGTTCGCTAGACGAAAAACATTTACCACAAACATTTAAATAAAAAAACGCCATCGCCCTATGATGGACTATAAAACTTGTACACCAAGACATAGAGAATCACTAGAAGCTTGATGTATTAAAGTGTCTCAAGAGTGTCACCTCTTTTAACCATTGTGTGTGGGGGGGGGCAAACTTTTGTCAATACTGGGTTGTGTGTTTAGAAGAAGAGGTTAACGATTTCAGTACTCGGTACTCTACGATGGGAGAGCTGAAAGCCGTCCCTGGTGGGTATGTGCTTAGAAAAAGTGGGTAACAATTTAGAGTACTAGTTACTCTACTTTGGGAGAGCTTGAAGCCGTCCCGTGGGTATACAGTACTTGTTGTTGAGTAGTTGGCACTTGCTAATAATCATAATGTAGCAAAAAAAGACACAACACACATAGAGAACCAAACCACAGGCTTAACTAACAACATTTATTCTCAGAACATTTCCCCATTATTTATCTCAAAACAAACACGCACAACAAGAAACTTCACTCCTTACGTATACGTTTGCCTGTCTTTTATTGCAGAAAAAAAAAACACAAACGCAACCAGAATCCGGGCATATTCAACTACTTTAAGTAGAACCCTGATATTTTTTCCTTGTATCAAACATGAAAGGCACATGACCCTGGGAATATTTAGTCTTACATCACAGGTCAACGCTGCCATGGCTTCAGAAAAGCCTAAACAAAAAAAAAAGCTCAAGCAACCGTAATTCTAAGTTTGCTGTGAAAGAACACCCACAACTAATCTCATAACGATCGCGATCCGGTGAGACGACATCATCAGTGAGTGCAGATGACGTCAGGTAACCAGACGCGAGAAAGATCTCCTGCTAAGACAAAACAAGCAATATACGAAGAAAAAAATAGCAGGGCACAACCCGATTGGAACTTTACTCAAATGTGCAACAAAAAAAAAGACTAATAGAAAACCAGCCCCGGACTGCACGAGTGCGAAGCCCTGAAGCAGCGTCGCTTAATTCGCGAGCCAAATATCGCCGGCGCCACCGAGTTGGCGACGTGGAAAGCGTGCGGGTGTGTTTGCGTTTCCGCGCCGCTGCTCCGAGAACACTCTACCAGCGCGCGTCATGCTTTCCCGCTGAGCACGTGCATGCAAGCCGCGGGGCAAAGCCGCTCAGCGAGTGCAAATCCTCCTGCGTAAGGCGGTGATCGCTCCACAGCTGCGCCTGTAACGGGACTCGTTCAGATGATAACATGAAGAAAGAAGGAAAGTACCATGAGAATTGAGGCCCTCGCATATGGCTGTTTGAGCTTGGCGACCTATATTTCCCGCAGTGAGACAGCTCAACCGCTTTTTCCTCCAAGTTCGAGCCTCATTAGCACTACGCGGACGCTCGGCTGCTAGCCCGAACCAGGATGTTGAAGAAAAGACATACGCGCTAACCTAGCCATCCTTACGATTATTGCCCCTCTGACGTCTCATCTTACGTGCTGGAATGAATGCGAGTCCTTAAGCGTAGAACCTATGGAGGTACTTCTTCGCAATAATTCAATGCTAATTATTTATCGTGTTCAACTTATTTGTCTGCCTTTATAGCGTAGTACTTAAAGCTTGCCAGACTGCAGTACATGACCCGCAACGGCTTCATGGAACGCTACAAATCACTTTGACCAAAAGCCTGGTGTTATGGTGACAGAACATTCCGTGCCACTGTCCGGGATATAATTTGGACAGACAGTTTCTCGCGTCCACCCAATAGTATCTCGACAATAGACGTATACCTCTGTTTAAAGCACTGCTACATATCCTCGACAGAAGATATCGCAGCTGAAGGTGACGAAGGTCCCCATGGAGTTTTGAAACTTAACAGTCCTGGACAAGTGGCTGGAACGCTGCTGTCACGAGCAACGCAAATATGATGGACTGTGTGTGTGTGTGTGTTGTATTATGTGCCGTCTTTTTATCTATTGTTCTCCGTCTTTTTGATCTCCCCCATTCCGTTAAGCTAGATTCACACGCGAGAGCAAAATCCCGTTGCTCCGTGGACCGAATAGTCACGTGATTACTTTCATCTGGTGTAGCAGTGGACACGTCGCATGCACACAGCCAGGGTTACGTTCGTGGAATCTTCGTGTATATTCTCGACTCCTATGCTTATACAACGCGGGAGAAAGTCCCGCTTTTTTATGTGCACCTCAAACGCTAAGTGGCATCTGCGTCTACATGAAAGGCTAATGGTGCACCCCCGTCACTTTTCACAGCGCTAGGAGACGCGCGCCAAAATGGACTACTTCGCATAGTGCTACATGTGTAGAATCTCCGCCTCCGTAGCTTTCCATTCAGTGCCAAGAAAAGTGGTCGCCGAGCATAGAAGAAGAAAATGGCCCCGTATCCGCATGTCACACTGCAAATGTCGTCGAAAGACGATAGTCTTGCGTCTGGAGAGAGTGAACAAAACGTTTATTTGATGTTCTGTGCAAGAAAATCAGTGAATGGTATTCTGGAGGCGCTGGGTTAGAGTGCCACGAGCTTGCAGCGGAGGCAAAGGAGCGCATCAAGTCCCGTCACACGAGAGACATGAGCGCTATCTGGCAGTTATCTTGGAAAACGAAGTGCGCATGCCCTAGCGCCCGTCTCGGAGGTAATAAGAGGTAAAACGCAAGGCGACGGTTAGGTGCCACCACCGTGTTGTCTTAGCAAAGTGTTGGAAACGCTTGTCTTTTCATGCAAGTGTTGCATAGTCAGCGCAACGTGATCCTTAAAATTACTTATGTATTCCTTTTCCAGTAAGAGACACACATACAGAATATGGTCATGTTCTTTTGGTGCCTCGAATATGTGCAATATTTGTTTTTTAATTGACAATCACACAAGTATGAACGCTGAATCATGAGCAATATTGGTGAAAGCTGTGGATGGGGTCGGCCTTTTGGAGTATTGTTTTGCCTCTTTGGTGCCGTTTAGGGTACCGTTAAGGGCGGACAAACAGACAAACATACAGACAGACGAAAATTGTTGCGTCGAAGGTCCCCAAAAATATATCGCCTTTAAATCTTCCTTCATGTCGCCGAGTATAAAACACGTGGCTTTTAAGCAGACTGCCTGCTTCCTACCCACGCCCATCCGACCAATGTTGACAGATTTGACGCTGAATCCTCTCAATCCAGAGCAGACGACCGTCAAACTGAGGAATAGAAATAGCGGTGACACCTTTCCATCCAGTGGAGGAGAGCGGGTGAAGCGAGGACGGCACGTTTCGATGACGCGCACGTCACGTGATGCACCGTCCACTGTGAAAATTTCACCTTCGTTTCCTGGTGTGAATCCACCTTTACCGTAAGTAAGGAGCGAGCCAGATGTCCTAAACTAACTTGTCTGCCTTTCCTTCTCTGCTATCATTTCCGTATAAGAAAAAGAAAAAAGAGATTCCGTTGACAACTGTTTTAACGCGAGAGTGTTTTATGCCGGAGTTCAACAAGACTTCAGACACTTATTTCCGTCTAGGGTGCACGTTAAAGAACCCCAGGTGGTCGAAATTTCCGGAGCCCTCTCCTACGGCGTCTCTTATAATGATATGGTGGTTTTAGGACGTTAAACCTCATACATCAATCAATCAATCAATCAATCACTTATTTCCGTCAAAGAGATGACGTTCATAGATCATTTCGCGCGCCGGAAATCAAACCTCCAACCCCTTGATTTACGACGATAAGCACGCGGCGCTGTGTCAACTGAGTTATCGATGCAGATGTAAGACTTTGTAGAAACTCGCCGTCTATCTCGCACACATTCTCCCTTGAACAGTACTCTGTGTTTGTCGGATGTGTGGGGAGTAAGACTACCGCCGTGTGTGAGTGGACACCCGAAGTAGCACAGCATGAGACATGCTAAGAGAATAGAGAGTTTTAGAATAGCGCACCGCAAGCCATAGCGGTGCCGTCGCCGCCACTGCGCATGCCTTGTAACGCGAGCCGCCGTTCGCGCTTGTGGTCCGTCCACAGGAAATTCGAAATAGCGTGCGGCCTGCGCGGCCCGCCAGCCCCTCAAAACGCTGGTGTTGACGCTGTGGTGCAGCTGGGATCGTGCATTTGGGTTTGCGGAGAGGGCAAATGCTAATTAAAAAAAATAAATCTCATATGGAGCCCGCTGCGTCCGCAACGTCTGCTAACGCTATTTCAAAACTCCCTAACGATTTGCCAACGACGCAGTCAAAGCGTGACATTCGAGATGGCTGGCACGCTGGCTCGCACTCTCGGAGGCTATGGTTAAAGCATCCTGATAGCATCCCAAAACTTTGGCCGCACTAGCATAAGGGCATCGTCCTATAGACGCTGTTATGTACTTTCCCTTCCGCTTCGTGTTATAGCGTGTGACGACTCATTGTCGGTGCAGTATACATGTAGTGCAGGTGATGTAGCATCTGCACGCACCAATGGCGTTTCGCCACTGATAATAAAACTGCTGTAGTGAGCCCTGCAGAGAGGCAGCAATGTCGACGGGCGAATGTCGGGCGTCGGAGGAGTGATACGAAAGACCAGCGGGAAGTAGAATGCCCGCCCGCATTCATGGCTCAAACTACAATCATCTATCCCGTGTTGCTGTCACGCACTGTGATAGTGTATGCATGAGCACAGTCGTAGATTACGCTTTTACATGGGAGCGCTCATCATGGCCTTTCTCTCCTTAATTTACGACGCTTTGAAGAAATGCATATCAAGTACCAGTGCTTATGTGCCTGTTCATGCTAACTTTGAGTGAGATTTCCGATACGTTTTGTACAGGTAGGATTGTTATCTTCAGCTACCAACCACAATGGTCAAATCATGAACACAGGTGTTCATCGTCGCATTGGAGAGTTGCGCTAGACGTGAATGTGGGTGGATCTACGTAAAACAATGCAATAGCGGCAAACATCAATGGACTTTGTACAAACTTTCATGATGAAACACTGAGACGACTACATCTGTGAAGACGCAGTTCTCATTTTTGCGTTATCCAGATTTTGATCACAGAGGGATCACACTCGTGTTTTTTTTTATTCTGGCTGGCAATTTATATGATTCTTTTTAAAGATGCACACTGATTTTCGTTTTAGCTCTTAGGGAGTTCTTGAATTGGGGACCAAACGTTTTGGGCCCCCCAAAAATAGCCTCACGGCCACTGCGCATGCGCAAAACCCAAGCCGCAATTCGGTATTGAGTTGGGGACGCTATTCCTCGAATTTAGCGGGAGCTCCAATGCCTGCCCCAAAAGTTTTGGGTCATTCAAACGTGATGTCACCCACTGAAGTGACATGACCAAGAATAGGGTGAGCATTCAATGCGCCACCAACCCTATTCGAAAACTTTTCGCTGATGCTTCACCCAAAGCGTCCATACGTAAAAGGCTATGGGGTCCCTATTCGAGAGCTTCTTCTTATTAATATCGTTTTACCTTCGTCGGAGAATAGTGGAAGACAAAATGGTTGATGTGTCTCAATAAAAAATTTCATATAAATGGCAAGTCAGAACTCACCTCAAGAAGTAACAAGACATAGCTTCCTCCCTCCCCCTCCCCTTTTATTTTCGTTTGGAGTAAAACAAACAGCGTAGGCGCGCCCTTTATTCTCTCCCTCATTCGCAGTTCAAGCGTTTTGCGCACCAACTTGTGGTGCTTGTGAGACGCTGATAATAAGGAAAAAAATGGCAGTAAAAAAAGGCAAATAAATGACTATGCAAGCAACACCTTACCAGCTGCAGGCCCCGAGGGTTGAGAACTCCAATGTGTTCCCGTGCGTACGTCGTTAAAGCATCGACCGTACCGTCTTATTAGCAGCGATAGACGACACCCTCTGAAGACAGTGTTCATGTGGATGCATCTGTTCATTGCTTCTCTTCCAGTTTGATACGTAACGCGCACACGTACTATAGAACAATATTTCGTTTTATATACATATCGTGAACTTGTGTCTGCATTGCAGTAACGTTACTCTGCCTCACCAACTCTCATTTTCAATACATTTTTGCGTCAGCGTTCCCCGTTTTTGAAGGGCGTGTTTCTTAATTTTTATACTGAGTAAATACTGCCAGTCATGCACACATCAGAAGAAGACGTGCCATGCATATGTGCGTGCGTAAAAGCACCAGTGCGCTTCGTCGATTCGTTACCGACGCCCTCTCGCTGCAGGGTCACAAACATTCGGGCGTGTAGTTTTGCCGGGGGCGTCGCACGGTCGCACGGTCCACGGGTGAATTGCCAGAGTGAAACAGCTGCATGTTTTCGCGCGCAGCTTAATCACGTTACGTAGCACTACGCAGCCGCGACATTTGGAGAGGGTGCCCAACCGAAACCGACAATATTTACGGAGAGTCGTAAGATGTTTTGTTTTTTTTTGCCCCTGCCTCTAACGTTTTGTGGTTGTTGTTGAAAGGTGCTGCGTCATGGCAACTACTACCAGCGAGAAATATTTCAGCGAATACTGAGTTTGCATCGGCTGTTTGCGCTGTTTTGTCACGCCCAATCTTTCGTTGTTGGTGATGAAGAAAAGAAAAAAAAAGAAGGACAGAGGACGGGGGAGATTAACTAGAAAAGCGTATGATTAGCTGTTCTATGTTGTAGTAGTCAAGTCCCCAGTACTCACTAAGCTTCAGATAGTGCGTGAATCACGCCACCTGTTCAGGTTTAGCATGAAAGTACTGGCATCACCTGCGCGACATAATTGCGCGTTACTGTACAAAGCATTTGGTGAGGGTGGTAGGACAAGGAGACAAAGGAAAAGGCAGCCACTGAATCAACAGAACAGAAACTCGGTAGCAACAAAACTTCAATTCCGTTTTGAAGTCAAGTGTCCTCATTACGATGGAAGAATTAAACTTCGACGAGCATCACCTCTCAAAGCTAAATTCTGCGTCATCGACGTATTCAATATAATTAAAGATTATTCTTAGTAGAAGGATGTTGAAGGCAACTAATGATGATTGAGGACCTTCTGTTTTCATTCACACATACTTTTATTGCATCGTTTACCTTTTTTATGAAATATAGAGTTGAATGAACGCTCAGAACTACACTTATCTACATTTTGGTAATTGGTCTCGACAACTAGGAAGCAGGAAGCACATTACTGGGTATGTTTGAAAAAGAAGGCAAACAAAGCTTGCACCTGTGACCAAAAGATAATGGACGCTATTTGACCTTTGCCTTTTTCTGCAGCCAGACCTGTCGATAGGGAGATCAAACTATGAATAGACATGTGTTCTCAACACGCCTTTACATTAGGTTACGTTCCTTATTTATTTTTCTTGAGGGGGGGGGGATATTTGTAGGTATCAAAGTTATTTCAGGTACGATCAACGTAATACATGCTGTTAGAAACGCCGTTCCTACTGGGAACAAACAACATTTGAACCCAAGCCGAATCCTTGAGTTATGTGTCCGGTCGTGGCACTCTCACTTTGTAGCTCGTGTGCCAAGGCACACTCGTCGGTTTAATCTCGTGTTCCGTCACACTGCCGAAGGTATTGTCAAAGCCGCTTCGTCACTGTTCGTGAGCCGTTGAACTCACCACGCGCACGCCTTTCACTCATGGCGGCTGTGCGCCCTCCTCGCCCGCCTCGGTGGATCAATGGTTGCAGTGCTCGGCTGCTGAAGCGAAAGTCATGGGTTCGATCCCGGCTGAGGTGGTCACATTTCCATAGAGGCGCTAGAGGGCCAGTGCCCTAGGCGTTGTCAGTGCGTAATACAGAACCCCAGATGGTCTCTAGATTTCCGTAGCCCTCCACTATGGCAAACTATGAATAGACATGTGTTCTGAACACGCCTCTACATTAGGTTGCCTTCCTTATTTATTTTTTTAGGCCAGGATGCAACTTTACTGTGCCGCCTGTGGTTAGGAGTAGCTTTTACAAAGGCGTACTCCTTTCGCATAGGAATGGCGGATAGCTGCCGATGTGAATCGTGCGACACTGACGAGACAATAGAACATTTACTGTGTTCATGTGAACGTTTTGCGAGCGAACGCAATTTGCTACGCGAAACGTTGGAGACACTAGACAGTAGACCTTTTTCCGAAGAGAAGATACTTGGCTCATGGCTCTACGCGTCGCTGGCCAGCAAAGCGACGCGGGCACTGCTAAGTTTTCTGAAGACGACCGGACTACGCGACCGCTTATAAGCGTGCAATGGACAAGGTCCCACCAACATACACGTTGCCCTTCACTTCTCTCTCTCTTCTCCTTTAATCCCCTCACCCCTTCCCCCAGTGCAGGGTAGCAAACCGGACGTGCGTCTGGTTGACCTCCCTGCCTTTCATTTCTTCCCTTCCTCCTCCTCCTCCTCCTTTAGGGGGGGATATTTGTAGGTATCAAAGTTTTTTCAGGCACGATCAACGTAACACATGCTGTTAGAAACGCCGTTCTTACTGGGAACAAACAACATTTGAACCCGAGCCAAATCCTTGAGTTATGTGTCCGGTCGTGGCACCCTCACTTTCTAGCTCGTGTGCCAAGGCACACTCGTCGGTTTAATCTCGTGTTCTGTCACACTGCCGAAGGTATTCTCAAAGATCACGCAGAAAAGAGCGTGTAATTTAGACATGCGCCAACAAACGCAGAAGCATTCCCAACTGCTCGGAATAATGGCATGTGCCGTTTCCATGAACCCATTCAATTACGTTCACTAATTCTTACGAGACTTAATTGACCCATATATTTACCTTGACTTTACGCCGTTATGGTCGTATGTATTTCGTGTACGTAAGTCTTGACTTGAAACAGAATCGTCGACTTTGTATCAGTTTTATTTGTAAAGCTCGTTTTCTGAGCATTTGGGAAACCGGAAGTGCGCAAATAGAAGTGCTAGGAATCGCCGCTCGTCGCTCGTGCCAATAAAACTTGAATCGCAAACAAAAGCCCGCGGAAAGTACAGAGGATGGCGTTACTAATGATTTCCGGGATTTTACATCCGCAAACCACGATATGATTGAGAAGGACGCCAAAGTGAAGGGCTTCAGAAATTTAGAGACCATCTGGGGTTCTGCATTACGCACTGACAACGCCCAGGACACAGGCCCTCTAGCCTTGCGCCTCTGTGGAAATGTGACCGCCTCAGCGGGGATCGAACCCACGACTTTCGCTTCAGCAGCCGAGCACTGTAATCATTGATCCACCGAGGCGGGCGAGGAGGGTGCACAGCCGCCATGAGTGAAAGGAGTGCGCGTGGCGAGTTCAACAGTTCACGGAACAGGGACGAAGCGGTCGTGTTTTCGTTTCCCGAGTCTTTCGTTTACTTCCCTTCTCATTTTCCTACCTCACGCTGCATCGGGTGATAACGAGTTTAATAGAGAACGGCGAGTCGAGATAAGGAAACAAGAACGATTAAAAGAAAGTGGATCTGCACGGAAGCTCACGATATGGCATGCCTCCTTAGAGCTAGGGGGGGGGATGGAGGGGAGCGAAGCGATTTTGCTCTACAGTATACAGCTCGTATATACAAGCAAGCTTTCGAAAAGCCCAACTTTTTCCGGTTCACCTCTTCTCTCTTTCGCTTTAATCTTTCTCTTCAAAGGGCCGACAATCGTTTCAATGTACACTTTTTTGTTCAGTATGTGCCATGTATGTCCGGCTTAATACTGTTCGAAAGGAAATTCCACTGACTTTCTCAATTTTTAAATTCCATTTCGGGGTAAGCCTGAACCCTACACCCATGACAATACGACTCCAAAAACACCACCTCAGAAAGCTTTTCTTTCATGTCTCGCTTTCCTGCGTGTCTGTGTCCTATAGGATAGATCAATAATGCTGGTGGTGGAAGCGCCTTCGGAGTCATTGTGATACGTTTGTTTTATTAAAGCCCATAGCTTTACTCCGTGGCAAAACCTTCGTTCAGCGTCGTCTTGTGCACATACACGCCAGCGGTGGTCTGCCGGAGAGGCACGTTTCACGTTTGTTGTCTTGCTCGGCCGCACTACCGGTGTCATTAAACGAGCCTCGCAGACCGTTTTCATTACAGCTTGGACGTCGTTTCTTTACGCTTTTTGTATACGACGCGTTCTCCCCCGGTAATCTTGTTTCTTGTTCGTAAGTTCTCACTCTACAAGCAACTTTATTGTTTTGTTTCCACGACGCTTGTTTTGCCGCCGAGAACAAAATCGCATTTTCATGGCGCTACAGTGGCGGAGCATTGAAACAAGATGGTTAAATTGATAGGAAAGAAATGAGATTTTTTCTGCTTGCAGTGAAGTCTATTCGCTATACCCTTCTTTCTTTTGATTAGTCTGCCCTGCATCAAAACAAAGCCGGGTTGCCTTGGAGCAACCGAAAATTCTTGAGTTGTGGCGTCTTCGCAGGTGGTAATCTATGGATTTACTATAACGCCTTTAGATACAGATGCGAATTAGTTTTATGCAACCTGCACAAGGGGTGAACGAAGGCTCAAGTAACAACAGAAAAGTATGGCGGAAGTATGACGTTTCGCTTTTTTCGATGCCTCAAAGCAAGCATTCGAGAACAGTTTGTTTAAATGGTATAGAACCTTTTTCTTCTTTTATGTATCAGATTTTCAAAGAGATGGCTTGAAATCATCAACTATGTATTACGTTGGCCCTTGTCAAAACGTTGGCTCCTGCAACACTTGCCCCGTCACGGTGCTCTAGTGGCTAAGGCACTCGGCTGCTGACCCGCAGGTCGCGGTATCAAATCCCGGCTGCGGCGGCTGCATTTTCGATACAGGCGAAAATCCTGTAGGCCCGTGTGCTCAGATTTGGGTGCACGTTAACTCCAGGTGGTCAAAATTTCCGGAGCCCTCCACTACAGCGTCTTTCGTAATCGTATGATTGTTTTGGGACGTTAAACTGCACATATTAATGAATCAACACTTCTTATTCGTTCGACATCATGTCATCACAATACATAGAGGCTATCGTCCCGCAAGCCCAAGTGATAAAGAAAAGAACTGAAATCGAGAGTCCGGTGAAAACCAGTCTGATGTGTACTAAACAAGAATACTAAAAAGAAAAGAAGAGAAAATAAACATGCTAACCAAGTAACATTATAAAAGAAATGACGTTTTGACTTCCAACAGGAAGCTTCGTTCATGATGAAGTCAAAAAACTATAGAAGTGCCTCCTAAATGGACACTAAAGGCAAATTTTAGGTGGATGCTGATTGCTGAAATAGCGGTTCAGAATTCTCGCAGTGCTACATTTTTGCCTCGGAAGTGCTTATTTTGAAATAAAGTCACGTTTTAGGGGTATGCATCGAATTAGCACACATCAAGCTACTCGCCTCAAGCCGAAACTTTCACGTCACTGTTGCCGTGCACAACAAGCCCGGCTTTACTGCGCGTCCACCGACACTAGTAACAGTAGAGTGAAAGTAGCGAGAATCACAGCAGCAACAACGACCATTAAACAATCTCCTGCCATCACCTCAGAGATGGCAGGTGTGCTTGGTTATACTAGGCCCCGCTGGATGGCCCGACCTGTCTAATTTAACTAGACGAAAATTGAACTTTCGAACCGCTCGCGCCATTCCCCAAAGTAAAGTCCGGTGGTTCTTTTTTTTTATGAATCAAATAATAAGTGCAAGCTTTATTATATTAGGTTTCTTTACGCGCGGGAGGCTCTTTCTTTAGTGCTAGTGGTTAATTATAGGCGGTAACGCTGACGTCATCGGGATAATTTTGCGAATGTCCTACTCATGGCTCATGAGTTTTCGTGCATTTACATTAATTTATTGGTAAGTAGGGTACTACTGTGTATATTATTGTCGTTTAATACGTTGTCATACATTAAGCTCTCACTCTGACATCAAGTGTTAGTTGACTTTAGTGTCCCTTTAAGTAGGATTCAGCACAGGAGAAGAAGGAGAAAAAAATATCGGTAAGGCACGGTGGTTAACTAGACTATGTTCAGTTTGCTACTCTACATGGGGGAGAGGGTAATGCGGGAGAAATAGAGAGAGGGGGGAGATACACATTGCACATAACAGACACACCGCACACACAGTTCCGGTTTCACAGGCGGTCGCACAGTGATGTTGTCCTCAAGAATTGTAGAAGGGCTCATCTGGCTTTCTGGGCTGCAGTACTTGAAAACCACGCACCCAACATCTCCTCCAGAGTAAAGGGCCGGTCATTCAGCCTTCTTAAGGCACATTGGAGAGTCCGGTGGCCTTCTTCAAAGTCCGCACGAGCCCTCCTGAGATACTTGACAGCAACATCATTGAGGGACCGCCTGTAAAACTCGGCAATGTGTGTGTGATGTGACATGTGTCTATCCTTCTCTCTCTTTTTTTTACTCCCCTCTCCCCCTCCCCATGTGTAGGGTAGCAAACTGGACGCATAGTCTAGTTAACCTCCAAACCTTTCCTACATTTCTTCTCTCTCTCTCTCTTCTTCAAAGTCTGAACAATCTTCGTCCAGCTCTGTTCCTGACAATGCCGGCGTTGCCTTCACCAATTCATTACGCATGGGAAGTAAACACTGCGTGTAGGACGAGGGGAGGTTTATTATTTTAAAAGCAAGATTGAAACAAGGTGTCAGTTCAGGAGAAGATGGCTGCTTCAAGTTCAATAGGAGCGTCGCTGGAGTCAGCGTATCAACAAGCAGTCTGGCCTGCTGGCTGTACCACGAGAGACTCGTGACAGGTGTGATTCCATTTTTTTTTCTCTGCCAATACATCCAGTCTATAGTGTGATCAGTTCTACCTATGTGCTCTGCCTGTGCACTTAAGGCCACTTTTTTTCACATCTTTCCAATCTCAGCTCAAGACACTATGGTGAAAAATTGCTGGTCTTTCTGACATGAACACTTTCGCAATCAACACGGGTGATCTTGTAACCAACACAAAAAAAATAGTTTCATCTGGTAGCTTATACTTGTCACTTACAAGTGAGTTCTGTGTGACGTTGGAAAGCAGTGTGCCTTTAACGGCACGCTTTTTTTTGTTAGACAGAATAATAATGAGATCTAGCAGATAATCATGTCAAGAAAAGTTTAGGGGATGTTATTAGATGTAATTGTCAGGTGATTGAAAAGAAGGAAAAGTGCACGAAGAGATAACTTGCCCTAGGCAGGAACTGAACCTGCGACCTTTGAATAACGAGCCCGACGCTCTACCAACTGAGCTTCCACAGTGGCTATCCCCTCGTCCAATTTATGGGGTGTATATGTGCATTAAAGGGACCCACAGCTAATTTTTATGGTATCCGTTTCGTTGAGTGCAACGTAAACTTACATGTGGACGTGCTTGTAATCATGGAATGGTAGCGTGGAAAACACCATAGAACATTCGTAGTCAGAATTTTTCCATTTGTGGCAATTATGCTGTCTTAAGGGAGACATGCTGCAAACAGTGGATGTGATTGCGATAGCGATTATACGCCAGTGCAACGCCAGCCGTGACGAAAAGTGAAGCTCTAAGTACAAACACGTAATGTTGTGTTTGCCAAGCCTACAGTCCTGCGACCACTGCTTTCTAGCGTGCTAAACTATATTACAAGCCTTCCAGCACTTTTCTTGGGCTTCTTATGCAAGTACTTTTGGCCGTGCTCAGGTAGTTTATTCGACATTAGCCAAGTCGAGCCAAGACAAGTCTTCGAAAAACCAAACGGCACGTTTACACGTGATCGACAATTCACGCATAGTAGTTCACGTTTGGCCGTAGTTGGTCAGCTTCGATGTCATCGCTTGACAACTCGAGCGAGTTAGAAAAACGAATTTCGGCTCGCATGCGAGCACAAAATTAAGACCCCTATTAAGTAGCGCCAGAGCGACATGCTTCGATTGACGACAGCAGTGGCGACGAATCCGACGAAGCGTCACAAAGGCCACCACCAGCAGCAGGCATGAAGTGGTAGCGATTCTCCACAGAGGTCAACGGCATCTCGCGTACTGCAGTGATCGCATTCACAAGCTCGCATGTTTCTTCCAACGCACCCAACGCGACGGTAATCGAGCTGCTCGAAAAACGCCACGCGGCAGCACGCATGCTCAACTGCACCCTTTTACCCACAGAACACCTATGGTCTCCCTGTAGAGGCCATGAAAGCAGCGCCACTTTTCATGCCCTACTTCTTTCTTATTTTACCTTTCAAGCCACATATAAACAAACAGAAATGAACAATAAAGCACATATTCATAATTTATGTCCTCATTCCGCTGTGCCTTAATAATCATAGCAAAGTTATTAGGACTTCATAATTTTGATTGATAGTTCTTGTGCTAGGGGCGCGATATACCAGTTTTGGTTACTTTTGAACGCGGTTTAACAATATAAATGCTACTCAGATCGTGAAGCGTATGTTCTCTTTTATGTCACCATAATTCACGCTCTTTTTCTTTCCGCTGCTATCTATTCACTTGTTTTGGCCAGTTGGGGGTCCCTTTAAACATGGGAGCTTTGGTCAGTACCACCAGTAGCACTATTAGTGAGTGTGAAACGCTTTGTCGGCCTGTTCGACGTCACGTACCACTTGAACCTATTACAATGAGGCTGCTGACGAATGATCTCGCGTATACTATGCCTCAAGGAACCAAGTCTGCCAGAACGAGACCCTTGCTCTGACTGAAAGAAAGAGGTGTGCATGCAACGGCTTGTTTTTCTTTGATAGGTAGTATATAATGAGATCTAACAGATAATGATACGAAGGAAATATAAGGGATGTTATTAGAAGTAATTGTAATGTAAATGTCAAGAAATATATACCCCATTGAATGTACGTGGCGATATCCGCCGTGGTACCTCAGTTCGTAGAGCATCGGGCGCGTTATTCGAAGGAAGCAGGCTCGGTCCCTGCCCCCTGACGAGGCTTGCAGACGAGGCGCCTATAATAAAATGAAAGAGTAGAGACGGCCGTGCTTGGAACGATGCTGAAAGAAGGAAGTGGCCAGAAATAAAAAGAGCAGGTTTCTTGCTGAGCCAATCGAAATACAAAATATGGATGTCACACTCAATAAACGACCCGCTGCAGCCGCTGGAAGAAAACGCTTCTCTGCTTGGCGGGAAATTCATCTTCGTCTCGTCGCAAAGAAGCATCACGGGAACACCGTTCATCGAAACGTGGTTAAAACCGCGGTGCGCATTTTGACTGCCGGATAACATC
Source organism: Rhipicephalus annulatus (assembly GCA_013436015.1). Classification (NCBI taxonomy): domain Eukaryota; kingdom Metazoa; phylum Arthropoda; class Arachnida; order Ixodida; family Ixodidae; genus Rhipicephalus; species Rhipicephalus annulatus. The sequence continues at coordinate 45,793 of WOVY01012801.1, read as the reverse complement.
TGTAGGCACTCGAGTATTCTGTTCTCTCTCGTTTTTTTTTTTTCGCTAGACGGAATTAAAAAAATGTTGCAGAGGAGCCAGTGTCGAATTGAGAACCCGGGTCACGCCTGTTAGCCTGCTTCGCCGCACGGATCTCGGTGCGATGTTCGCGCTGCTGTTTGCCAAACCACGGCGTCTGCACGGCCGCCGTATAGCACCTCTGGTCGCGCCTGAAAACTCGCCGCCTATACCTCTATAGCCAATAACCGTGTGCCTCAAGCTTCAAGCTTCGTGTATATTATATATATATATATATATATATATATATATATATATATATAGATATATATATATATATATATATATATATAGATATATATATATATATATATATATATACATATATATATATATATATATATATATATATATATATATATATCATGCGTCCATCTGTCTGTGCGTCAAACAGACAGACAAATGACGGACGGACGTGGCCAGCGGATGATTCACGGCTTGCCGATAAACCCTCCGAAGCTTCGCCCTACTCATTATCATTCACTCCGGCGATATGCTGCGATTTTTTGGCAATATCAAAATGTCTTCTCTAGAAAGCAGCTCTTGCAACCTTTAGCTGCTCCGTTCCTTTTACACGGTTGCTATACGGCCGGTGTGCGCATAGTTATCCATATAAGAAAGTAATGTGGAAAAGGGGGGTGGGAGATTCAAAAACACTACGCAGTGCACAGACAAGCTATGATGGGGGGAGGCGCCCCGCTTCCCTCCCAATTGTTTGGATAATCGGTATTTAACGCTTAGGGGCGTCTGGCATTCCTATAACAAATAAACAGGCTTTCGTGAATGCCAACAATAAGTATATAGCTGCCGGAACGACATAAGAGCTACAAAATGCAACTAATGGCCTAGCTACTTCCATCACGAAACCCGGAAAACCAATATCTAATTATTGCCTAAACTGTGTTCAGAATGAGAGACATTGTACAAAGCATCCAATCGATCGATGATGTGGTTCTAGCTGAGTTCGCAGTCAGCATAGCTGTGTAAAAAGCTGCCTGAGCTAATACAGGGCAGTGCTCACCGCTGTAGATTTTCGTGAATTACTGGCGAGTCCACTCATATGTTGACGTTTGCGCCAAGGTCCTGATCACTGCTCACATATCTGTTGGGCAGTTTATTAATGAGCAAGCTTTGCCAAGTTAGCAGGAGCGTTTTAGCATTTCGCGAAAAAGCTTACGTAAGTAGAATATCTATCACATTTCTTTTTCTCTATCATTGATTGTGACACCAATGCCATCGGTGTATCTTGGTTACGCCATACGGGGTTACGCTACACACACACACACACACACACACACACACACACACACACACACACACATATATATATATATATATATATATATATATTGCACTTTATCTTCAAAGCTCTCTGTTTGAACATTCCTATAGTAGTAAATAAACGTACGTCCAAGCAGTACTCTGCTGAAGTTGGTCTCTAAGTACCTTCGGATTGGAACTGTTACAAAACCACTTCCCTGTAAGTTATTCCGCCTTCTTTTTTCTCTCTTTTTATTTATTTATCCATTTCTGAGAAGCTTTATCCCGTTGGCACGACCTCAACTGGGCCATTTTTTAATATCTTCTTTTTATTCAACGTACGCCACAAGACTGTGAAGTAGCTCGTATAAGCTGTGCTAAAGTATTACGACACAGTATAGAGGAACTCCAAGTTGGGGAAAATAGTATAGAAAGAAACGCTATAATATAGCACGCTAAGAAAAAACGAGATAGCTGCAGTTCCAAGTACGTTTCGGCAGATCTACCCCGTGGACAGTGCTTGACAGGTTTCTCTGCTTCAAATGGCGGATGGCCGATCCATCCAAAGGCCTTGTGAACTGATGGGTATGGAAGGGCCCCAGGGATTTCGACAGGCTTAGGGTGGCTCTTTTTTCTTTCTTTTTCATTGACTACCCTTCCTTTCGACAAGTTCAATCACTCGGAGGCTCTAGGCTAAATGCAAAAAAAAAATAACTAGCCTGGATAGAAGCGCCTTCTTTTCTCATCCCGTTCCCGGAACAGCTCGCAAGAAAATTGCGTGATATGCTCTCGGACTTCGGATATATGGCTGCGTCGAAGGGCCTGGTCTGCCGGCTGGGAAATCTGCATGAGCACACAATGATTGGATGACTTATACGCATGCATCAGCCTTAATATGCACTCGCCTGGAAATCTCACAGCATTTCGTTAGTCCGTTCTTGTATTAGTAATGTTATCATTTATTCAACTCCTATGTAGTCACGAAGTGTTGTGCGAACATGCTTCTTCGTAACCGCAGGATTATTCGGCACATCTTTTCTGCATTGAGTGCTGTATTTCAGGGCCATACCCATGCACCAGCACACAAGAGTCTGAGTAGAGAACAAGCGGTGACATGGAGAAGACTACAAGCCGAAACTTACCTACACGGAACATTGATGCACGCTATGTATCCAGGAACGTTCAGGCGAGACTGCAAGTTCTGCCCTCCAGACACGCGCAACACTCTGCGCCACGTGGTGCTGGAGCATCGAAAGAATCCGGACATACCACCGTCGTCACCGCCAAGTGCAAACGCAAACGAAGAGAAAGAAACGGACAAAGAGGTAGCATTCGAAGACAAGTGGGTGGCTTTGCTGCTGACGCAAAAACCTGACAGCCAGCTACAGTTGGTGAACCGGCTCGAGTGGTTGCAGCGAGCCATCGCTATATACCTGGACTGAAGAAGCCACCCACCTTAAGGCTTAAGGGCAAAGAGCCTGGTCCAAATAAATTCAATTTCATTTCATCCATTCGCGTCAAATTGTTAGATTGGTGTCTGGCTCCCTCATTTGTAAAGGATACGTTATTAAATTAACAGCCTACAGCTTAATAATTGTGAAATGTGCAGCTATTGTGAGGCAATCACGCATGAACTTCTTGTCTCTTTTTGTACGGCCGTACAAAATAAATGAACTCAGGAAGCATGATTCGAGCCAAGGACCTCCAATCACCGTATTTAGAGTTTGTCTCGCACTCATGCCAAATTATCACCTATCAAGCTGTGCCACAGTCCCGAAAGTTACAGCTTAACCACAACTCATGACTGTCCATCGATGTGAGAGCATCTTGATACGCAGACAGTGGCCGCTATCCTGATTGCAGCCCAATGAGAAAATATCGCAGCAAAGGAACGGAAAAAGATATCAATACTATGTGGTAAGGTTTCTCCTATTCCTCATTGTTGTGAGTGTGCCGATCCGTTAAACATGCCGTTACGATGGAAGTGTGAAAGTTTTGCGAATAACCATTCCGCACACTCCCTCTAGCTGGTCAATTCAGTTCTGGCGAGAAATATGAGAGGTAAAAGACTGAACACAAAGCCACACAATCAAGCTTGTGGTGCAGTGCCATTAGCTACTGTCGCGGAACGCATGGTTGGCCTGTTTCTTGACACCAAAGAGGGCCATCCCATATCTTGCCCGCTTAACACGTTGTCAGTTGTACAATACCAGCTGCCCCATTTGTCTCGTAATGGCGGCCAAAATACCGCTCTCTATGGACGCCTCCCATCATGAGGGGAGGGGGGGGGGGGTTCAAGCTCTGGGCTCTTACCATAAACGTAGTCACCTTGAGGCCACAGCACACACTGTCTCGGATCGGTGCCCACCCTCGAGATGATCCGCTGCAGTCCCTTTCGAGAGGCGTAAAGACATCTTTATCGCTCTGACAGGCGTGCCTTTCTGTGTGAGTGTCCTTCAGCAGATGCCACTCTATAGCTCTTCCACCTGCTTAAAAAAATAAAGACCACCTATCCCCTCGTCGTCTTTTGCTCGCGGAAGTACGCTCTACACAGTAGGACAAACCCAGTGCGGGTTGGGCAAAGGCGTGGTATGTGTGCGTGTGTGCGCCCATTAGAGCGCGAAACGCACACGGTACCCGCCGCTTTTGGGCTGAAAGAGGAAGCCATTGTTCAACAACTTCCCCGCTATCCTTCTCTTTTCAACCATTTCCGCGAGCGCGCCGTCGTCTAAGCACGCTGTCTATACAGAGGGCTTCAGCCGCTTCAGCTCCCCTTTTCATGCCCTCGTATAGCCTCCGGTAGCAAGAAGGCCGCAAAAGCAAAAAGCGCCATCACGGCGGGACTGTGAGCTGGGGGTGCATTAAATCGCAATTGGGACCCCCCGTCCTTCCCTCGTCATCTCTCTCCCGTAGAGCGCGTCCTCTATTCGGAAGCCCCCTACCCTCTGTCGCAGACCTGCTGCAGAGACTGAAACCCCTCCTCCAGCGTGCTCATCTCAAAGCGGCTTCCCTCTGCGCTGGGTCTCAATCCTCGGCATGCCGGTCTGCTTTTAACTTGCCCATTTTCGGGCTGCCCCGCGGACAGTAGCTGCAACAGAGTGCCGCCACCCCCCACCGTTCTTCCTTTCGGCGCGGCGATCAGTTCCCAACTGGCGACGCGAGCAGTTGTGCCTGTCTGCTAAGCCGGCCATTGTCCGTGCCTCCCTGGTCTCGTTTGCGAGATGGATATCCAGTTCTAGGCCGAGATGTGTTGCCGCGCCTCTACGTATGCCCGTTCGTTCTGTCGCGTTTCTTTTTACCCCACTTTTCTTTTTACTCGCGCTTATCGTATTCCTTTTTTTTTGCTTATTTTTTAATACAGGCAGGCTCTCTTCTACAGTGTGGCAGCCATTCGATTTGTGTAGTTCATAAGAGGTGTAGCAATCCCGGGACGAGACACGCTTCCTCTACACTTCCCCAACCAGACCTCCCTCGACTGCTGAATCCCCCGCCCGCTGGTGACGTGTAGGCATCTGTAAATGCAAAATGCGCGCTGTTCTGCGGTGTTTGTGGGTGGCTTAGTGCGAGAACTAGGTATCAATAAAAGCGATCATCGAGTTGGGGCACCTGTATATGCAACGTGTAATGCCAACCCGCAATATAGATTCCACCCTTGCATAGCTGAAAAAAATATTAAAACGTGCTGATGCCTGAGTTCTTTCCAAACGGTGAGAGCCTAATAGAAAAAAGCTGTAAGCCTTAAGAAATATTGTCAAAGAAGATGCCTTTTCTTAGTATTAAGTATACAGACGAAACGACAAACCAACGACGCATTCTCCTCCTCACAGAGGGATACAATGTAATCCTTCGAATGCATCGCAATGGGTGTTTCCCTGCAGAGCCTAGCAAAGTGGCACAAGTTAGTTCTAAGTACGAAATAAAGAGCCGAATCGATTGGATGGCTTACAAGTTTTATAAAGCTCAGATATTACTATCAGTCGACATAAGAAGAAAATGAAAGTTCCAGAGACACAAACACAAAACAGTTTCAACTTAATATAATTGCACCATGCGAATTGAGACGATCACATCAGCGCTATCTGTCCTGGAGATGCTGGAAAATATACTTGACTAAATGTAGGGAAATGCAGTGAAACTGTATGTCAAGCATTGTCTTCCTTTGAAATGAACAGTACACTTGACTGTCCAGCTGAGCGTCCGTGTTTTTAAATCTCCGCTAGAACAATACCCCTGAAAATATATTTTTGGGTCTAGAAATCACAAATCAGTTATAGTTCCTTCATCCTAAAATGTTAATTTGCTTCATCCTTAATTGGCAATGTAACGGAAGCTTTCAACTAGGAGAAAACCATATAGAAGTGCGGAATTTTTTTGGCGCACGTTTATTTATTTTGTTTTATTTTTGGGGGGAACGCAAAGGTAGTACATGAGAGAGCTCTGCGTCAGAGCCTCAAAGCCAAGTCATAAAAACGTTGGCATGCATTATGAATTCCAGAGCTTTACTCAGCTGTAAAAAGTGATAAATTTTAGCCGCATAGTGCACGAAGAGAGAAGACCGGATAGCTAGAAGTGAGGGTAGATCATGATGGGGAGCCTGAAAGGGCTGCCGGTACATAAACAATTTCATGAAATGTTTGTTTGGTAAGACTGGGCAATATAATGCCGCCAAGATCCTTTCATATTTGCAGCGTGTAACGTAGGCATAGAAAAGTAGACGTACGTGTCAACACACGTGTGTCAACAGCGCTCTGTCTTGTGCACCTTCATATTTGTGCCTTCGTGTGCGCTGTATATATAAAACTTGGAAAAACAAGCCCCCCACCCTCCCGAATATATTGCATTGTGACCAAGAAAAGTCAAGGCCTTGACCCGGGGTAGTTCTGGAGAGAGAGAGCGAGATATAGGGGGGGGGGGATGTTGGTAGATCGGGGGCGACTTAGGAGGCCAGCTTGGAAAAGCTATAGCTGCCTAACGTCAAGCTCCAGAACAGGTTTTTTTTTTACTTGACTTTTCTCGGATAGCGAATGATTGCTGACCTCTCTGCCATTCCTGAAAACACCACGTAGATACGTAGTACTTCATATCTCTGAACGTGTTACACGAGAAAATTTTTACATGCGAAGGAGCTCTTTGACTAGCCTGTGTAGCGCTGTCCATCCGTGTCTGCCAACGCACTGCACCACGTTTCCCCCACCACACTTCTTGCAACGATGCCAAACAGGTCAAGTTGCAGCTGCGCGTTGACGTGACTCTCCCTCACACACCTATGTGGTCTTGCTCCTCCACCCACTCGCAACACACTTCCCCTTCACTTCACCCTCTCCACCACCCGAAACGCTCGACCACACGTTGAGTGGAAATGCTCTTTCATCTCTTTTATCTGTGATCACACAAGAAACCCAACCCGCTTCCCGTGTATTCGAGTTTCAAAGAAACGTTTACTCGAGTAAAGGTTACACCGAGCTTTGCTTCAAACCATTCTTCCAGCACTCGCTTTAACGCCTGTTACAGCCGGGTCGACGGCTTGCTCACCGCGGCTGCTTCGCATCCCAGCATGGTTCCCTTAGGGGAGATGGTTAATATTTTTTTTTTCACGAGGTCACTAAGTTTAGCAATGAAGCGAAAATGGCAGGCGCTAAGAAGATGGGCATGGTGCATCTCCCGCTTCGCCAGATCGAACGTGAGTCGCAGTGTTAGTCGTAGCGATAGTCGGTATGGGTAAAAACAGATCGTTAGTTTTAACATGATAGCATTATAGTGCTCGTTTCACTGAAATTCCGGCGTTGGCGTCGTTGGTTGTGAGCGAAAAATCATCTTCTTATGCTTGGCCGAAAAAATTGAGCACGACGCAAATGAAATTCGGCAGATCCCACGTACCTGAGAATCGACGTTATGCGAAGCAGGCGGAAGGAATGTGACCTCGTTGCAATTTTTTTATTGAGTGACACGTCATGAAATGACGTTAAATATATGTACAAATGTTGCACGCAAAGACGTATGTCGAAGAGTTGCAGATGTCAAGATAACTAGTTGTTTGCACTTGCGCAACGATGCCAACTGGAACATGCGTATCGGCAATACCAGAAGCTCATATGAAGCGCTGATGATCGCGAGGATGCTGGGCCGGGACACTGCTACATAAATCACCTTCAGCGCATGGAACCTAACCACTATGCAGGGTAACTCGATGCGACGGCTGTATAAAAGGAGTACATACGTAGTGTTTGTAAAATTGGGTAGACACCACTGCAATTACAATTGACGCTTCCCGAAGATTAGCGTCTATTTGAGCTGTAGTTTCGAGACCTGGCGTAGCTCTGTGTTAAAATACTTCATTGCCACCCAGAATGCTTGGGTTCAATTCTAGAGGCGACCTTAACATTTATTCTTTGTCTTGGTCTAGTCGATGCGACCTATGTCGGTATTTGTTAACGCCCGCGCGTTAAAAGTACCCATGTGAGTTCTCGTCGTTTCTAGATAGACAGTAAATGTCAGTCATCTGTGGCACATACCCGCATATCAGTGGCACATAGCCTCCCGTTGGTATGTTTCAGTTTCAGTTTTATTGAGCATTTTCTTCAGAGAGTTGCGAAAAAGAAAACGCAAGGATAAGAGCAAAAAGCTGCTATGTTAGCATTTTGACGAGGCTCCTACCTTTTTTCACTTCGCATTACAAAATCCGCAGAGCACAAACATGAAAAAACAATTTGACGTCGATTTTCAAAACTTCAAGAAATTAGGCAGTAAAAAGAAAATGCATCAAAATTGCATAACTTTCAGGTTTCCATAAAATAAGCAAACCACAAAGAGAGAAAAACAACAAATAAAAAAGAAACCAGCGTACGGTCAATCATGAAACAATGCACACGTTGCTAAACGGCTACCAAAGTATTACTAATTGATTATACGACGTTTACAACACTGGGTATGCGAAAAGCAGAAGTTTTGATGCACAAGGAAAAAAATGACGAGTGAAATGTTGCATGTTTTACTCGTAAAAAAATCAACGAAAAAAGTATTAAAGAAAGCAAACATCATAAGATGCCATGTTACACACGAGAACTATTATAGGGTGTTTCTTTTACATATAGTATTTTAGCCGGAAAATTAGAAGAAGCTTAACTACACGCCACCATTCTGGATGAGAAGGTTCTTAAGTTGTTTTTTATGTATAATAAAGATGTCGATAATTTTATTTTCAAACATGTTAAAACAAGCAGGAATACAGTGTTCAAGTCTTCTCAAACCATGATTAGTTCGCGAATAAAGAACGAACCAGGAAGGCCTTTTCCGAATGTCATAATGGGATTGTGTATTTTTTCTGAGGGTACACAGTTTAAGACAACAAGCGTTGTTTGATATCAAGCTTTGTTTGTATTTCATAATAAGGTTGAAACTGTGTATGTGATCGATCGGTAAAATGTTACATTCTCTGAATAAATGACGTGTATGTGCGTCGTATGGTACGTTTGCAATATGACGAATCGCTTTTTTCTGCAGTAAAAATATTTTGTTCCGATTCGCTTTAGATGTATCTGCCCACACTAGACTACAATAGTGCATGTGAGATGAAAATAACGTATTATTGAGTAAAAGTTTAATGTTTGCTGGAAGTATCTGTAGAAGTTTGGAGAGAGCACCACACGTCCTAGCTATATTTCTAGTAACTTTATTAACGTGTTCGTCCCAATTAAGATTTTCATTAAAAATTACTCCTAATGATGAAACTTCTTTGACAACCTCAATTTTTTCGGGCCCTAGGTACATATCCAAACCACGACAGACAGCCTTCTGAACCAGTGCGAATACCACAGCTTTGGTTTTTTTTTTGTTGATCATTAAATAATTTGCAGTACTCCATATGAAGATGTCGTTAAGAATATTGTTGGCTGAGTCTGCAAGCTTACCTAAATCATTACCAAGAAAAAATATACTAGTGTCATCTGCATAAATTATAAAGTTTACGTATTTACTGACACTTGTTATGTCGTTTATACAAATATTAAACAGTAGGGGCCCTAATATGCTGCCCTGAGGTAAACCTGACGTTATGGTTACTAGCGAGCATTGGCTGTTATTTATAACTACAGATTGCTTTCTTTGTGATAAATAAGATTTTAGAAAGTCAAGTGGGGTTCCGCGAAAACCATAATGACGCAATTTTGCATAGAGTACTTCGTGGTTGATTCTATCGAATGCTTTGGAGTAGTCAATAAAAACACCCAGTGTTAACAGTTTCTTTTCAAATGAGCTAAGTATGAGTTCTTTTTGTGTGAGGAGAGCCAGGTCCGTGGACATGCCCGGTCGGAAGCCAAATTGATGCGTTGATAGTATAGAGTACTTTTCACAAAAAGACATGACACGTTGATATATGATTTTCTCTAGCCCTTTAGATATAACAGGAAGTATGGAGATCGGATGATAATTAGAAAAGATATTTCGGTCATGCCACTGTTTGGCGGGAAATGTTTGACGACGTACGCGACGGAATCGGGACATTATCTATGTCTTGACCAGTGCGTCATATTCGGCAAACCATCTCACCCTCCCATGCTAATTTTGGTTTAGGCCAAGTTGAGGGGGTGACCACTGAATCACCCAAACGTAAGCGGCTAGATAGATTGATATATAGATAGATAGGTACGCTTAAAGTCGCCTAAGTTAGCTGAGAGATTATTTCCATTTAAAATAAATAATAAGAAAATCTAGGGTCAGAGTGGGGATCGAACCCGGGTAGTTTGGGTGACAGTGGGAGTCGAGCCCGGTTCGTTTGTGTGACAAGCGGATGCTCTACCAAGCAGTCACGCCACTGCTTGTGAATACAGTGAAAATGACTTTGTCTGCTTGAAAAGACAGCCAAAGTAAGGTTCATAATTTCAAAATACACTCCTTCTGTATGCATGCGTCACAATACACTATGAAATATTGCAGTAATAATGCATTGTACAAGAGTACATTGCCATCGGTCGGAAGAAAATGTGATTATCATAATGAATTCATGGTTTAAAGCTGGTCACGCACTACAAGAGGCACACACGTTACTTCACATATTCCCTAAAGGCCACGAAGAGGGTGTATAGCCAGTTCGAAAAGATTTCATGCACTAAGTGTTTGAAGTACGCTTAAGAGATGGAATATTACTATCGTGTTCAACTCTTAAATGCGAAGCTTAAGAGTCCCGCAATTGTTTATCCAGCGGATAAAAAAATGTTTTCGGCTGCATATATCGCTCTCCATCGTCATGTTAATCAGAATTCACGATTCATCTCGATTACATTTTCAAAATTTTAGCTTCAAGAATTAGGCATGTTCTAACAGTGGGTGATACATCAATTTGTTAGACGTCGATAGTAGGCTGTGCGTAAGTTACGCTGATTGCTTTAATGAATTCGATTACGAGCAACTCCTTAACATGACCAACAATACTTCCTCTTTATAAAAAAAAACACTTCTAAACCATGCATTATCTAACCTCACTCCCACACCTACATCAGGAGTCTTTAAAACTGATATTAGCAATTATTTTTCTATTTTCGACATCTTTAACTCATCGAAAAGCTGAGACAGTTCGCGATACTTACCCAAAGCACTGAGTAAAAATAGCTTTGTAGAAGATGTAAGTAATATTGACAGAGCTGAAATTGATCATACGAAAGACCTCGACTTTGCACTCAGTGAATAGTTCTGCGAGTTTTTTCGGGAAGCTGTGTCTGAAAATACGACTACCAGCAAATGTAAACGATTGTACAGATCACCTAGATGTCCCTAAATAACCAAAGGGCTTCTCGAAAGTATGCGTAAAATTTTTTTATTCATTTCTCTTTTTCCTATATTACCAGAAGGAATTCTCAATGCGAATAAAGACCTTGAAATTTCTTCACCGGAATTAGATGACATTCATGCTCGCCACTTGAAAATGGTAGGTCATTTATTCTCTGAACAATTGGCGAGTATATTTACCAGTATGTTTAAAAGTGGAATTTTTCTATGACTTATATTAACATAAAAGTTTTACCTACTGTAAGAAAGGGAAAGGTCAATGATGGGTCACTTATGACCCAAATAACACAAAAATTATTTCTGCTATCAAGAAAGGGGAAAGATGAATTTATAATTATTGACCTATTTCCATTTTAAACTCCGTAGGCTAAATAGTTGACAAACTATTTTTTATTCGCCTGAATAGTTACCTAAAAATTAATATCCTGAACGACTCCCAATTTGGTTTCTGTTCGGGCAGAGCGACCGACTTGGCGGCAATCCCACTAACAGACTACATCAAACACTTCATTGACAAAAAACTATGTGATGCTTCCGTATTCTTAGGCTTTTCTCAGGCTTTTCATGTAGTTAAATATGGTATGTTACTAAAAAAATAGAAGCTTATAGAACAACAGGTCCAGCGTTAACCTTTCTGAGAAACTATTTGTGTGGCAGAAAGCTAACAGTTTATTTATTCGGCAAGCTTTCAGACACCAAAACAATTAATCAGGGGGTGCCACAAGGCACAATCTTGGTACCATTTATATTGATTCTCTACATTACTGACCTTCCCCAACACCATTCACCGTCACAATGCATGTTATACGCAGATGATACTACTGTTTCAGGCGTGGATGCATCTTTAATGTCATTAACTAATAAATTAAATAGTGAATGAGCTAACATTGTTACTTGATACACACAATATACACATGATCCTAAATCCAAATGAAAGTAAATTTATGGTTTTCCGTTCTCCTAGAAGACGACTACACTTTTTAACTTAGGGAGCCTTTGAATGCCACTTCATTTCTACTACTGTGTTTATTTTTCTGCGACTATCTCGCGGAAAAAAGAAAATTTCACAAACAGATTTATCAAGTCAAGAAAAAAACATCCTTTACGTTAAGACCCCTATTAAAAGCTAGACATTGCCTATTTACTCCTGCTCTTCTTTCACTTCAGCATGCATTCAATCACAGCCATGTTATCACCGTCCTCGCTGCCTACGGCAACACGTATCAGTGCCACTTCTAATCTGTTCGACACATACAAAATCAAACATTGCACATTATTTCAAACTTTATTTGCAATTATAACGTCAGACGAACCAAAAATGAAGTGCTCGCAATAAAGTGCTCACACTCAACCTTATCACCATGTTTTTCAGGTTAATCAGTCAGGATCTCTCCCGCGAGTGTGGTTGGTTTCATTGCATTCCTTGAAAAATGATAACCCGATTCGTTTTACTAAGAAGTTACTTCTTGCTACCGAAAGCATCTACAAATTACGGCAAAATGACCGCATCATTCTGTGCTACGAAAATGTGGAATTCTCTCCCTCACCCCATCAAAACATCGTCATCTGTTAGTGCGTTTAAAAACACTTATGGCTCATTTCTTGAGCCAATAATTTTATTGCGTGTACTGTGTTTCTTTAGCGCTTTTTTCTTTTTCTGTTTAATCACATTGGAGCATTAGCTTAATTGAATTGTTACTATTTATAGTGGCTTTCACTGCACGTTTTCACTGTCAGAATGAATTTGTATTTTTTATTCTAGTGCCTTGGAAATGAAAAATTGGCCCCGAATCTGCATGTTACATTGAAAATTTTGTCGAGAGACTGCGTTTGGAGAGAGTGGACAAAACGTTTGTTTGATGTTCTGCGCGAGAAAATCGGTGATTGGTATTCTGGAGGCGCTGCGTTAGAGTGCCTCGATTGTGTAGCGGAGGCGAACGAGCGCATCGAGGCACGTTAGACACGAGTACCATCTGGCATTTATCTTCGAAAATGAAGGCGTGCGTACCCGCGGAGAAAGATGCGCGCCTGTCTCGGAGGTGATGAGGTGTAGAACGCAGAGCGACGGGCATGTGCCCCCACCGTGTTGTGGTAGTGTGGCATACTTTTCTTCTTCTGCTGATATAGTAGCAAAGCGTTGGAAACGCTTACATTTTTTGAGCATCGCGTTGCACTGTCAGTGCAGTGCGATAAACGCTACAGTCCTTAGAGTTACTTGTGTGTGCCTTTTCTTGTGTAAAGGCACACATACAAAGCATAGACGTACTGTTTTGGCACCTTAGATATGCGCAATCATTGCTTTTTAATTGACAATCGCAAACTATGAACGCTGAATCTTGAGCTATATTGGTGGGCGCTGCGGATGGGGTTGGTCATTTGGTGCCGTTTGAGGTATCGTAAAAGCGGACAAACAGGCTAATGTACAGACAGACAGACGGACAGACAGACAGACAGACAGACAGACAGACAGACAGACAGACAGACAGACAGACAGACAGACAGACAGACAGACAGACAGACAGACGGACGGACGGATGGACGAACGGACGGACAGATAGACCAAAATTTTTCCTTCGAAGGTCCCCAAGAAAGACTATCGTCATTAAAAAGCAGTTATATGCACTATAATACTTCATTACTGTCTCCAAGTATCGCAGTATATGTTTAGCATAACTTCTGCCCCTGTGTGTAGGTATTTTTGGGGGGTTGACTTAAATATTTTTACATTTTGTGTCTATTTCGTAGTTTGTATCTGATGAATTTGTACAGAGGTGTACCGTTTTACGGTCCCTGACCTTGGGACCCTCTTCTGTATTTCCTTCACGCTGTAACCATCCTATACAAAAAATGTAACTTTGATTTGAATTGATTTGATTTGAATGTATCATTAACCAGTCAGTGTAGGGCAGGGTAGGGGAAAATGTGACAAAAATATTTGTTATTTCAGTGTTTGCTAATAAATTTCAGAACAGAAACGATCATTTGGGTACAAGGTATGTGGTACATAAATATGACCACATTGTAGCCCAACCTGTTTTGCCCCAACCTGTGGGGCAAAACGAGACAGTGCGAAAAAATTTTATCCCTTCAGGTATTGGAGTAGGAGCACCTGAATCTCCCTTCATGGACCTCTCCGCTGTCTTGATGAGTGCCCTCCAAGCACTCCACTCACTGAATCCAGACAGAATCTGGCGCTGTGTTGATCCAAAAGTCCTAGCAGTCCAAGCACCCCCAGTCTTAACTTTTTTGTGCTAAATGGCGTCTTTTGTTGAATGCCTGCACTTCACTACATTATTGAATGACTGGGGTTGGGTATGTTCTGGCGCATATTCTTCGCCTTTTTTTGCTGTTTTGATGCAGAATTGCACGCGCATTTTGTGGCTTTATATTTCATCAACCGCTCTTTGTGTGGTGATCAGTTTCGGGTTTTCTATCACGAGCTATTTTCAACATTTCGGCATGAAAAAAACTTATCGAAACTCAATTTTAAGAATTGTTTCTGAAGGACTTGACATTGAGATTTTTTTTTCATGCGCGTCTTGAGAACATTTTTCTTTAACCAGGAAAGGCCTCGATGTAGCGCGAATACAGTGAGTTCTGACTTCAACAACAGTCACTGTTTTTGATATCGTTATTTATGCATGAAGCTTTACATGATACTTTTGTGTACGTCTTTATCCTCATAAACAATTTATAATATATGATGAGTATTGGTATATGGTTCACTTAGTAAGACAATCTTAAAGGCATTTTGATGCCTTTTTGTCGCGTTTCGCACCTCTCACATAGCCGAATGAAAAAAAAAATCTGCATAAACGAAACTTTGGTGGCATGTAGCTAGTAGTATAATGTAACAAATTAAATACGGTAGGTTGTTGTACTGACACTGAAATACCTTCATGCACGGATCCGAAAATTTGACTGAGCAGGATTTCACCCCTTTTTGACGGGTCACTAACACACCGACACCAGCCGCGTAATTTTTTTAGGCGAATGCTGTGAGCAACGACAAGTTTTTACACATAAAAAGGTAGACAACTACCAGCACCTATCGCTGAAATAGAGCAACAAGGAAAAGTCAGCAAGGTCAAAATGTTGCGTTTTACCCGTGTCTTACTTTACCCCACCCTCCCTGTTACTTTACCCCACCCTCCCTGAATAACAAATGGACTATGTCAGGGCTGCCCTGGTTGTTGTGGAATATGTTAACTATGCAGCGATCATGAAGTGCTCTACATGAACGTCTTTGCTTTCCATCCTCACTGCACTGCTGCTCCACTGATAAACACAAACTGAAACCACGGGCTTGTGCCATACACAACAGCACCGTTGGAATCGAGCTATTATAATCCAGAAAAAACAGAATTGACATTCGCAAACTTACCCGTCGGTTCATCAAGTGGTTGAATTAAGCCCTCCTATAAAACCACCCTATGGTTTGTTTAGTGCGTATAGTTTCGTGAGCTCGGCCAAGAAGCCATCTTGTGCGTGATGGAGAAGCAGTCCCGCACACCTTTGGTGAAAGAAGGTCAGCGCTATACCCTGGCGTTGTGTTTGAGTGACTGATATACTACGGTGATATTGCTGAATAACGCCTGTTTCACGCTTTGACGATGCGTTTGCAGACCCAGATTAAAAACCACAGCCGTGCTCGTGCAGCACAAAGTTCAAGTCATGAATAAGGCTTCACTAATGGAAGAATACACAAACAGTTGCCTATAAATACATTAGAGGGAACTCTGGCTTTAGTGTATATGGGAGCTCAAAACACGGTGCTTCGCCGACCATGGGAATGATGGGTAGTACACGGATTTGTCTAATCTTCATACTTCTGGCTCCATTTGTGTTCACGTGGCTTGAAGCTGTTTTGTCGCGAGACAATAATCAGCAAATGCTAAGCAGTTGCGCTTCCCTACCTTAATATTTCAAGCTTACTATTTGAAATCGAACCACGAAATTCAAAAGGGTTCATTTTTTCCCTCTAAACAAAACCGAAACGCAACAATAAACGATGCCACGTACCAGTGTGATACATGGCCCGCCAGCGCGACGACTAAGCAAATACGTATACTACCCATCATTCTCATGGTCGCTGATTGATCACAGCGTCAGAGTTCCCTCTACTTAATTTCAGGAAACTCTATGAAAATACGAATGGCATCCATTATCTATGCAAAAATCTAAGCTCAAAGTCTGTTTAGAACGCAATCACGAACATTACGTCCAATTATATTGCAAATACGCTGCGAGTGTTACGGTTGAAACACACGCTGGTAGCCATTAAGTAGCTTAGGTATATGGTGATGCATGCACGCGCTTGATGTTTGCACATCTCGTGCATTACTCACCACGCAGTGGAATATCAGGGTGTTTATTATGGGTGAAAAATGAAGCCACCTGCAGTGCCCCCCCCCCGCCCTGAAATACTCAACTTTTCATGTTAGCGACCATGTAATACAACACCGATTCAAAAGTACAGACCACCGCGGTACATTTCAAAGCGGTATTCATTCATGATTGGTGACTAGGTCAGAAAACGGCCACCGAATCACCGCGCTGCGTTTTTATGCGTCATTCTGGCTTTTTCTCGGACGGCTTTCATTACTCGCTGACGCTGACATTCATGCCACGACGACATTGTATCCGTCCCGTTCACGCCAGAAATTACGAATGAGCGAGAGCTACATAAAAAACGCCTTCAATTCCATCCCACCTCTTTCTCTGCCCTGAAAATAATTTTCTGAGCTTGGCTGCAGGGATATTGCTTCACTTTTTCGCCACAAGCTGCACCGCGGCAAAACCTATGTATACACGTGACCCTCTGACGAAGTTCCATAAAAACAAGCATTCTTCTTCTCCGTGTGGCAGGCACTATGACGAAGAGATGAATAGGCCTTTGGGCGAATGTTGCCACTGGAGCGAAGGTATAGCTCGGAAAATAGCAAGAATGAGAAAGAGCATCGTGAAGCCCTTGTTCAACGCTGCGGGCGCACGCTGCGCGTTATTGGAAACAGCACGACAACTACCAGGGCCACCTTTCCGACCCACACCTAATGATCTTCACGTCAGCTTGATAGGGTGATCATAATTTGTCTTCATTAGCTAGGCCACCCCCACGTGTAACTGAAATTAGTTCCGCCGCTGCCACACCGCCTTTTCGTATAGGCGTTGCATGTATGTTAATAGAGCACCTTGTCGCGTTTCCTCGGCCTATAATTAAAGACGTGTTGGCCACAGAGGCCCTCGCAAACGCTTTCGATCAGCTATCTCTAGTCCTTTTATTTTTGTCATGCTTTGTTTTCACATCACCCCCGTTCTGACACGGTGTCTTCCGCTTCCCCTGCCCTCTTTTCTTTGCTGCCCCGCGTCGCCTTCGGCTTTCACGGGCGTTTTCGTGCGTGGTAGGAAAAACCTACCGTGCATGGAAACCAGTGTAGAACGGGTCACGCGCACAAATTTCGGGAGGTGCTACAGAAACAAAAGTGCTGTTCTGCTGCATGATGTACGGCTGACATGCGCTGACACTATGACGAAGAAAGTGCGTCATGTAATTAAGTAGCGAGGGCATAGACACCCGCCTTCGACAAATAAAGCACGTGCTTGTTAGAAACTTGAAGCTGGTATGAAAGGGGAATAAAGAAAAGAATATTACCTTGCGTTCATTGTTTTGTGCTTTTGCCACTGATCGAATCGATAAGGTACTAATAGTACTCGACGTTGTTGCTGTTGCGTGAAACGTATACTCGAGCTATGTCATGGAATTCAGGGCTGTGGTTGTCAATGCTGTGCCTGAAAAGGTGTGTTTTTTTTATTTAGCATACAGGAAACACAGCGCAAACAGGAAAGGGAATACACAGCACCCGTTTTGATTAGCAAATGAAAAGCTTTTTTTTATAATCAGCTAGATGAGCCACGTATCCAACACAATTTTCGACCTACTTGCATGATAACCGTCAGTTTCACTGTTAAATGGATGGTGGCTTCCAGGAGCCGGGATGACAGCGAATCAATTCAAATCAAACTCTATTTCATCTCAAAAAGAGAACGCGGTAGAGGGCGAGAGCCGCTACCTTCGCTATTACACCTTCGCTACTACACCGTACTACACATTCGCTAACCTTTGTCCTCTATATAGCCGCAACGTGTCTAGACTTGGCAACAATAGAACGTGCTTACTTCAGTTGTTTTACCCTATAATTGTTGATTAACATCCTTCGATCAATTTCGCCTATAATAAAGACTTTCATTGTACAGCTTACACAACCATATAGCTTTTTTTAGGTCACAAGCATTGCAATTCGGACACACGCATGCGACAATGTAAAGAAATCCGAATGTGTTCGCTGCAGAAATTGCATTTCGTTCATGTAACAAGCCACTGTAATGCATAAATTTATGTGGAGCTTTCCTATCACAGCGGCCGGGTTAATATCATCACTGTATAGTTACAACTCGTGTGAACTTTAATTTCGAAATGATCCCCACGGCCAAATAAAGAAAGATCCACACAGCCGGCCTACCCGCATTTACGGACAAACCTCGGTCAACACATGAGCCCACGCCTCGCTGAAATCCTGGGTACTGAAATGATTTGCTGCGAGGTAAGCTCAGTAAGCCTATGCGGCACATCTTCATGCATTGTTATTGTTACCCGGTAGCCATTGGTTATCGCGAACGTAAGACCACCTCGTTAAGTCATAGTTTTTTAATTAAGGGCTTGTCAAAGCTCAGAGAATTCCCGTTAGTCGACAGCACTAATTATCATCCCCCAGAAAATCAGCTCGAACTTTCTTGGTACTCCTGCTCATCTCCTGCTTCGCTTCCAGAACACGTTCGCCGATTTGTCTGGCGTGGGATTCAATCAGTCTGATGGGCAAGACAACGAGTACAGAGAGAGGTAAAGAGGTACAAAGAGAAAGAGAGAGATTTTGGCAAATGATGTTTCTTGAGGACGCCTGACGAACCCGCGTACCCACAATCCAAGGCGAGCATCGTAACTTCTCCGCGATCCAGGCACGTTGACACAGCATAGCACACACAGCCTTGTACGGTATAGTAGAGCGAGAAGGTGCGGAAGACGAGTTAGGGTGAGTAGGAATAAAGGGAGGAGAAAAAGCATGGCAAATTATAATGTACCAATGGAGGGAAAAGGAAGTAAGGGCAACGAGGTGGGGAAAGAACGAGGAGAGGTAGCAAAGCATAGCATAAAATTATACGCCTAAAGAAAAAAAAAATGGCCCCGTATCTGGATGTTACACCGCAAATGTCGTCAAAACACGATAGTCTTTCGTCTGGAGAGAGTGAAAAAACAATTATTTGGTGTTCTGCGCAAGAAAATTGGTGAATGGTATTCTGGAGCCGCTGCGTTAGAGTGCCTCGACCATGCAGCGGAGGCGAACGAGCGCATCAAGTCACATTACACGAGAAACATGAGCGCTATCTGGCAGTTATCCTGGAAAACGGGGCGCGCGCCGTGCTCGCCCCGTTTAGCGGGTAGCTGCCACGACCGTGTCATCTTAGTATAGCGTTGGAGGTACTTGCCCTTTCATGCAAGCGTTGCGTGGCCAGCGCAGCGTTATAAAGGCTACGATCCTTATAATTACTTATGTAGGCCTTGTCTAGTAAAAATGCATATACATAATATTGACGTGTTCTTACGGTGCCTCAGATATGCGCAATAATTGCTTTTTAATTTGCGATCGCACAAGTATGAACGCTGAACATTCAGCAATATTAGAGGGCACTGCGGATGGGATCGGCCGTTTGGAGCATCTTTTGGTGACTTTGGTGCCGTTTAAGGTACCGTTAAGGATGGACAAACAGACAAATGTACAGACATACAGACCAAAATTTTTGCGTCGAAGGTCCCCAAGAAAGGCTATCGTCTTTAAAAAGTGTTTGGCTCTTTTTCCCTAGTTCTCACCTGTTCGCATACGACTCTTTAATGAGGCATATCGACTCTGCTTGGGAGTCATAACACTTATAAAGTCGTGTGACCCAAAGAGGACTATAGTGTGCCTCTTTATATATAGATGAATATATGTGCTAAGTTTTGACTAGCCGACAGGCGTCTTAGATACTCTTTCTTTCTTACAGTTTAGAGTGTTATGTATATCAAGAGGGTGGGAAAGATATTGGAGCTTCTGAATTAGGGAAAAATTGTGGGCGTCCAGTGCAAGAGGGTGCAAAAAGGTCTGTGCCCTCTCCACTCCCCCCTCTCGAAATTTCAAATATTTTTTATGCGGTAATGCGGTATAAGTTCTACCGCTTAAGTAGCACATTCAGGTCTCGCTTATCTCCGTGAAATGGCATTCAGGAATGCCAGCACCGTTTGCGCATTACACACCAGTATAGACTAATCTCACAGTCTGTATTGGAGCTCCCCATCAACCGCTTCTACGGATGCATTGCCCTGGAAAGAGTTCTGCGGGAGCCCTTGAAAGGAGAAGAAAGCGTGAGTGATAACAGCCACGTATAAAGGGGTGTGAAAAAAATCTGAGCCCTATAGGAAGAGGAAACTGAGAGTTGGAACACCACGAACTCCACGACGAAGTTTCGTTCTTTTTCCGACCACTAATATGTGGCCTCGCCCATCGTTTTTTCTCGCGCGCGCGCGCGTGTGTGTATGTGTGTGTGTGTGTGTGTGTGTGTGTGTGTGTGTGTGTGTGTGTGTGTGTGTGTGTGTGTGTGTGTGTGTTTCAGCTCAGTAATATAATCTGTAGCAGTCCGTGGCTGTTTTGAGTCGTTTGCATCTGTTTCGCACCGCAAACGGGCGTCCCAAGTCTGAAAAAAGGACTGTATAGATGCATGATAAAGCATGTTCCACGATATTTCTTTCAGCTCCGTAAAGTAACCGTATTGTTTACTGCGCATATTTAGATAGCTGATAAATATTGCCTTATTATTCCAGTAAGTTGTGCCGATGATTGCGCCAACGAAAATTTTTGTGAATAATTAAAACGCGTGGTATTCAAGAGAGAATGGTGCAGTGTTGTGAGCGCGCACTGAAGTCAAATACCACCGTGAATAATGCTGCTCTTTTATAAGCAGCCTTTATTTCCCAACCTGAGAATTCGGAATAGTTGGTACATCACGCCTAATAATGCGGACGTGTCTGTTGCCGTGTCCTGTTTAAGAGTTCTTACGCTCAGTATTATTAGCGTGTTTATTTTTTTTTCCTTAATAACGCATCTTGTTGAGAGCGATTTGAAGGTTGAATTGTGTATTTCAATATCTTGCGATTGTCAGCAGCGTAACAACAGATGATGATTATTAGATGGCTATATGCATTGAATTAGTGGTAACAGGTCACTGCTACTTCTATAAACGCCATTTACGCTTGTAAATTCTACAATTCGACCCCGCCATATAGAAGGCAGTACGATGTCACTACATCCTGAACTCAGAAGACTGACAGCCGTTGACCCGTGAAGATACGATCGTATTTATATATTGGTGTGACGCTCAGTGGGCCGGACGCAATTAGACGACGGCCGGCTTGCCACTGGAGTCTGTCTGGACATTGGCAGCAGCTGAAGGAGTCTAAAGAGGCACCGCGTCAAAAAGGCAATCATTTCTCGGCAGCCTCGAAGGGACAATTGGTTCCGAGGAGATGAGTGTAGTGGCGGAAGCGAACAACAACAGAGCCCGTTCGCTTCCCCGCCCCGACAACACGGCAGCAGATACGAAGGTGCCTATTTACACCACGTCACTGAAGACACAGCGGAAGGGCTCAGAACGACGTGGCGCGCGGGCAATAGCCTTTCCGCGACTCGTTTATTTGCTTTGAAATATTAAGGAAGTTGCTATACGGCACACTCTCTGGCCGCTGATTGCGTGCCCGGCCATAGCTTAGTGTAAAAGGAAAGAAAATACAAGAGTGGGGAAGTTGTTCGAAGTGCTCGACAAACTCGAGAAGGGCGACGTTGTACGCTGTCGATGAGGGATGCTGCCACTTCTGCTGGCAACTCTTGCCGGGGAAGTTGTTGGCTCGTAGCTGCGGTTGTTGAAGCCGGCTCTGGCCAAAGTTACTCGGATGTCGCTTCGGGCATTATTGGAACTGACGATGTCTGTCAGACCCGACAGGGCTCGAGAAAAGTCGGTTGAGCGTAAAATATATACGCCGAGTGTGTCGATGTGGACTTAGGGGGGTAAACCATGTGTATACGCACAGACATACGTTTAAACGTATTGCTCGGTGTTGCTGGTACGTAGTGCTGGCCAACGTCTTCCAGCCATTATCGAGTTGGCGGAAGGTGCTATATAATTAATTAGTCGTTAGTCAGATAACGGTGAATAATACCATCAAATTATTCAACCTAAAAAGGAGAGAACTATTTCGGGCATGGGCTACTGCTTTTTTAGCATTATCACGATTTAAGCAGAGCTTCAAAGTTATCTTCAAATGTTACTTGCTCTAAAGATAGTCCAGCTTTTGTTCAAGCCATCTTCTGACAACATGAAGAAACGACTAACTTGCTGGCCAAACTCTCCTGGGACTGCTAAATCAATGGACGGGAATATGCTTAACTACACACACACACACACACAATATATATATATATATATATATATATATATATATATATATATATATATATATATATATATATATATCTATATATATATATATATATATATATATATATATATATTAGAATGACATAGTGGCGATTGTGAAGAGTGTTAAATGATTTAGAATACCAGGTACTCTACTATGGGAGAGCATAAAGCATCTCGTTGGCCTCACACATGATGACGCCCGTGTCCTGTGCGCACTCAGTAATTTGGCACATACGCAACGCTACGACGGAATGCAGAAAGATACTTCTAAACATTAGCTTGCTTACAGGCTAAACGGTGCTATCTAAAGAGCTGAACTACGTCTTTAGCTATGGCATTGAAAAGTGTTCAGAGTAGATCATCGTGAGTGCTTCAGATCAAACAAAAGGTTTCCTGTTCACTTGATCTGTAACTCCGTACATTGCATGCCTGCTTTGTCTGTGAAGTAAGAGCACCTGTGTACCGAAGAGTTCCGTGGGCCCCATTTATGATTACTTACAGTGTGTTATATAGAAGGCTTAAGATGACGCAGTCACAGTTGCAGGTCCTTAGGTCTCTCATAAGCAATATATTGAGAAATTATTGATCTGTTTCCTATAGCATGTCGCCCAAGTTTGGCATTTAATTTATTTAGTGGTTAGAAGATTTATATTATATAATGGTTTTCTGAGGAGAAGGACTTATTGCGAGATATTCATAACGAAATATCGATTCATCATATTTCTTTCCGCTCATCATCGTTGTTCAATTCATCGGGTCTTTATAAAATATTCGCTACATATTAGGCATTTACTTGTCGCATAACATCATACGTGATGAATAATTAAGCCATGGAGGCTTTTTGTTGCGTGCGGTTAATGCTGGTTTTCGGGGACAGGGTGTGCAAACTTTCGTGTCCAACGGCCGATTTCCGCGTAGCCGCTTCTCCGCTCTGTTAATAGTTGCGGGGCTGTTCAGCCTTTGGAGAAACCGATGTGAGGCCGTAGCTGCCAATTGCCGCCGGCGTTCTTTGTGGCTGATACTTGGGAGAATGAGACGAGAGATCCTCGCGTTCCTCTCCGAGGAGCTTTTCTTCCTCGGGGAGCAAGAGTTTCTGCGGCATTGGTCATGCCCTTTCGTCAAGGTGGAACACGAAAGGATCCAACTCATTTTTGAACCGACTTGGTGCTAAGCAGCGCCCGTTGAGTTGTTTTATATGCTTTCATTTGTTACACATCGTGTTTCATTGCATCTATTGTATCGTTATACTATTGCATCATGATATCGCATTGAGTTCTTGTGTACATATATGCCAACATTGTCATGTATATTAGAGCAAATGTCTTCACTGTAACGTAGTGATGTTAGTCGTGAAATACAGATGTGCCGAGGTGTAGATGCCCTGTTACTGGAATGGTATGAAGCCTTTGTGTTCTGTACATACTGTAAATAGTTTTTTTTCTAAAAACGAGGCTTTATGCTCTCTCATAGTAGAGCACCAAGCACTCTGAGTTGTTAACAACTTTTTTCTAAACACAGAACTGTTATAGACCTGTCGGAAGTATTACGTAATCTGGGCTGGAGCACGATCGGTCAACACCTACTCCTTAGTCAAAATGAATATCGGTCGAGAACTCAGCTGTCCGGAGAAGACACATCATCATGAGATGTTACCTGACCCTCCTGCTTGGAAAGAACACGTCAAAACGGACTGACACCTCATTTAAGACCATGCCGGTCCATATTTAGAGTAGTCGTCCAAGGCAACTTGGTCGTGCTGGCAGGCTCTTTACTGCTATGGATGCGACATTGTTATGCTGGTTTCAGCTTGCTTCAACGAATGATCATCTTATCACTTTTCAGTGGATTCCCGTGCGCTGCGGTGTGATGGGAAACAAAGAGGCAGATGCTGAAGTTAGAAAATCACAGCATATCCACGGACTGAATGAAATGAGCGAGATAAAACAGTAAGATCAAGTTTTCTTTTCATTTGTGCGGTTACCTTTCTTACCGTCCTCTTTAAGCTCTGTAGAAGTCACTTTTTCCAGCGTTTTAAATGCGAAGCAATTCTTATCAAACTTCGCTAATTTGAGAGTATCTATCTGTCTAGCCGCTTACACTAGGGTGCTCTCGTGGTCACCCCCTTAACTTGGCGTGAAGAAAAATTAGCATGGGAGGGTAAGACGGTTTGACGAATATGACGCGCTGGCGAAGACATAAATAATGTCATAATCCCGTCGCATACGTTGTCAAACACTTCCCACCAGGCAGTGGCACATACACATGAGCAGGTATGTGCCACTTCTATGCGGCTATGTGCCACAAGTGATTGACATTTAGTATCTGCCCAGGAACGACGAGAACACACATGGGCAATGTTAACGTTCGGGCGTTAAGAAATACTCGACATCGGTAGCGCCGACCCAACAAATGCAAAGAATAAATGTCAGGGACCAAGCTGGAATCAAACCCAAGCATTCTGCGTGGCAATGAAACATTCTACCACAGAGCTACGCCAGGGTGACGGAACTACTTACTAAATAGACGCTATTTTTCGCTAAACGTCAATAGTTGTTGCAGTGCTGCCTACTCAATTTTATAAATATTACTTAAGTACTCCTTTGATACGGCCATCATGTGCCCTAGCGTCAATTGTTTAATCAGTTGCCGTGCACTGAAGTTGATTTATGTAGCAGTGTCCAGGGACAGCATCTTCGCGAGCATTAGCGCTACATATCCGCTTGTGCTGTTGCTAACACGCATGTTCTAGATGGCATCTTTGCGCTAGTGCGACCAACTGGTTATATAAAGATCTGCAACTCTTCCACATAAATCTGTGCGTGCAACATTTGTACATATATTTAGCGTGATTTCGTGACGTGTCGCTCAATAAAATAATTGCAACACGGTCACCTTCCCTCCGCATGCTTCGGATAACGTCTATCCCCAGGTACGTGGGATCTGCCAAATTTTTTCCTGCGAAAATTTCTGCATTTTTCTTGTATCTTATTCTCAATGTGCTTGAAGAAGAAAAAAAGAATATATGTGTCCTTTTTCGTGTAGTCCTGACTTGCCGATTGTTCTATTCTCTTTAAAGAGACATGCTAACTCTCGTATAGCTCACACGATTCTCTGAAGAAAGTACAATGGCCCCAAATATATAGTTGACACGCTTATTTTAACTAAGTCACGTTCAGCGTAAAGTGAAGACCTGAAATTATTCAATGGACTTCTTTTTTTTCTTACAGTGGGTTCTTTAGTGTCCGTTATTGAAAATTTACCTATTTCGCAGGGCATACGTGTCTTATCGTTCAAATTAAAATGTCTCCGTTTTTTCTTCAACCACACAGAGATGAATTAAAGAGCGAAATAGTTGAAAAAGTGAGCACTGAGTCTGATATGCAACATGAAGAAAAATAATTTTCATTTATTCACTCTTCTGCGTTCATGCATTCATTAACCTATTCATTAATTGAATTTTTTTCTGAAAGCAGTTTGTGTACTTCAAGTACGTCCGAATATTTGCGTTTCTGTATCCATGTTCAATTATTACTACCTAGTGCGGCTCGTTTTACTACCAGCCATACGAGAATTCGCTACCAGCCATATTATTAAGTCATCATCAGTATTACTATCAGCCTTACCTGGATGCACATTTATGCTCATAGCTACTGACACGTATTCCATATCAGTCTCGTTCATGCACCATTATTAACCAGAGACCTTAATTACGTGGGGTGTGTGCTTGATCTCCCCCGCAAACGTTTCGAGGGTAGCTTTTTCATAAATAAATCTTATGTTGTGACCTGTGTAAAAGTTGCCGTTACTCGTTCGCAATTGCTCATAACTCAAGGTACTGTATCAAAATACGCCAAGAAAGGCACTGAATACCAGATCTTAGCGTCATAATCGCAGCAGCTAAATCTGGGCTAACGGTCTCGTGCATCGACTCGCTCGTACTCATTCCACCTCAGATAGAGCCGTGAGTATACATGAGTCTGTTTGAGTGCGGTTCAGTAATGTTTTCGTGAGCTTGAGTCAGAGTGATTCTGGTAGAAGACAATTTCCGTGATTGTGACTCTCAGTGTGTCCAGCTCAAGGAAACTGGTGAGTTTCAGTCCGAGGGAGCCACAAGCGCAAAGTATATTTCATGGGAAACTCTCGGCGAGCTCTACCATTTTCGCTGACCTATACCTATGACTTTAGACTTACTCGGTCCTTTCCTTTCACGGTCGGGTGCTTGTCAGTGCTTCTGTCTTCGATTTTTTGATAAACAGCTCAGTCGATTCAGTGCTGGAGTGCTTTGACAATAATATCACAATTTGAGCGAAAGTTTCCGGGTTACTGGGTATGAGCATCGAGCACTCGCTTTCGGTAGCTTTGATGTGTTTATCCTCCCACAATCAGGCAAATTGCACGAAAACCATGCTCTGGGAGCGTGAACGTGAACGTTGCCGATGCTTCATTGCACCTTTCTTTGCTTAAACTTCATAGCACAGGCCAAGTAGGGCTTGGCTTGAGTGTTTAGATATGCGTAAGCTATGGATACGTGTGCATGGTCGTACTATACCGGTATAGTGCTCCCGAAAACTCGGCAACTCGCTGTTCTCAATACTAAAGGCGAGAGGGTCGAAGCTTCGGCAAGGTGTCTGACAAACCAGGTGCTCGTATCCTACTGTGTTTCATGAAGTTTTTGCTGGAGGTGTACGAGCGCACAGCTTCCATCAAGTTGCTTGATCCATTACTCGTACTCGCATGCCTCGGCTGTTGGGCGTTGAGGGCGGTAGATTGGATCGCATAAACTTTATTTGTGCTTGCAGTTCACTTCTCACGTGCCCCGACGGGGGCCTACGACGTTCTTCGGTGTTGCCGTTACTCGTTGCGCGTCTCCGCTCACCGTTTCTTGATCGCTGGGCCCCTGCCTTTCGAGCGCCCCGAGGACCTGCTGGACGGAGTCATCCAATGCACGCGCGTTCATCGTGGATGCCTGCTGATGGCATCCACGATCTTCTCGATAGCACTCATAATTTTGTCGTCAGACTCCTCACAATCGAGGGCGTCGGCGATTCATTTGTTTAGTGCGGTAAAGGCCCACTTTTGTAGGCTGATTTGTCATATGTGTCCCATAACTTAGTGCATCCTCTAAAAGCTGGCACTTGTACTGGTAATATTCTCGCTGGAAATGAAATATTGCAACATGTTTCTTAATAGTATTTTTCTATGATCTGCGAGGGTGTTTTTGTGAGCTTTTAGGAAAATGCAATGATGCCGTTTTTTAATAATAATTTTTCAATAGGATAAACTGTCGCCGGAACTGAAAGTTGGAGGCAGTTTAATGAAATATTTATCTGAAGTACAACAATGGTATTGGCAGACAATATTGTTATATTATGTTCTCACAAAGGTCACAAAGTTGTGAAACGCTGGTTCACCCTATAAGAAAAAATTCTGAAATATAGCAACATAAAAAAATGCCGCCAGTTCTGGATTTTTTTCGAGAACAGGCTGCTTCAGGCAACATGCTTTAAGAATGGCGCTTCATTCTTCATTACGTGTGCAATTATTTGAAAGAATTCATCATTGTAACGTTATTTTTTGTGTTTTATATCGTCGTTAACATTCGAGAACGACAAGGGACGAAGTTGGTCCCTCCGTACAGAATAAGTTCAATATTTTTTTTCCTCATATACCATGCAGTTAATAAAAAACGAAGTTCACTTTCGGGCTACTGGGAGGTGGTATGTGCCCAAAATATAGAATACTCAATCAAATCTTAAATATCAACTCTCGGACCCATGTCGATCTCTCGTGGCTAAGACAGCGTGATCGTGATTATTGCGGAAACGCGTTCGCCCAGGCGAACGCCCGCTTTGGGCCGGAGTTTCTCAAGTGGCACTTTGCCTTCGGCTGCGACGTCTGTGACTTCCTGTGGTAAACCTAAGCTAAACGTTTGTCTAACCTTAAAAAGCATGAACATGTAATCAAAATATTTAATGGCTTCAGTGCAGAGAGAGAGAGAGAGATAAACGAGAAAAAAAAAAGGTAGGGAGGTTAATCAGACGCTAGTAACTGGTATACTACCCTAGCGTCACGTTGAACTCACTGCTAAACACAGGGGCCGCAGGTTTCAGCTTCCGCGGGTTAACCATATGTACATGATGCTTTGGCGGTGATTTTCCTTATACCATTTTTGAGGAAACAACTTTAGCGAACACTGTCTTTGATTTGACGTGTTCAACGTACTGAATATACCAATGTTGTGTAACGCACCTATGTGTCTCTTTCTGACGCTCCTCATCCCGTAAAAGCAAAAGTGATACAAGGACAATCCACGCGAGCTGTAATGCCAGCGGACGACTCGATTAAACAAACACATACTTAGCCGTCCGTGTAAGCAAACTCCTGCCGTGCGCGAACAGTCACAAAAACCCAACCTGACGGTTGGCACCACATGCTAGCTACGGTGCTCTTTTTTTATCTTTATTAGCCTACATGTCTTCTTTTTCTCTAGAGTAGTACATATACAGTTAGATATGGATCATCTCTTCAACGTCCCTGGCGGGGATGTTTGCGTAAAAAAAGAAACGTGAAATGGGGAGCACTGATTAGCACCCAGGGCGCAGTTTGAAAGTACGTTTATGCACTACTGGACACCACTTCCAACTCAAATAGATGATAAAGGAAGATTACGTGTGTCAGAGAGTAGTTCGAGATATGACGTACGAAGCTAGCTTCATACCGCATTGCAGCTGTTATCATGGCGGCGTTTTAGTATTCGTATTCTGTTTTGTCCAATTTTTTTACAATTAAATAGCTCACTTCTTCGTATTTCTCGCTATGTACCCCTTCAAAATTGTAGTTACTCTGGCACAAGTACTTATGCAAGTAAATAAATAAAGAAATTGATAAATAAATAAATCAATAAATAAATCCCACGAAACGTTTTGTGCCTTTATTTATATATTCTTTCATTCGTGCGCAGTAACTAACGTACAAAACAAGCAAGACCTTCTATCGATACAAAAATTTCTATTTAGTACCTCACGCAGATGTGTGTGTGTGCCTACAAACACATCCACGTGCACTCGGAAATTACATGTCTGCGTCTGGACAAGAGGCCTAGGCTGTCTTCCGCTCCGAAGAGCTCCTTACGCCGAGCGCGTCCCTGAAGAAAATGCCGTTCTGATCATGAAAGCAGCGAGAGCAATCTGACCGTTGCTGATGGCTCTTTCGTTCAGGCCTGCCGCTTCGAGTGGCTTTGGCACACTTCTCTCCGCCGGAGAGTCCCTGCCGTTTATCTTTCGCCGCTCCTGCGACGTGGCGAAGTCCTGGCTTAGGCACGCAGTCTGTTAGCAACGAATGCGATGAGCAACAGCCAAGACTCTTTTTTTGCTTGCTTTTATTTTTTAATGCAACAGGTAAAAATATATGTGCTCTTATATCTTCTGCTTTCCTGTTTTTAGAAACGCGATTAGATTCATGCTTGTTTATTAGATTAATTTTTAAATAACACGGTTTAACGAAGCTTTGAAGAAAGCAAGTTTAATTGTACACTTCACTTGTACATACACACACTAAACATCTAAAACAAGTAAAGATAGCGTACGCATCTTACAAATAAGCTCTGAAATCCAATTTGTTTCTGCTGTATTCGAAGGTTTCGAGTCAAAGGAAACTTAAGCTGAATCGAGTTATTCGCATTTCAGAGAACGCCACGAAAGTATGCGTACCATAGGGTTGGCGCATGGCTAGTACAGAACAACTAGAAACTACAGCCTAATGATGGTGAATACAGCGTCATTTGTAAAACTTTTTTTTGACCAGCATCGAATGCTAGAATGGTGACAAGAAAACAAAAACTGGCCTCGCTTGAGCCCTATGTCTCATCGTCTTCTTCGTGTAACGAAGCAGACAATTCATGCGGGTAGATGAAAATCTTGTTCTGAAACATAAAAGAATGGTCCCAATTTTCTCTACTTGGATACCCATAAGATATTATTATATATGCACATTATTGCCTGTTTTGCACGCATGCACACAGTCTCGAATAGACGCTTTCTTGCCCGAGTGACACTGGAACATGGTGGCCAACAACCCAGTCGCAGATGTAGATGTGGAAACTGTTTTCGCTTGAAGCTCAATACGATACTTGACCAGAATACGGAGGTGAGTACACTTGAAGGTATTGGATTAGTATATAGGTCAGGGAGCCATATGTGACCTATTAGGCTTTACGACAATCAACCAAACAACAAACGCAGATGTTATCAAACACGTACGGCTCTTACCACACTCCACCCACTTGGCTAGCGTTAAGTAAAGCGTATTAGTTAGGTAATAAAGGAACTACACCGGGCGTGCTCAAACAACCACAATCTGTAAGCTGGTAACTGAGGCAAGAAACGAGCAAGCACCCCTTTTGAAAATTCATGGCGTGTTTTTGCCTAAACCAGAAGCATCCCTACGATGCGCATTGTGCAATCCTTGGAGGACAATATATTAACGTCGGGAACTCGCATAAGGAGGACTTCTGCAACGCACAATGGGCAAGGGACCAGCAGCAACTTGCACTATATTTCCTGTAGGGTACACGTACGACGTTGCGTCCTCGTAACTCGAAAGCGCTGCAACCTTTTTCGCAAAGCTCTGATATAAATGTTGAAGTAACAACAAATGAATCGAGGCTTTACGCACGCACAACGAACCTCCCAACCAGTGAAGATGTTTTCTGTGGTCTTCCCTTTACATTCGTAACTCAAGGAACAAAAAGAAACCTGGTACGCCTACACCAGTAGAAGCGTGTTATTATGCGTACCACAGTTTATAGTGGGGCTGATGGTTTACTGTTTAGTGTAGTGGAGCTTGGTGTGATGCAGCAACTTTTTCGCCACTAGCGCATTCGTCTCGCTCACTCACACAGACTGCCGCCTTTCACGCGCCCACACTCTCCTTCACTCCTCGACAACATAGCCACCGAGTGCAGCGGGTAGTTCCGTCGCTTACCCCACTTTCGCTCCAACAACCGAGTTTTCTCCAAGACGTGCAAGTTAGGACACGGACTCGACGCCGCTGGAGCGCTGAATTTGCACAGAACAAGGAGTGCCGTAACAGCTTTCTTTCTGTGCTTTCTCGTTCGAAACCATTTCGTCCAACGAACCTCTCTCTCGCCTCGGGAGGCTGCCAGCCACCTGCCACGGCTGCGGAAATTTGCTGCGCCATAATTCTACAGAGGCAGCACCACTCCCCGTTGTACGTAACGCTCGCGAGAGATCGAGGTGCGCCGGAGGGGCCCGCTTGCAAGTGCGTGCAGCCGAGGAAACATTGTACGTATTGCGCGCGCGATACGGCCACTCCCATCAGAGTAACATAAAAGTATGAGAGGAACAACAAGACCCGCTGTGCTTCGAGCTATATACGACGACGGCTTGGCCTCAGACGAGCAGCGGGAGAAGGCGGCCGTGCAGTACGTTCCTTTGGCTCGAGACGCGGGAGTGGTACTACGGAGAAAAGAGATGCCGGTAGAGCCACCGCCACATTGCAGCGGGCCGCATCGCCCCGCGGCCCAGGAAAAAGGCGCCGGACACTCATCAAAGCGCGCCCGGTCGGCGTTCTCCCGCGTCTGTAGTCCACTTTGCTGCTGCTGGGCCGCTTCGAGGCAAAGCCTTCGCTCTACCTCTCTTTCTCGCTCGCCGCTGTCAGCCCAGAAGTGAATGCTGCAAGTTGTTCCTATATTTATTTCTTTTCTGGTTTCCGCTTCGTTTTGTCTTTTCGATTGTTTTCCCATCACAGGTTTGTTTTGTGTGCCTCGGTGTCCACGCTGGAAGAATCGTTCCTGGAGCCATGCCCCAACCTCAGCTCCGTCGGCTACTTCCTCTCCCTCTCCAAGCCTCTTCTTGGCGGCACTCTTTCGGACGTCGCTCGTTATGGTCGTTCACAATGGCGAGTTGATTTGTTCCCTGTCTCTTTCCCCGCTGTTCGTTTCATACGCGCTTTCGTTTTATCTCCTTTCATTTTTCTCTTCTGTCAGTCTAACTACTGTTTTCTTCGCAAACGGATATGTCTATCGTGGGTAGGGGGTCTGCCATATATTCCATTTTTTTGTAGCTTTGTTTACTTCTGCCCATGTTTCGTTTGTTTCGTCTGGTTTCTTCTTTACGCTTCCGCGCCTTCACGCCATCCGTTTTATTCTGTTTTACATCAAACCAAAAAAGAGTAAAGAGAACAACGCGACGTGCGGCTTCTGCGAATTCGTCTCCTTGCACAGGCAGGCCACGTTTCAGATAAATGAACACAGTTTATGTCTTCAGAACTCGGCTTCATACTGTATGGGCGATGGACGGTCTGCGCACACTGAGCACTGCAGTAGCCCTCCTCGCGCGATTACGGTGCTGCTTGCCGGCGGGCACCGAGTGGAAGAAGTCTGCTATCCTCCCCAACCCCCTCTTCAACAGAAATGCACTTTTTGCTCCACTGGCCTGCTGTCATGTCGTTGTGTTCTTCTTCTTGCTTTGGTTTTCCAAGCATCGTCCTTGCTCTTGTTCTCCGCCGAGAGTAGAAGTTCCGCGAGAGTGAGGACGTTCATTTCAGTTCACCCTCCCCCCTGGCCAGCTCCGTAAGAATGCCATTTCTTTCTTTCCTTTCTTGTCTTGTGTCTTCTTCAAGCTGTCTTCTTTCTGGAGTGAACTTATACTATCATTTTTCTTTTATCTTTGACTGGTGGCAATAAGGAGCAAGTGCGCGTTCTATTTCAAGATATAGCTGGCTCGAAAGAAGAGGCTCCTGGAGATTTGGGGGTGGCTCTTCTTAGATGGGAGTGGCACAGGCTCTTTACGTGCTGCGCGGTCGGGCTACCACTGCGTAGAGGGCAGCAGATCGCATTGTGTTGCGCCAGCGCGGAATCAACTGGTGCCAGATTGCTCTCTCACTCTCTCTCTCTCTTTCTCTTGCTCGTTCATGTGGGGCAGTGTATTCCCTGTCATAACATGCAGCTCCGTCACTGTCGGAACCCCCCCCCCCCCCCCGCTGTTTATGGTGCAGCTCAAATCGTTTTTGGGCGTGGCTTACGCAGTAAAGATGCGCTGGCCCCTGGAAGACAGCCCTTGCCCATGAAGTGGTGGGAAAAATGAATCCAAGAAAATTAAATAAAGAAAAAGTTGCTCTTTCGAAAGTGGGATGTTGTACACGGATGTCCTTCTCAATCGAAAGCGTGTGCAGGCCATTGGCCGTGCCACAGATGTCGCAAAATGTCGGCGAGACAGGATCCGCGGGCCAACAGACACCACTTAGTTAGACAGTGTATAAAGTATCCAGGGGCGTTCTTGCGTCTCCTACGTGGAAGTTAAACGTCAAAGGCTGTCAACAATATTCCTTGTCTTTAGCCTGTTCGTAACTTAACGACACATAATGAACTTAACGTGTCTGAACTTTACTTTCGGTTGTGTCATCTCTTCACCGGACGATGTGTGTGCGTCTTCATAGGATAATGTGTACTTTTTCGTGGTGTGCAAGCAGTATGCTCCATTTTATTTTTATTAATGTATAGTAATAACATAAGACCCTGTTGACTTCTCAGAACAAAAAAATTTTGAAACGAAAAAGAGCACGAACGATTTCTTTCTCCATCAATAGAGTTCTTTGAGACTCAGTCATAGAAGCCGTCTTTACCGAAAAACAAAACAAAACTAACGCAGCGTGCATGAAGTCCTGGGCTGTTGGACACGTAGCTGTTTCTGGCTTGGCTAGGCATTTCTCTTCTCGCTTGTCTCTTTTCCATCTCTTGCTATTCTACTGTACACATGGCTATGATTGTCCTTTTTTTTTCTCTATCTTTGTCTCTCTCTCTGGTTACATGTTGTGTCGTACATCAGCGCATTGAATTACTTGCCGGGCCAATCGGCAAACCTCTTCAGGGGGTGAAGCAAAGTAGGAAGGCGATCAAGTAGAGGACGGAGAGAGCGCGTTTACTGTCTACGGCATACGAAAAATTTCCAATCTATGCAATACGAGAAATTCAGCCTTAATGACGCTTTGAATATAGCATATCTCAACCATATTTACTATTGCATCTCACGGTGAAGAAACGGCCGTCCCCGTACAGGAAGGGCAGTAGAAGAGTAAGAAGTGAGTGAAGTTGTGAATATTCTGTGATATTTTATGAAATATATGACCCTCACGAAATCTCTTAATCAAGGACTTTTCCTGAAATAGTTTGCGTGGGAGGATCGTGGCGTCTCCCTCCCTTGTAAGTCGCATGTCATATTTACAAATGCGAGGTATCTCAGTACTGAGGTAACTGTGAAAAGACGGGAGTACAAACTTAAGCCTATAACACACTGTTAGCAATTGTTAGGATTAGTAAATCGGACCATAGATTGGCAACCAAAGCTGGAGGTCACTAACACTCACTCACGAAACATATTTTGTGCCTATGGCTCACCCAAACTCACTCACCAATTTACTTCCACGGGACTCACTCGGACTCAGACTCACGAAAATATTACTCAACCATACTCACTGTAACTCACACTCAAGGTGCGACCTGAATCTGAGTCAGTCTGAGTGAGCCGACTGAAGAGTGAGTTCACCGGCCTACGGTTAGGACGCTCGCCTTCGGACTGTGGGTAAGCGGGTTCAAAGCTCACCTGGGCAAAATTTTTTTTGTCATAAATAATTTATCTAAATTTCTTTCGTTCTACTTTTCCAATGTGCTCATTCTCTCGCCCACGAAGTTAGTGCATCATTCACTGGACAAACCGGCGCGCGTCTTCTGGTAGTAAAGCAGACGAGGAAGCAGAAGAAGGTGACATAGAATAAAAAGGACGGGGTTGGTGCGGGCCGGTTCGTGATAATGATAATTTCCCGCCTATGACACAGAGCCGAACTCTGCCTTCCAGCACTACCATAAAACTTGCCAAACATTGTGTACCTTTTAAGGAAAAAAGTGGAACTTTTAAGAGCTCGTTTTTACTTTGGTCGACGCAATATTAACGACAACTAACAGACAGTGATGCCAAGGAAAGTATTGGAAATGTGATTAGCTGTAAAACCTCAGAGTTTTAGCCAGCACCGCCAGCAGTCAGGACAGCGCTTAATTGGTAATTATTTCTCCGTCTCTTTTTATTTTATTTTTTACAATTTCTGTTTCTTTTCGGTTTTTTCTCTTTCTCTCTCATTCTATTTCGCTCTCGTTTCTTCTTTGTATTCTCGATTTTTACGAGTGGTTTTCAATGCGATACGCCGAGCGTGCTAGAAGTTTTTTATTTCTGATGGTTGAAAATGATCATTATCGAGGCGCTCGAAGAACCAGAGTAAAAAATCTACTCATCTCCACAATATGAATCATTACGAGTGGGCGAAGCTTAGTTCGAAGGTTTATAACTCCTACATTGAAGTCGCCGACTAGTGTGAAAAGATTGCCCACGTAGGTGTTTTATATGGTTCGTTCTCAATTACAATTAACAAACCATTGTTTATTCTTGTTTTTTTTGTGTGTGTGTCTCAGATATGTTACCCGAACATTTCCCCGTATAATGTAAATTGAGTTACACGAAGTAACATACAGAGCGGACGAGACAGCCAGGTTCTAAGGTATATAATGTATACGTTGAAGGTGCTTAAAGGGTATGTGCTTGTATAGGTTTAATATTGTTTCGTCATCATTATGACTTGTACTTACTGTTGAACTTTTTTTTTAGTCTCACGTATGTTTCCACTAAAGCCGTGCGCATGGAAGCCAATCGAATGAAAAAGCATCACCCTGAAGATGTCCCGCCCCTAAAACACTTCCCTTCGGTACGGGCACGCGTTCAACCTGCTAAACATGGAACGTTGCGTCAAGTAACGACGAGAACGAACTACATAATACGACAGCCTGACCCTTGAAGTGCTTCACAGCTGAAATAGCTGGCTGTGAACCAGCCGATAACAGCGCGACAGGAATCGACTTGTAATAACTTCAGAGAAGGTTACTATATCCACGGTGTAGCAGAAAAAATGGGTATATACACTAGTTCTTTCTACACTCTCTGCCCAATGGCACTGTAAGATTTGGCGGAACACTTGGACAAAGATTGTGGGGCCTTTGGAGACTGGACTAAGTAACAACTTCTCTCCAATGAGTTCACTCGATCCTTAAGTGAATTGCGGATATGGGTTCAATCAATCAATCAATCAATCAATCAATCAATGTTTCTTTATTAGCATCAGAAGTGTACATTGTGAGTAAGTATGCAGGAGGGTTACCACCTAAACCATTGCAAATGATTGAAACACGCCTTTGTTTAGAAAAAATGGCTAACGTTTTTAAGTACTTGGTACTCTACTATGGTAAAGCATAAAGACGCCCCGTAAAGTTGCTTCACGTGTTGAATAAAGGCTTCAACGCCGAAAAAAAAAAGAAGTGAGCCATGGCTTGCGTGCATTTCACACCGTTGGAGCCGGCCACTTCAACCTGGCTCTGAGAGACGTAAGCGAAGCGATCGAACGGCTCACGCGCCTCTCGCAGTGTTATACGAGCGCTATTCTCTCACACACCAATCAAGTATTTTACTTTTTTATTTTCGGCAATTTCACCCTCCTCCCTCTCGGTAGCGTTCTCTCTGTGGCGGCCCTTCATTTGATCCATTCTTCTACAACCTCTAGCCAGGGCGCCGACCCGTCGCACGCCACTGGAACAAGAGAAGTGAATCAGCCGCAATTTCGGCTCGCCAATGATAGAGCAGCCGGTAAAATACGCAGTAACACACACGAAAGGTATTGTGAGTGGCGTTGAGACACTGGTGTGTACAGCGACAAGAGGGAAAGAAGCGGGGGCTAGTTGAAGGTTAAAAATAAAAAAAAACTGAAAAGAGTGAGAGCAAGGAAATATTTACGCAACCTGGAAATCCCGGCGCCCCGGGCTGTCATAGAGGGTCGTTATCTCTGTGCTGCTATGTAGCCCACTCGGCAAACAAGGCCCCGAGAAGTGCATATACGGGCTCCCCACTTGCCCGGTCATCGCTCGAGGAGGAGGGCAGGCCTCCTCTGAACGCCGTGTTTTATTAGGGACAAATTTTACGGTCGCTTACGAGCGGCGTCGTAAAAGCGGATTTGTGGCCATCCGTTACGGTATTCAATATTGGCAGAGGCACGCCACGCTGCCTTCTCGCCTTCGCTCCCCATAAGGGGCGCTAGAGCCAGCTGCTTCTTCCGTGTCGTCCGTTCTTCCTATCTCGACATGATTTGCAGAGTCGTCTTATGTTCCGCACAGTTCGCTATTTTTTTTTCATACGTGAATATATGACGCCAGTTTCTTCGTATACTTTTGGAAGTGTGGCGACGCTGCAGAGATTACGCGCGCCAAATTTGTCACCGACTTGCTGCAGATAGCCGTGGAATGCGGCCAAATAGGAATATTGTACTTGTGCTACGCAGTACATACATCAATCAGGTGATAGAGCGAAGAAAAACAGGTTGCGCTAATGGCACGAGACTTCAACAAACAACGGAGTTAGTGTTGGACCTAGCAAAGTTCGAGTAGTGCCCAGATTTTGCTTTAGAGGCTAAGTTTTCGCTAGCCGAACCAAGTATCATTCTTCTTTTGCCTCGGTCGGTTTTCCAAACTGCTAACGCCTCACGTGATATTGACGGGAACACATTACATGACTAGTTGCGTGATGTTACGTGATTCCGGTCAAGTGAGACGCTGTTACGCGGTTTTTTGTGAGAACATGTCACGTTATTAAGCGCTACGTGGTCCTGACGGGAAGGTGTTACGTGACAAAGTGTTACGTGGGTATTTGAATTTGAGTGATACTAGTTGTCAGTTCGTGCTTTACGGTGGAATCATCTCACGCGATAGGAGTTAAGTGATGTGATTTCGGTCACGTAACTGGCTTTTACAAGTTTTTGGTGGTACCATATCACGTCACAAGTTGATCCGTGTTTTCACGTCATTTTAGTCACGTGAGTATATTTTACGTGATTTCACACAAGCGACCAGCTGTTACGTGGTTTTTGGTGGGTACATGTCATGTTACTAGCTGTTGCATGGTGTTGCGAACGACGAGACACCCTTTGCACACGGGCGCCAGAAAGGAAAGAAGCCAGCTGCCCCTCTTTGCGGCGATAACGAGGAGAGCGAGGACGCCCTGCTATTTTTCATGCACTGGGATGTGCGTGGTTGCAATTACTCGACGCTACTGTACTGTCACTGGGGCCGGCGCAGAAATTTGACACGTGGCGCCTTTGCACCCAGGAAAGGCCACAACGCCGAGTTTCCGCCGAAGACGGACCTCGGACAACCACGCTGTGCGTCTCTGGCTGATAGGTCGACGACACTCAGAATCAGCACCAGATGTCCAGGCACATATCATTGCATGAAGTTGCCTGGCCTGTCACCACGGTTCGACAGCATGGGTGCACGGTCGGTCCGAGCGGCGAGATGATGGACTCACCGCAGCCCTCTTGCTGGAGGTGAGAATCGCCGGATGAGACACTGCCGCAAAAACAGTCCATGTGGTTGGGGTTTTGTGTGTGTGTATGTTGGGGGAGGTGCCGGACAAATGAGCCACAGAAGTGGTGACCTGATTGGAGGTAAACGTCATCTCTTGTATCCCTAAGCATAGGGTCTAGGGATTGCGAATGGAGTAAAAGCGGTGGGCGAATGCCTGAGGAGCTGCATTCCTTATTCAAAATATGATACGGTAATAAAAATGTAAAAAAACATCTTGTTCTCATCTTTGCCTCTTCAGTTCGATTCCCTCCAACAGTAGCTCTTCGAGAAGACGAGCTTTGCGACCAGCTAGCTGAACGTGAGGAGCCCGGGGCAGTCGGGAAGGCCTCAACTTCAACAATGGTTATAGGTAGGACATGTCACGTGACTAGTTGTTGCGTTGTTTATCACCGAAACATGCCATGTGACTCAATTTTACATACTGTTGAGTTTTGTCACGCGACCAGTTGATTCGTGATAGTGCTTGATTTTAAGTCACGTGATAAGTTGTTACGCAACGTCTCACTGATGTTAGTTCCCGTGACTAGTAGCCATGGGATCAAACGTGACTGTTAGTCACGTGACTAACTATTATGGGGTGTCCCCAATTGTCTTTAGTCACGTGAGTACCTGCTGCGCTATATTACAATATTTTTTGCACGTTATTATGTCCTGTTACGTGAATTTAGTCACATGTTGTTACGTTATATCAAGGGATGAGAATGCCTAATTATTCGACAGACACCAAGAGACAGACAGACAGAGCGAAATTTTTGTGTTGGATTATCCCAAGCAATAACATCCTATTTAATGCTTGGTAGACTGTACTTTCAAGATGCGAACAAGTGTTACCCTAAATAAAGTGCACCGCATAGCGTCAAAGCCTGAATAGAACGACAGAAAGTCCTATATATTATAACAAAAAGAAGTGACAAAGTTAATAAAGAAAATATCATTATTTCCAAGGAACTTATTACGCGTATACCACTCATTCTTAGGATAATTGCCGGAACGTTCACGGCAACCGAAACAAAACATCATAATGTTCAAGATGGCGAAACATAATACACTTGAAAAATATGTGAAAAAGAAAATAGCCGAAAGAAATATAGTACGTGTATACAGCTTCTATGTTAGGCATATATCATGAATCACGCCTTTGCAATATCCACATCTAATCGATGTACCTAAAGATTCATTGACCCCGTGTTCATTCGAATAGAAAATAAATGATATGAGGCCCAACCACACCCTCGCACCTTTTCTTTTTCCAGCCTTGCTCCATCTAGCTACAGCCACATGCACTAAAGGCGGGGGGGGGGGGGGATTGCTTGTGCTAGAACTGCTGTCCCAGCGGGTCATCGCTCTTCTTCCTCGCGTTCGCATCGGTTTTCTCGTTCGCACGGCCTGTCGGGCTTTTTTGGGGGGCGGACGTCGTTACGGAGCTTCCTCAACTTCGCGCCACCTCCGTAAACAGCGCAACAGCGTTTAACGCCACACAACCAGGTGATCCCACCATCGATCCAGCAGGGGCGGCCTTACACGGGGTGGCCTCGTAAACCGGCACAAACAAAACGTAGCGTCGAAACAGGGTTCCAGAAAAGCGCGACGCCTGCCGGGATAAGAGGGAGATCAAGAGGAAGGCGAGACATGCGCCGAGAAAGCAGATATGAGGAGTAGTGTACGGCGTATCGGTCGCCGAGGCAGGAGTTTGGCGAGGACTACGAAGACGCAGGAAGAAGGAGATAAAGAAACTCCACTACGGTGTTACGCGATGCAGTACGCGCAGCGCGTTCGTTCTCATCACGCGGGTAGATATGTATAAATGCACGCGCCCAAGACCTTCACGACCAGGGCGGGGACGGCAGCAGCTAGTGAGCCACTCAATATCGGACAGTGCCCGAGGAACAGCGGCCTTACCACAGCATTCTGACCGCGCTTCTCTTCTCCTTAAGCACCCGGCCGCTTACTCGCCAGAGGAGGCACCTGATCGGAATGCCGGAGCTCCCATAACTCACGCTGTGTGTGTCGAGGCTGCTGCTGCTGCGCCTTCACTTCTTCCCCTCCCTCGAGACGGCCTCGCCTTTCTCCCGCCGCCGCACCCAGCAATCTAGCAGCCCCGATGCTGCACGCACACACCAGCCTTCGGCCGGCGATGAGAAGGGGAGCGGCAGCAGGCCGACGGTGGTCTGCGGGCCAAAACGAGAGCAAAAGACCGCCGCACACGTCAGTGCAGAAACCACCGCCTCATGCTTCGCTCTTTCTACCGCCCGAGCCACTCCTCTGTTTTGCTCTAGTTGTGCCAGTGAAGCGTGCGGTGCGCCAAAATTATGCCCACTTAGACCGCTCGGCAAAACTGGAGTCTTGCGCTCGCGTTCGCCTTCTGACTTTTGGAAACGTGCAAGACACTAGAATTTCTCGCTGAAGCCGTAACAACGTTTGACTTTTCACGGTGAAGTACATGCA
The DNA here is from genome assembly GCA_013436015.1 of Rhipicephalus annulatus. NCBI lineage: Eukaryota > Metazoa > Arthropoda > Arachnida > Ixodida > Ixodidae > Rhipicephalus > Rhipicephalus annulatus. The sequence continues at coordinate 4,218 of WOVY01012801.1, read as the reverse complement.
GTCGGATATAAAAGAACGTATATATACGTGACGTTGTGTGCTCCGGTACGCAGCATTTGGCTCTCCTAAGGAAGCAGGGATCATGTAAAAATGTAATTGAATGATATGCGGCATTTAACGTCCTAAAACCACCATTTGATTACGAAAGACGCCGCAATGGAGGGCTCCGGAAATTTCGACCACCTGGAGTGCACCCAATCTGAGCGCACGGGCCTACAGCATTTGTACCTCCATCGAAATTGCAGCTGCCGCAGCCGGGATTTACTCCCACGACATGTGGGTGAGCAGCCGAGTATCTTAGCCACTAGACCACCGCGGCGGGGCCACGTAGAATTGTGTTACGCTCTAGTATGCGTAACCGTTATCATCAGCTTTCCTGGCCCACTGGTTCTTCTACTTGCACAGGCAGAGCGTATGTTTAACCATTTAGGAAGCGCGAAAAGTCCTAAACAGAATAACGTGGCTAAATTTTAAAAACATAGGCAGACTTTGCTAGCTGATGATGGCTTATGTCTCTCTCAACTACAAAGTAGACATAAGGTTTGAGGCACTTTAGTAGAATAATCATTTGCGTGTATACTTAATTCCATGTTCCACTGCGGAAAGAAAGTTTTTCGAGTGCATGGCTGTAAATGTGCCTTCGGTATATTGAACTTAGCGGGATCTCCATGTAGGACACATTCTTGTACAAAACGTCGAAATAAATTTGACCTCCTGTGATTCTGTAAGCTTCACCCACTGACCAGCACGTAACGTGACGCCAGTGCTTTATCGTTCTGCCTCCTTCGATACAAATCTAGCCGCCATAGAAGAATATACGAACGTTAGCCTTCAGACTCAGCTGCGCAACGCCACAGCCAGCAAGCTTCGACGGTGGGTATCTATACAATGAGCTGACTAGCCTATAAATTCATAACGCACCTGCCTTACTTTAACGACAAAACTGAGGATGAAATGGAATATCGTCTTTTTTTATCGTCGTTATACTAGGACACGCCTGCTCAGCTTGTATAACGAAAAATAAGCTTATGTTTGAGCCCACCGGAACTTTATTGTTCACCAAGTTGGGAACAAACACCATGGTAATAAATTATAACTCATTGTGTATTGTGCAAAAGTGATGTTTGTGGAGAACGTCAGAGAGAATACCGGCGTAAAGCATTTCTTTTTTTTTCTAGCTGTCGTCCCAAAACTACAAAGAGTTAGGCACTCAAGTGCCTAACTATTAACTTTCATAACTCTGGCCGAAAAAAAAAAAACATTTACAGAAGAGGGAGAGAAGAGTAAATATCAGAAAGGTAGGGAGGTTAACTAGACTAAGTCCAGTTTGCTACCATACACGGGGGAGAGGGGAATGAGTGGGAAAGAGAGAGAGAGAAGGAGATACACATTTCACATAACACGCGCACTTCACACACAGTTCAGGTTTCACGGGCGGTCACACAGTGACGTCGTCCTAAGAATTGTAGAAGGGCTCGTGTGGCTCTCGGGGCTGAGTACGTGAAGGACACGCTCCCAAGATCTTCTCTAGAGTAAAGGGTCAATCATCCAGCCGCTAAAGGTACACTGGAGATTCTTTAAAAAATTGTAAGCATAAGGCACGATCCTCCTTCTGACCACCAAGCAAGGTCTATCCTAGCGACGACATTGGTCATATATCTCCGTTTTTTATCCAGGCAGATGATTTTATCCAGGCAGACGTTTTTTATCCACGCACACATGAGCAGTTTTTACTTTACAGAGCTAAACTGGCTTAAAAGTCAGCGCACGTTGTAAGAACAACCTGGCTATTCCACGGCAAGAAACATTGCTCGCAGCATCCGACAACAGTGTGCCTCCTTGCTGCCGTGCTTGCTCTTCCAAATATTAAAATAATTGATACGCGGCATGAATACCAATGTTAAACACCACAACGTGTACAACTTATGCGTTTCGAACATAATTTCTAGAAACATCAACAGGGATTGGATGTGGCCAAAGTCTTGGCCGTGTTAGTCATCGTTAGGATTGAAACGATTGCATTTAACGAAATTTTCGCTAGTACAGTTCTACACGTCCAGCCATCTTGAGCCCTCCGCGCTGTGCCTTTGGAGTTCAGGCGTAATTAAAACGCTTTTTCGCGGTTATATTTTTCTCCAGCTATGACCTTAAAGTGGTCGACAGTGCCCAAATTTCTTTCAGTGCAGAAGTACACGTTCTGAAGTTCATATGTATAACAACATACATGTGAACATCGGACCAATCAGACACAACAGAGAGTACTGTGAAAAACTCCTTTGCACAACACGAGCGCCACTACATCGCCTTCTCTAGAACACAACATCTATCTGCCTATGTAATGATATAAATTACAATTGAGGTCATGATTTAAGGGTCTTCCTGGTTTCTTGACACGTTCACTATTGTATTTATTACAATATATATAGTCAACTTGCCTGCCGCCAAAGGTCAGAGTACTTACGGGCCTGTTCATTCTAAATTCGGCTAACGTCCACTTCCACTCCGTGACTGGCTGTACGCGAAAATATACATTATATATCCACAAATCTTTCTGTATGCACTAGCTGTAGGTATGTTTGCCCTCTTTCAGAGCCACATGTAGTTTGGAGCCCAGGAACGAGCACTGGAACTCTTAAGCAATGAATGCATCCAAGAGAATGAGCAATGGCAATAACGAATAATATAATGATGACGATGAGAAGAAAGCTTGCCACAAAACAGGGCGGATGAGAAATTGAACCTTCTTCATCCAAGACTCTCATTCTTAAAGGGAAAAGCAAGACAAGTGAGCGGCCGCCCAGCACCTTCGTGCTGTGAACGGCGAAGCAAAAGGAGAAAGGATACGGGCTCGGTTCCTCGTGGACCACCACGAGCAAGAAACGCAGCGAGCGAGCAACGGGATATGGACGAAGAAAGCAACTCCCGGTCTTAGTCGGCACGTGCATACTCGGCTGCGAACCGGCAAGCAAGCGGAGAGGCAGAATTAATGGCGCCTTCATTATCACGAGGCATCACGATTCACGCCCCTCCTGGCACCGCCCCACACAGAGCGCACTTGCAAAAGCTGCAGGCTGGCGGCGAAGCGGCCTTCCTTCGCTCGGGAGGAGCGTGCTCGACGAGGCCTGCATTTCTTCCGTTCAGCGGGAGGAACCGTACACACACACGCACACGCGTGTATTCGTGTGCGGTGTATACGTGCGTGCATGCGAGTGCCGTCTATAAACAGAGCCCTCGAAGAACCACACCGGTTAACAGATGGAGCATATCGTGGGTGCCCTAACTATAGTGCTGCTGCTGCTCACTTCAGAAGACATCAGCGCACTTCCGTGACGCCGAAGTCATTATATTTATTGTCTGTTGATTGTATCTACAGCAAGAAATATGAGATTTAGCGCAGGTGTGCACAATAAAGTGCACTAGACAGCTGCGCCAACTTCTCTAGTCGTACTAATACAGTAAAGAACAAAAAAATAACACGGCAAAGTTCCACAATGTATATGCTTGGAGAGCACTTGTTGCCTCGACGCGGTGGTCTAGTGGCTAAGGTAGTCGGCTGCTGACCCGCAGGTCGCGGGATATAACCTAGGCTGCGGCGCTGCACTTTCGATGGAGGCGAAAATGCTGTAGGGCCGTGTGCTCAGATTTTGGTGCACGTTAAAGAACCCCAGGTGGTCGAAATTTCCGGAGTCTTCCACTACGGCGTCACTCATAATCATATGGTGGCTTTGGGACGTTAAACTCCACAAATAAAACCAATCAAAGCTCTTCTGCCTTGCTGCAAGGGAAATCATAAACATTCCATATTATCTGAAAGATCAGTTGTGGTAGGACACCAGTGTGTAACTTCTCTTGACTGCATAAATTCAGGCAATATCAGATGACACAACTATGTATTCAGACGACTTATTTCTACATGAAATGAGTCTATTTTCAGGGTCCTGCACTATACGGTGTGTGCTAAGATTTAGGTGCACGTTAAAGAACCCCATGTGGTCGAAATTTCCGGAGCCCTCCACTACGGTGTCTCTCATAATCATATAGTGGTTTTGGGACGTTAAACTCCACATATCAATCAATCAATGCACTATACGGTGGATGTGGTAGTGCAATTGAATAACCCGATAGGTAGGCAGCCGTCGTTCACACGCTTGTACTCTGCGTTCGTGATCGACTTACACTACAGCATGGAGTACGAATGATTTTGCATTCTTCTTCTGC
>WOVY01012800.1:0-16268 GCA_013436015.1 Rhipicephalus annulatus | reverse complement strand
TTTATCACCGAAACATGCCATGTGACTCAATTTTACATACTGTTGATTTTGTCACGCGACCAGTTGATTCGTGATAGTGCTTGATTTTAAGTCACGTGATAAGTTGTTACGCAACGGCTCACTGATGTTAGTTTCCGTGACTAGTAGCCATGGGATCAAACGTGACTGTTAGTCACGTGACTAACTATTATGGGGTGTCCCAATTGTCTTTAGTCACGTGAGTACCTGCTGCGCTATATTACAATATTTTTTGCACGTTATTATGTCCTGTTACGTGAATTTAGTCACATGTTGTTACGTTATATCAAGTGATTGAGAATGCCTAATTATTCGACAGACACCAAGAGACAGACAGACAGAGCGAAATTTTTGTGTTGGATTATCCCAAGCAATAACATCCTATTTAATGCTTGGTAGACTGTACTTTCAAGATGCGAACAAGTGTTACCCTAAATAAAGTGCACCGCATAGCGTCAAAGCCTGAATAGAACGACAGAAAGTCCTATATATTATAACAAAAAGAAGTGACAAAGTTAATAAAGAAATATCATTATTTCCAAGGAACTTATTACGCGTATACCACTCATTCTTAGGATAATTGCCGGAACGTTCACGGCAACCGAAACAAAACATCATAATGTTCAAGATGGCGAAACATAATACACTTGAAAAATATGTGAAAAAGAAAATAGCCGAAAGAAATATAGTACGTGTATACAGCTTCTATGTTAGGCATATATCATGAATCACGCCTTTGCAATATCCACATCTAATCGATGTACCTAAAGATTCATTGACCCCGCGTTCATTCGAATAGAAAATAAATGATATGAGGCCCAACCACACCCTCGCACCTTTTCTTTTTCCAGGCCTTGCTCCATCTAGCTACAGCCACATGCACTAAAGGCGGGGGGGGGGGGGATTGCTTGTGCTAGAACTGCTGTCCCAGCGGGTCATCGCTCTTCTTCCTCGCGTTCGCATCGGTTTTCTCGTTCGCACGGCCTGTCGGGCTTTTTTGGGGGCGGGACGTCGTTACGGAGCTTCCTCAACTTCGCGCCACCTCCGTAACAGCGCAACAGCGTTTAACGCCACACAACCAGGTGATCCCACCATCGATCCAGCAGGGGCGGCCTTACACGGGGTGGCCTCGTAAACCGGCACAAACAAAACGTAGCGTCGAAACAGGGTTCCAGAAAAGCGCGACGCCTGCCGGGATAAGAGGGAGATCAAGAGGAAGGCGAGACATGCGCCGAGAAAGCAGATATGAGGAGAGTGTACGGCGTATCGGTCGCCGAGGCAGGAGTTTGGCGAGGACTACGAAGACGCAGTAAGAAGGAGATAAAGAAACTCCACTACGGTGTTACGCGATGCAGTACGCGCAGCGCGTTCGTTCTCATCACGCGGGTAGATATGTATAAATGCACGCGCCCAAGACCTTCACGACCAGGGCGGGGACGGCAGCAGCTAGTGAGCCACTCAATATCGGACAGTGCCCGAGGAACAGCGGCCTTACCACAGCATTCTGACCGCGCTTCTCTTCTCCTTAAGCACCCCGGCTCGCTTACTCGCCAGAGGAGGCACCTGATCGGAATGCCGGAGCTCCCATAACTCACGCTGTGTGTGTCGAGGCTGCTGCTGCTGCGCCTTCACTTCTTCCCCTCCCTCGAGACGGCCTCGCCTTTCTCCCGCCGCCGCACCCAGCAATCTAGCAGCCCCGATGCTGCACGCACACACACCAGCCTTCGGCCGGCGATGAGAAGGGGAGCGGCAGCAGGCCGACGGTGGTCTGCGGGCCAAACGAGAGCAAAAGACCGCCGCACACGTCAGTGCAGAAACCACCGCCTCATGCTTCGCTCTTTCTACCGCCCGAGCCACTCCTCTGTTTTGCTCTAGTTGTGCCAGTGAAGCGTGCGGTGCGCCAAAATTATGCCCACTTAGACCGCTCGGCAAAACTGGAGTCTTGCGCTCGCGTTCGCCTTCTGACTTTTGGAAACGTGCAAGACACTAGAATTCTCGCTGAAGCCGTAACAACGTTTGACTTTTCACGGTGAAGTACATGCAGTCGGATATAAAAGAACGTATATATACGTGACGTTGTGTGCTCCGGTACGCAGCATTTGGCTCTCCTAAGGAAGCAGGGATCATGTAAAAATGTAATTGAATGATATGCGGCATTTAACGTCCTAAACCACCATTTGATTACGAAAGACGCCGCAATGGAGGGCTCCGGAAATTTCGACCACCTGGAGTGCACCCAAATCTGAGCGCACGGGCCTACAGCATTTGTACCTCCATCGAAATTGCAGCTGCCGCAGCCGGGATTTACTCCCACGACATGTGGGTGAGCAGCCGAGTATCTTAGCCACTAGACCACCGCGGCGGGGCCACGTAGAATTGTGTTACGCTCTAGTATGCGTAACCGTTATCATCAGCTTTCCTGGCCCACTGGTTCTTCTACTTGCACAGGCAGAGCGTATGTTTAACCATTTAGGAAGCGCGAAAAGTCCTAAACAGAATAACGTGGCTAAATTTTAAAAACATAGGCAGACTTTGCTAGCTGATGATGGCTTATGTCTCTCTCAACTACAAAGTAGACATAAGGTTTGAGGCACTTTAGTAGAATAATCATTTGCGTGTATACTTAATTCCATGTTCCACTGCGGAAAGAAAGTTTTCGAGTGCATGGCTGTAAATGTGCCTTCGGTATATTGAACTTAGCGGGATCTCCATGTAGGACACATTCTTGTACAAAACGTCGAAATAAATTTGACCTCCGTGATTCTGTAAGCTTCACCCACTGACCAGCACGTAACGTGACGCCAGTGCTTTATCGTTCTGCCTCCTTCGATACAAATCTAGCCGCCATAGAAGAATATACGAACGTTAGCCTTCAGACTCAGCTGCGCAACGCCACAGCCAGCAAGCTTCGACGGTGGGTATCTATACAATGAGCTGACTAGCCTATAAATTCATAACGCACCTGCCTTACTTTAACGACAAAACTGAGGATGAAATGGAATATCGTCTTTTTTTATCGTCGTTATACTAGGACACGCCTGCTCAGCTTTGTATAACGAAAAATAAGCTTATGTTTGAGCCCACCGGAACTTTATTGTTCACCAAGTTGGGAACAAACACCATGGTAATAAATTATAACTCATTGTGTATTGTGCAAAAGTGATGTTTGTGGAGAACGTCAGAGAGAATACCGGCGTAAAGCATTTCTTTTTTTTTCTAGCTGTCGTCCCAAAACTACAAAGAGTTAGGCACTCAAGTGCCTAACTATTAACTTTCATAACTCTGGCCGAAAAAAAAAAAACATTTACAGAAGAGGGAGAGAAGAGTAAATATCAGAAAGGTAGGGAGGTTAACTAGACTAAGTCCAGTTTGCTACCATACACGGGGGAGAGGGGAATGAGTGGGAAAGAGAGAGAGAGAAGGAGATACACATTTCACATAACACGCGCACTTCACACACAGTTCAGGTTTCACGGGCGGTCACACAGTGACGTCGTCCTAAGAATTGTAGAAGGGCTCGTGTGGCTCTCGGGGCTGAAGTACGTGAAGGACACGCTCCCAAGATCTTCTCTAGAGTAAAGGGTCAATCATCCAGCCGCTAAAGGTACACTGGAGATTCTTTAAAAAAATTGTAAGCATAAGCACGATCCTCCTTCTGACCACCAAGCAAGGTCTATCCTAGCGACGACATTGGTCATATATCTCCGTTTTTTATCCAGGCAGATGATTTTATCCAGGCAGACGTTTTTTATCCACGCACACATGAGCAGTTTTACTTTACAGAGCTAAACTGGCTTAAAAGTCAGCGCACGTTGTAAGAACAACCTGGCTATTCCACGGCAAGAAACATTGCTCGCAGCATCCGACAACAGTGTGCCTCCTTGCTGCCGTGCTTGCTCTTCCAAATATAAAATAATTGATACGCGGCATGAATACCAATGTTAAACACCACACGTGTACAACTTATGCGTTTCGAAACATAATTTCTAGAAACATCAACAGGGATTGGATGTGGCCAAAGTCTTGGCCGTGTTAGTCATCGTTAGGATTGAAACGATTGCATTTAAACGAAATTTTCGCTAGTACAGTTCTACACGTCCAGCATCTTGAGCCCTCCGCGCTGTGCCTTTGGAGTTCAGGCGTAATTAAAACGCTTTTCGCGGTATATTTTCTCCAGCTATGACCTTAAAAGTGGTCGACAGTGCCCAAATTTCTTTCAGTGCAGAAGTACACGTTCTGAAGTTCATATGTATAAACAACATACATGTGACATCGGACCAATCAGACACAACAGAGAGTACTGTGAAAAACTCCTTTGCACAACACGAGCGCCACTACATCGCCTTCTCTAGAACACAACATCTATCTCCTATGTAATGATATAAATTACAATTGAGGTCATGATTTAAGGGTCTTCCTGGTTTCTTGACACGTTCACTATTGTATTTATTACAATATATATAGTCAACTTGCCTGCCGCCAAAGGTCAGAGTACTTACGGGCCTGTTCATTCTAAATTCGGCTAACGTCCACTTCCACTCCGTGACTGGCTGTACGCGAAAATATACATTATATATCCACAAATCTTTCTGTATGCACTAGCTGTAGGTATGTTTGCCCTCTTTCAGAGCCAATGTAGTTTGGAGCCCAGGAACGAGCACTGGAAACTCTTAAGCAATGAATGCATCCAAGAGAATGAGCAATGGCAAATAACGAATAATAATGATGACGATGAGAAGAAAGCTTGCCACAAAACAGGGCGGATGAGAAATTGAACCTTCTTCATCCAAGACTCTCATTCTTAAAGGGAAAAGCAAGACAAGTGAGCGGCCGCCCAGCACCTTCGTGGCTGTGAACGGCGAAGCAAAAGGAGAAAGGATACGGGCTCGGTTCCTCGTGGACCACCACGAGCAAGAAACGCAGCGAGCGAGCAACGGGATATGGACGAAGAAAGCAACTCCCGGTCTTAGTCGGCACGTGCATACTCGGCTGCGAACCGGCAAGCAAGCGGAGAGGCAGAATTATGGCGCCTTCATTATCACGAGGCATCACGATTCACGCCCCTCCTGGCACCGCCCCACACAGAGCGCACTTGCAAAAGCTGCAGGCTGGCGGCGAAGCGGCCTTCCTTCGCTCGGGAGGAGCGTGCTCGACGAGGCCTGCATTTCTTCCGTTCAGCGGGAGGAACCGTACACACACACGCACACGCGTGTATTCGTGTGCGGTGTATACGTGCGTGCATGCGAGTGCCGTCTATAAACAGAGCCCTCGAAGAAACCACACCGGTTAACAGATGGGAGCATATCGTGGGTGCCCTAACTATAGTGCTGCTGCTGCTCACTTCAGAAGACATCAGCGCACTTCCGTGACGCCGAAGTCATTATATTTATTGTCTGTTGATTGTATCTACAGCAAGAAATATGAGATTTAGCGCAGGTGTGCACAATAAAGTGCACTAGACAGCTGCGCCAACTTCTCTAGTCGTACTAATACAGTAAAGAACAAAAAATAACACGGCAAAGTTCCACAATGTATATGCTTGGAGAGCACTTGTTGCCTCGACGCGGTGGTCTAGTGGCTAAGGTAGTCGGCTGCTGACCCGCAGGTCGCGGGATATAACCTAGGCTGCGGCGCTGCACTTTCGATGGAGGCGAAATGCTGTAGGGCCGTGTGCTCAGATTTTGGTGCACGTTAAAGAACCCCAGGTGGTCGAAATTTCCGGAGTCTTCCACTACGGCGTCACTCATAATCATATGGTGGCTTTGGGACGTTAAACTCCACAAATAAAACCAATCAAAGCTCTTCTGCCTTGCTGCAAGGGAAAATCATAAACATTCCATATTATCTGAAAGATCAGTTGTGGTAGGACACCAGTGTGTAACTTCTCTTGACTGCAATAAATTCAGGCAATATCAGATGACACAAACTATGTATTCAGACGACTTATTTCTACATGAAATGAGTCTATTTTCAGGGTCCTGCACTATACGGTGTGTGCTAAGATTTAGGTGCACGTTAAAGAACCCCATGTGGTCGAAATTTCCGGAGCCCTCCACTACGGTGTCTCTCATAATCATATAGTGGTTTTTGGGACGTTAAACTCCACATATCAATCAATCAATGCACTATACGGTGGATGTGGTAGTGCAATTGAATAACCCGATAGGTAGGCAGCCGTCGTTCACACGCTTGTACTCTGCGTTCGTGATCGACTTACACTACAGCATGGAGTACGAATGATTTTGCATTCTTCTTCTGCCTTTACCAGATTATGTAGTCACATCTTAAGTGCTTATATGAACAAGCGTTTAACGCCAATCTCGAATGTGCTTAACTCGACCGGCTGCAACTGATATGCGTAGTTCGTGTAACACTGCATGAAAGAAAAATGATGCGTCGCTAGTGCCCTGTCCCTGAAACGAGGTGTTTTATAAAGCTTTGAAGATATTGTTTCCTTTGTTCGTTCTCAAGGCCCCAACAGTGCTGCTCAGTTCTTGGATATATGAAAATTACGAGAATTCGCAATAAGGATAGGTGACCCGCGTTCCCATTCACGTTCCAGTGAAGTTCTTTAAGCTATCGGCAACTTGTGCTCCGTCGTGAAAAACTCGTCAGGCGAGTATGCTGCGCAGTAATTGAGCAAGCCCCGCTGCCCTGTACAGCACGTGCGAGTGTCAAACAGAAACAAATGCGTCAGAAAAAGCAGAGAGAAATAGAACGAAAGGTAAGGAAAACTTTAAGGCAACTTCACTAGTATAGAGGTGCGAAACCTGGAGAAAGTATGGAGCGGGCATGGCTTCAGTTGTCTTGCCCTCTCTCTTTTTTTCTTATAGCTTTCTTGTTTTGTTTTGTTTTTCTTTTCTTTTCTAGTTCTGTTTAGTTCTAACCCTCCCTGTATCTAGTTTTTTTGCTTAATCTTCTATTTTTTCCTGTCTTTTCCCTTTTTCAATCTTTATATTTCGCGCTTGCTTCCTCCAATCGAGGCTACTTTTATAAGTTGTTTTGCTCGCGTTACGCCAGGCGATGGCAACGTATACGATAGCCAAAGCTTCTAAAGTGCGCCACACATATTATCATCAAGGCAATTGAATTACAAGCCGAAGAAGGCTTCTTCTTGGCGTGAGCGCGCACTGAATATGCGTGCTATCCATGACTTTGCCCGCGCTTCGCCAAGCGACGGCGACAGCATGATGTCAGTGCACACGCGAGCCCTGCCCGCTAAAGTTCATTGCATTTAAAAGAAGCTCTCTGCTCCGCCCTCGTCGTTTTTAAACGTTCAGGAAGGTTAAAAATGTAAATATTGGTGATCACTGACGCGTGGCGTACGCACTTTGTCAATAAAAGCAGAAGTTATACTTGCATGGTGCCTTAACCAGCCGCTAACAAATGCGCAGCCCGTTTGGGTGTGTAAATTCCCGCAGCCTCGAGGCAACCCGTTAATCGGAATGACTGCTGCGCACGCGTTTAGTAATTTTGCATATAGGTGGACAGAGCGATGAATGGGATAATAAGAAACAAATACCACTATGAGCCTAATCACGACCAGCGAACAACGTTGTCAATAGGGCCTGTAAAAGTATAAGGAAATAATCGACGCGAGGTATCACTAGCTTTTCTTGTGTGTCTTGTTTTAGGAGGCGTTGACACAAGCGTATGGGTTCATCTCAGCCAAACATCCTAGTCTCTCAAAAAGGGCATAAAAGAAAGCAATAAAAGAAAAAGAGATATCCGCCTCGCTGACACGCACTGAATCCCGCGAAGGCGACGAGGTAACTCTTAATTAGACGCGTCCTTCAACGCATGAAAGTGTTTAATTCCGGGGTTCACGACGGCTCTGCTGACGTATTACCGCTATGACTATGACGTAGTTAGATGTATATTAAGAGCCTACAACGAAAAAGTAAACAAGAAGGATAAGTTCCGTAGCGGGTCGCTTTACCAGTGACTTCTCATTTTGAGCGCGTGACACAAGCCATGCCACGGAGCGCACATTATCAAGCTTGCTAGCGGCAAGCCATTTTTAATCATCATATGCCGTTGGCGGACCTCCTAACTCCTCAAGCCCACCGTGCTTTCGTCATCAGTAGTTAGACGGCGCAATGACCTCGCGTTGATTAAAGTCCCTGGATTTTTAGGAAAGTACCGCCATTCTTTTAACTGAGCCGCCGCGCCGCTCATACTCCTCTCCCGCCTCTCGGTCTGCGACGAGCATCGCACGTGTAATCAGCGTGACATAGCATTCTTGATAGGAAAGTGGCACAAGCTGGCTATAGGGCTGGCGCCTGCACTTTGGCTGTTCGGGGGAGGATAAAGATTAGGTCTGCACACTTGGGAGAGGATGGTTGGACACTTTGGAGAGGATACGTAGGAGAGTGTCGCTACTTTCTCTATATTAAGGGGCTTTAGCGCTGGGCGCTTCTAGCGTTTCTTTCAGCGCGCGCCTCAATTGGGCATGGTCTGTCGGACTGCGCCAGCACTTATCGAATCCTACTCGTGATTCAGCAGAGCACGAAGGTCAGTTCGCTCGCTGCCGCGGCCGCGTTTAAGAAGGGATCATGCTTCTCACATACGATTAAGTAAACATATTGTGACAGTTGTTCACGCTCGCCCTGTGTATAGTTTGGCATTCGGTTTGGTGCGACTGTCGAGCTGAAACAGTTATTTGTCCACGCTGGTGCGTCTTTGCTCATTTCGTGTGTGCTTTCTGCATGAGGTGCGCACAGCAAGTTTCGAGCTACTGGCCGTTCTCTGCATGAAATCGCAACTTTTCGTTGCATTCACTTCTTCAACCTTGTGGGGAAAGAATGCAAAATAAACGCTCAACTACCTCAGTGAAGACCCGTTTCACTTTCTTGTTATACCAATTCCTAAACAGAGGAATCATCCATTTTTTTTTCTCTTGAACAGTCCCCCTTTGTGCCGACAAAAAGTGGTATACGACTACAAAATGAAGTACAGAAGGTGCTGCATGCACATTATGGTGCAACGCGAAAGTCTGGCTCAATGAAGCTGTTATTCATGACAAAAAATAATAAATGAATAAATGAAGATAGAATGAGAAAAAATAACCACAAGTTCATAAACGAGAAAAAAAAACGGTGGGGGAGAAAAAAGTGCAAAGAGAAGAAGGATAAAGATCATCCAATAAATTAGCTGAGGTATTATCATGCCATTTTCTCGGCGAAATCGCATATGCAGCACACTGATTATTGCTTTTTTAACATGTCATGTAACATTGCAAGTCACAAGTTTAATAAGCTGAGATGTAATAGAGAAACCTGCTCAGTCGAATTACAGATGCGATACGATTAAAAAAATTCAAAATGGTCTAATTTTAAAGAAAGTGGGTCCATTTGAGTCGGGCTAGCCTATTACTCACATATCAAATTGGATCCCTGAAAATCTCTTTGCAGCATACAGTGACAGTCGCTGCTAAAACGTTTCTCTATAGACCTATTGAATGCTCGTAAACAATGTAGATGTAGTCGACATATACTAAGGCATTTGTAGCGACGTCGTGCTTCGTACGCTCCGTCTGACGTACACGTGGGAGGCTTCTCGACTCGCTGTGCTTGGAGGCAGCTTTTTCAGCTTGTTAGGACCGGCGCCAGGTCTGACAATGGATCGGCGTTCCTTTTGATGTTCCTTTTGAGTCGCCAAACGGGTGGGCGGCCGGTGTCCGCCATGTATTGTTCCCACCTGGCCGGAGGGTGCGGCGTCCTGCCGCCGCGGCGCCGTGAGCAGTTCGGGAGACCACCGGTGCAGCTTCTTCTTTGGAAGATGACGGCGGCGGCGGCGGCCGGGAATCGTCCCGCTAATTGAACGAGTCGTTCGGCACCCTTTGAAGCTTGTTTACGGCGGCCCTTTCGATGGATGCAGTCATCAACTCCAGACCCCCTCGCCCAGCGACACACCTTGACGGGGGGGGGGAGCCGCGTTCGTGCCACATGGCCGTGCGGTGACCACGCTTCAGTTTTGAACGTTCGCGTGGACCGTGCGTGCTCGTCACCCTCGCGGGTAATGTGTGGTCCGTGATTGGACGGTGCCATCTGTACGCGGTCCCCGATCTAGGGATCTGGGGAGGACAGACCCTTTATAATGAGCCCCCACGGCTCATTCGGGGCTTTTTCGAGTGGAGAGCTTGCCATGTACGAAGAACGCCACTATATATCTAAACTTTCTTATTGACCTCTCTCTAATGTAAATAAACGTCTGTTCTCTGTTTTCCCATATAAGCATTGCTTCTCGCTATAAGGACGAGTCCGATGGGAGCCAGCTACCAACGACGAGACCCACAGGACCCAGACCACAACAACTGGATGGCAGCGGTGGGATCGAGCTCATCGACCAGGAGGCAATGCTGAGACCTGCTGTCTGGAGGACCTAGAGTCGGACAAAACTGCTTCGTGGCATCTCTGACAACACGGGAAGGAACGCGTCCGAATTCATGACTGCATAGGGTGAGTGCACTGCTTTTCTTTGCTGAGATATCACCAGGCTTTGCGTAGGATTGTAAACAAAGCAGTGATTTGGTAACGGTTGACGGAAGTATTGATAGTACGTCAAAGTTGTTTAGTTAAAAGAGTTAGCAGCACCAAGGACCGCCATGAATTTGAAGGGACTAAAAAAGCCAGAGTTGTTAGAGTTGGCCCGAGAGCTGGGCCAGGTAATTGCCGAGACGAAAAGAAAGCAGGAGATCATTGACGCCATCGAGAAGATCGGGGCAGATGACGATGAGCTGAGCGAATGCTTGGAGGCTATTACGCAAAGGAAAGAGGAGCAGAGGCTCCGTGAGGAAAAAGAGGAGCAGAGGCTCCGGGAGGAAAAAGAGGAACAGAGACGTCGTGAGGAGAAAGAGGAAAGAGAACGTATCGATCGTATGGAAATGAAACGCCTAGAAATTGAACTAGCAAAGGCTCATCAATGAACGGAGCTAGCGCAGTGGCACGAGAAGGAGAGCGCCGAATGACAGATTTGATGCCATCCTACGCGGTAGGAGGGGACATGGGTCTTTTCTGGTGCACTTTGAGCGCACGTGCGAGAGGGAAAATTTTGCTAAAACACGTGGCCCCAGCGCTTGCTTACGCTGCTGCCGTGTGAAGTAGCTGACATTATAGCCCGTATGGGTAAAGAAGACGCAGACGACTATGACAGAGTCAAAGCGAGTCTGCTCAAAAAGTACAGACTGTCAGCGGAGGCGTTCAGGTGAAAAATTTCGTGAGATCGAGAAAGCCAAAGACGAGTCATACCCAGAGTTTGCGTACACCTTAAAGGTAAATCTGGAGGAATGGCTTAGAGAGGAGGGTGCGCTTGGCGACGCGGAAAAGACTCTGCAGTGTTTTGCGTTGGAACAATTCTTTCGGCGTCTACCTGAAAACATTAGGTACTGGGTTCGGATAGACAAGGAGTAGATACTATCACGAGAGCGGCAGAGCTCGCAGAGGAGTACGTAAATCGCCGTGCCCTCGAAGGCAAGGATGTCCCTAGGAGGGAGATTAGTAAATATCGGGCCGACAAGCCTCCGCGATGGGACAAAGTCGGGTCGGTATATGCCGAAGGAGGGTTTAGACTCCAAAGGAAGCGGTGATGAGAAAAACAAGAGAAAGGAAGAAGCACCCGAGAAAAGGGCGGAAGGGCAACAGAAAAAGGCGTTCGAGGCCAAGAAGCCGATAGTTTGCTATAACTGCCAACAGACGGGGCATATTTCTTTGGGTTGTAAGAACCCGAAAGTTGTGTTAATGTCACTCTGTAGTAATGACGAAAACATGAAATTGCTAGAACCATACATCCGAGACCTAGTCGTGAATGGCCAACCGTGCCGCGTGCTCCGCGATTCGGCCGCCACTATGGATGTAGTGCACCCGTCCTATGTCGAGGAGAGTCAGTTTACAGGAGAATGCGCGTGGATAAGACAAGCAGTAGAGACAAACAGTGCCTGTCTCCCAGTAGCAAGAGTCCGCATCGAAGGCCCTTTCGGTGTTCTAGACACTGAAGCTGCCGTTTCGGCCACATCTCCCAGTGCAATACCCGTATTTGTTCTCAAATAAATCAGAGTACTTGCTGCGACAAAAGGAATTGGGTTCAGTGAGGGTATCGTACAGGCCTTAACTCGATCCAAAGCAAGGGAGCTCGCCGCTCAGACAGTTTGTAAAGATCCGGTGGCAGACGAAACAGCTTCAGCGGCAGAGCCTTCTTTACCCTGGCACGAAACTGACCGCCCTATAATGGAGCCTCAAAACACAATATCTAAAGAAAGATGTAAGAAACCGGATGAATCCGAGGCATCTCGAGAAGTAGAATGCACTATAAAGCTGTTAAATGTAAGTCTACAGAACTGATTAGTGGAACAGGAAAATGACTCCACTCTCCGTAACTTAACGCCAGACGCGAAGGAAGGGGTGGCTAAGCAAAACATTCAGTTCACCAAGAAGGGGGGCGTCTTGTACAGAAAGTACACAAGTCGAAAAGGAGTTCGGTTTTAAATCAGCTAGTCGTACCGTATCCTTTCCGCAAGGAGCTGCTGCACCTGGTCCACGGAGGTTTGTGGTCAGGGCCATCTCGGCATCAAAAAAACAAAAGAATGTTTGTTACGGGAGTTTTACTGGCCCGGCTGCTTTCGGGAGGTGGAGGCATTTGTAAGAAGCTGCGACACGTGCCAACGCGTTGGCAAGCCAGGGGATAAGGCTAAAGCACCTATGAAGCTGGTCCCCATTATCACAGAACCGTTTCGCCAGGCTAGTTATAGACACAGTGGGTCCACTTCCTGTAACGCAGTCCGGGTACCGGCACATACTCACAGTGCTCTGCCCGGCCACGAATTCCCGGAAGCAGTACCGTTAAAGGAGCTCAGCTCGGAGGAGGTAGTTAAAGCGCTTTATCTATCTTTGCACGTGTAGGCTTCCCCGCAGAAATTCAGTCCGACCAGGGATCTGTTTTTACAAGTGCACTAACCTCGACATTTCTAGAAAAGTGTGGCGTTAAAATCATCCACAGTTCAGTGTACCACCCTCAGTCAAATGCTGTAGAAAAGGTACATTCAGTCATGAAACGGCTGCTACGCGCCCTTTGTTATGAGCAAAAAGAGGATTGGGAGGCTTGCTTGCCCGCAGCTATGTTCGCGCTTCGGATCGCTCCTCACGAATCAACAGGGTTTTCGCCTGCGAGCTTGTTTACGGACGTGCTCTTCGCTCCCCACTTCGCATTGTTTCGAGAATCTTGGGAGGGGCCGGGCGGACGACCCTTCGGTAGTAGCATACGTGCTTGAGCTGTTAGACCGACTTCACGCAGCTCAAGAACTAGCGGAGCAGGAAATGCGCAGAGCTCAAAACAACGCTAAGCGCTATTATGACAAGACAGCCCGGGACGCGAAGCTTTCGAGTAGGGGAAAAAGTGATGATACTGAAACCCTCACTGAAGAATAAACTTCAGGTCCAGTGGGAGGGACCTGTTGAGGTAGTTCAGAAATTGGTCAGACACAAATTACTTGGTTACTGGACTGGGAAGGCGTAAAACGCAACAGGTGTACCACACTAACTGCTCAAACCGTACCAGCAGAGGCATGCCGTTGTAAACATGTCGCTCAATCAACCGGAAGAAATGCCTATTGATTTCCCGGAGTTAACAACAGAAAACAAAGACATTGGCGAGACTATTAGTAACCTGGTAGAGCAGGCGGAGTTGGAGCCAGATCAGAAAGCGGAACTGAAGGAACTATTGTTTGACTTTAAAGAAACATTTTCAGACACACCTGGCAGAACCAAAGCCCTAGTTCATGATATTGAGCTGACATCTTCGGAACCAATTCGTTCTAAAGCTTACCGCGTTTCCCCGAGGCAACGGGAAATAATGGCCGCGGAGATAAACCGAATGCTCGAGCTAGGAGTGATCGAGCCAGGAGAGAGAGTGATTACACCTCGCCTCTGATCTTGGTTGAGGTCCCAGGGAAAGAGCCGCGACCGTGTATTGACTATCGGAGGCTCAACTCGATTACAAAGGACCAAACTTATCCAATTCCGCATATTGAGGAAAGGCTTGAGCAAGTCAGCAGTGCCAATTTCATCTCGACTTTGGATTTAGTCAGGGGATACTGGCAGGTGCCTCTAACTGAAAGGGCTAGTAGGCTTGCGGCGTTTATTTCCCCGATGGGAACATTTCGGCCGAAGGTCCTTAGTTTTGGATTAAAGAATGCCCCTTATTGCTTTTCTGGCCTAATGGACAAAGTGTTACAGGGTATGGAGGACTTTGCCCTCCCGTACCTAGATGATATTGCTATTTTTTTCTTCTTCCTGGATAGACCGCATGAAACACTTGCGAGCTGTGCTATGTCGTCTGCGTGGAGGCCGGCTTAACAGTGAAGGTTGCGAAATGCCAATTGGGGCGCGCTGAGGTAGCTTATCTAGGGCATGTAATAGGCCAAGGCTACCGCCGGCCGTCAGAAGTAAAGCTGGCCGCAATAGACAACTTTCCCCAACCACGAACCAAGAAAGACATTCGGTCGTTTCTTGGATTGGCCGGTTTATTATCAAAGGTATATCCCGCGTTACTCTGACATTGCAAGTTCCTTGACAGACGCTCTTAGAAAGACTGAAACCCCAGACCGTAAAATGGGATGGGCCAAGGAACATGCATTTTCTACGCTAAAGAAGGCACTAAAAAGTCAGCCAGTGTTGAGCGCGCCTGACTACTCTAAGCCGTTCATTTCTTCAGTGTGACGCCAGCGACCGGGGGTATGGGTGTCGTGCTTTGTCAGAGGGGAGAAGAACGACCAGGAACACCCGTACTGTATGCCAGTAGAAAGCTTTCTGTTCGTGAGGAAGCATACAGTGCCTCAGAAAAGGAATGTGCCTTCGTTGTTTGGGCTGTGCAGAAGCTGCTTGCTACATCGCCGGTTCTAGGTTCACAATGAGACTGACCACTGTCCCCTCACATGGCTACAGTCCATGTCATCGAAAAAACGGCCGTCTTTTGCGCTGGAGCTTAGCTCTTCAACAATACACCGTTGTATCCATTACAAGAAGGGTAAACTCAACAGCAACGCAGATGGTCTGAGTCTGTTGTCCCTAGTACCCCGAGGCTTCAAAACGATTTTCTGCTTTCTATCCTCGATTTGAGGCCCACTAGTTTTCTGTATTTATCCAAACTGTGTCAAGTGTTTTTGTTTAATGTCTTCAAAAGTGGCTGATGTGGTGTTGCGACTCGGCGGGGGCCACAGGAATAAAGTTGAGGTAGAAGGAATGACTTCCACAGGTGAATCTAAGTCTGGTGATTCTGAGTAGGGAATTGCCGTGTGCTTGCTCGTGTGTGGGTGTGCTTTCGGCGCAGTTTCCGCAGTTCCTCATTGGTGGTGGGCGGAAAATATGGTGGAGAGGGGTCACCTCATCCCTGCGAGCAACGCCCTCTTGGTCAATGATCATCGGATCCAGTGTTCGGGACAAAATAATAGAGGAAGAGCCGACAAGCTGCAATACAGATCCCGCTGCACAGTACCTGCTGGCCACTGCACCTCGGATCTTCTTTCCCCGGCGGAGAGGCTGTTAGGACCGGCGCCAGGTCTGACAATGGATCGGCGTTCCTTTTGATGTTCCTTTTGAGTCGCCAAACGGGTGGGCGGCCGGTGTCCGCCATGTATTGTTCCCACCTGGCCGGAGGGTGCGGCGTCCTGCCGCCGCGGCGCCGTGAGCAGTTCGGGAGACCACCGGTGCAGCTTCTTCTTTGGAAGATGACGGCGGCGGCGGCGGCCGGGAATCGTCCCGCTAATTGAACGAGTCGTTCGGCACCCTTTGAAGCTTGTTTACGGCGGCCCTTCGATGGATGCAGTCATCAACTCCAGACCCCTCGCCCAGCGACACACCTTGACGGGGGGGAGCCGCGTTCGTGCCACATGGCCGTGCGGTGACCACGCTTCAGTTTTGAACGTTCGCGTGGACCGTGCGTGCTCGTCACCCTCGCGGGTAATGTGTGGTCCGTGATTGGACGGTGCCATCTGTACGCGGTCCCCGATCTAGGGATCTGGGGAGGACAGACCCTTTATAATGAGCCCCCACGGCTCATTCGGTGCTTTTTTCGAGTGGAGAGCTCGCCATGTACGAAGAACGCCACTATATATCTAAACTTTCTTATTGACCTCTCTCTAATGTAAATAAACGTCTGTTCTCTGTTTTCCCATATAAGCATTGCTTCTCGCTATAAGGGACGAGTCCGATGGGAGCCAGCTACCAACGACGAGACCCACAGGACCCAGACCACAACAC
>WOVY01012799.1:0-27869 GCA_013436015.1 Rhipicephalus annulatus | reverse complement strand
ACGCCCACCTCACATCTAGCGCGCTCACAATGGTCGGGATAGAGCTGCGGAGCTCGGAGAATACTCAGCCAAGCCCTGAACCTACCATCCAGATTCAGAAGCAAGAACCACTCGCAGCGAACAGCGAAGAAGAAGCCCCTGATTGTTGTATCTATCAACTCTGAAGCATTACCTTCATTACCCGAAATGCAGCACAACAGCCTAGAGACTACTACCTGCCCACTGTTAGGACCGGCGCCAGGTCTGACAATGGATCGGCGTTCCTTTTGATGTTCCTTTTGAGTCGCCAAACGGGTGGGCGGCCGGTGTCCGCCATGTATTGTTCCCACCTGGCCGGAGGGTGCGGCGTCCTGCCGCCGCGGCGCCGTGAGCAGTTCGGGAGACCACCGGTGCAGCTTCTTCTTTGGAAGATGACGGCGGCGGCGGCGGCCGGGAATCGTCCCGCTAATTGAACGAGTCGTTCGGCACCCTTTGAAGCTTGTTTACGGCGGCCCTTTCGATGGATGCAGTCATCAACTCCAGACCCCTCGCCCAGCGACACACCTTGACGGGGGGGGAGCCGCGTTCGTGCCACATGGCCGTGCGGTGACCACGCTTCAGTTTTGAACGTTCGCGTGGACCGTGCGTGCTCGTCACCCTCGCGGGTAATGTGTGGTCCGTGATTGGACGGTGCCATCTGTACGCGTCCCCGATCTAGGGATCTGGGGAGGACAGACCCTTTATAATGAGCCCCCACGGCTCATTCGGTGCTTTTTTCGAGTGGAGAACTCGCCATGTACGAAGAACGCCACTATATATCTAAACTTTCTTATTGACCTCTCTCTAATGTAAATAAACGTCTGTTCTCTGTTTTCCCATATAAGCATTGCTTCTCGCTATAAGGGACGAGTCCGATGGGAGCCAGCTACCAACGACGAGACCCACAGGACCCAGACCACAACAACTGGATGGCAGCGGTGGGATCGAGCTCATCGACCAGGAGGCAATGCTGAGACCTGCTGTCTGGAGGACCTAGAGTCGGACAAAACTGCTTCGTGGCATCTCTGACAACACGGGAAGGAACGCGTCCGAATTCATGACTGCATAGGGTGAGTGCACTGCTTTTCTTTGCTGAGATATCACCAGGCTTTGCGTAGGATTGTAAACAAAGCAGTGATTTGGTAACGGTTGACGGAAGTATTGATAGTACGTCAAAGTTGTTTAGTTAAAAGAGTTAGCAGCACCAAGGACCGCCATGAATTTGAAGGGACTAAAAAAGCCAGAGTTGTTAGAGTTGGCCCGAGAGCTGGGCCAGGTAATTGCCGAGACGAAAAGAAAGCAGGAGATCATTGACGCCATCGAGAAGATCGGGGCAGATGACGATGAGCTGAGCGAATGCTTGGAGGCTATTACGCAAAGGAAAGAGGAGCAGAGGCTCCGTGAGGAAAAAGAGGAGCAGAGGCTCCGGGAGGAAAAAGAGGAACAGAGACGTCGTGAGGAGAAAGAGGAAAGAGAACGTA
The DNA here is from genome assembly GCA_013436015.1 of Rhipicephalus annulatus. Classification (NCBI taxonomy): domain Eukaryota; kingdom Metazoa; phylum Arthropoda; class Arachnida; order Ixodida; family Ixodidae; genus Rhipicephalus; species Rhipicephalus annulatus. The sequence continues at coordinate 26,370 of WOVY01012799.1, read as the reverse complement.
TCGATCGTATGGAAATGAAACGCCTAGAAATTGAACTAGCAAAGGCGCAATCAATGAACGGAGCTAGCGCAGTGGCACGAGAAAGAGAGCGCCGAATGACAGATTTGATGCCATCCTACGCGGTAGGAGGGGACATGGGTCTTTTTCTGGTGCACTTTGAGCGCACGTGCGAGAGGGAAAATTTTGCTAAAAACACGTGGCCCCAGCGCTTGCTTACGCTGCTGCCGTGTGAAGTAGCTGACATTATAGCCCGTATGGGTAAAGAAGACGCAGACGACTATGACAGAGTCAAAGCGAGTCTGCTCAAAAAGTACAGACTGTCAGCGGAGGCGTTCAGGCGAAAATTTCGTGAGATCGAGAAAGCCAAAGACGAGTCATACCCAGAGTTTGCGTACACCTTAAAGGTAAATCTGGAGGAATGGCTTAGAGAGGAGGGTGCGCTTGGCGACGCGGAAAAGACTCTGCAGTGTTTTGCGTTGGAACAATTCTTTCGGCGTCTACCTGAAAACATTAGGTACTGGGTTCAGGATAGACAAGGAGTAGATACTATCACGAGAGCGGCAGAGCTCGCAGAGGAGTACGTAAATCGCCGTGCCCTCGAAGGCAAGGATGTCCCTAGGAGGGAGATTAGTAAATATCGGGCCGACAAGCCTCCGCGATGGACAAAGTCGGGTCGGTATATGCCGAAGGAGGGTTTAGACTCCAAAGGAAGCGGTGATGAGAAAAACAAGAGAAAGGAAGAAGCACCCGAGAAAAGGGCGGAAGGGCAACAGAAAAAGGCGTTCGAGGCCAAGAAGCCGATAGTTTGCTATAACTGCCAACAGACGGGGCATATTTCTTTGGGTTGTAAGAACCCGAAAGTTGTGTTAATGTCACTCTGTAGTAATGACGAAAACATGAAATTGCTAGAACCATACATCCGAGACCTAGTCGTGAATGGCCAACCGTGCCGCGTGCTCCGCGATTCGGCCGCCACTATGGATGTAGTGCACCCGTCCTATGTCGAGGAGAGTCAGTTTACAGGAGAATGCGCGTGGATAAGACAAGCAGTAGAGACAAACAGTGCCTGTCTCCCAGTAGCAAGAGTCCGCATCGAAGGCCCTTTCGGTGTTCTAGACACTGAAGCTGCCGTTTCGGCACATCTCCCAGTGCAATACCCGTATTTGTTCTCAAATAAATCAGAGTACTTGCTGCGACAAAAAGGAATTGGGTTCAGTGAGGGTATCGTACAGGCCTTAACTCGATCCAAAGCAAGGGAGCTCGCCGCTCAGACAGTTTGTAAAGATCCGGTGGCAGACGAAACAGCTTCAGCGGCAGAGCCTTCTTTACCTGGCACGAAACTGGACCGCCCTATAATGGAGCCTCAAAACACAATATCTAAAGAAAGATGTAAGAAACCGGATGAATCCGAGGCATCTCGAGAAGTAGAATGCACTATAAAGCTGTTAAATGTAAGTCCTACAGAACTGATAGTGGAACAGGAAAATGACTCCACTCTCCGTAACTTAACGCCAGACGCGAAGGAAGGGGTGGCTAAGCAAAACATTCAGTTCACCAAGAAGGGGGGCGTCTTGTACAGAAAGTACACAAGTCGAAAAGGAGTTCGGTTTAATCAGCTAGTCGTACCGTATCCTTTCCGCGAGGAGCTGCTGCACCTGGTCCACGGAGGTTTGTGGTCAGGGCATCTCGGCATCAAAAAAACAAAAGAATGTTTGTTACGGGAGTTTTACTGGCCCGGCTGCTTTCGGGAGGTGGAGGCATTTGTAAGAAGCTGCGACACGTGCCAACGCGTTGGCAAGCCAGGGGATAAGGCTAAAGCACCTATGAAGCTGGTCCCCATTATCACAGAACCGTTTCGCAGGCTAGTTATAGACACAGTGGGTCCACTTCCTGTAACGCAGTCCGGGTACCGGCACATACTCACAGTGCTCTGCCCGGCCACGAAATTCCCGGAAGCAGTACCGTTAAAGGAGCTCAGCTCGGAGGAGGTAGTTAAAGCGCTTTTATCTATCTTTGCACGTGTAGGCTTCCCCGCAGAAATTCAGTCCGACCAGGGATCTGTTTTTACAAGTGCACTAACCTCGACATTTCTAGAAAAGTGTGGCGTTAAAATCATCCACAGTTCAGTGTACCACCCTCAGTCAAATGCTGTAGAAAAGGTACATTCAGTCATGAAACGGCTGCTACGCGCCCTTTGTTATGAGCAAAAAGAGGATTGGGAGGCTTGCTTGCCCGCAGCTATGTTCGCGCTTCGGATCGCTCCTCACGAATCAACAGGGTTTTCGCCTGCGGAGCTTGTTTACGGACGTGCTCTTCGCTCCCCACTTCGCATTGTTCGAGAATCTTGGGAGGGCCGGGCGGACGACCCTTCGGTAGTAGCATACGTGCTTGAGCTGTTAGACCGACTTCACGCAGCTCAAGAACTAGCGGAGCAGGAAATGCGCAGAGCTCAAAACAACGCTAAGCGCTATTATGACAAGACAGCCCGGACGCGAAGCTTTCGAGTAGGGGAAAAAGTGATGATACTGAAACCCTCACTGAAGAATAAACTTCAGGTCCAGTGGGAGGGACCTGTTGAGGTAGTTCAGAAATTGTCAGACACAAATTACTTGGTTACTGGACTGGGAAGGCGTAAAACGCAACAGGTGTACCACACTAATCTGCTCAAACCGTACCAGCAGAGGCATGCCGTTGTAAACATGTCGCTCAATCAACCGGAAGAAATGCCTATTGATTTCCCGGAGTTAACAACAGAAAACAAAGACATTGGCGAGACTATTAGTAACCTGGTAGAGCAGGCGGAGTTGGAGCCAGATCAGAAAGCGGAACTGAAGGAACTATTGTTTGACTTTAAAGAAACATTTTCAGACACACCTGGCAGAACCAAAGCCCTAGTTCATGATATTGAGCTGACATCTTCGGAACCAATTCGTTCTAAAGCTTACCGCGTTTCCCCGAGGCAACGGGAAATAATGGCCGCGGAGATAAACCGAATGCTCGAGCTAGGAGTGATCGAGCCAGGAGAGAGTGATTACACCTCGCCTCTGATCTTGGTTGAGGTCCCAGGGAAAGAGCCGCGACCGTGTATTGACTATCGGAGGCTCAACTCGATTACAAAGGACCAAACTTATCCAATTCCGCATATTGAGGAAAGGCTTGAGCAAGTCAGCAGTGCCAATTTCATCTCGACTTTGGATTTAGTCAGGGGATACTGGCAGGTGCCTCTAACTGAAAGGGCTAGTAGGCTTGCGGCGTTTATTTCCCCGATGGGAACATTTCGGCCGAAGGTCCTTAGTTTTGGATTAAAGAATGCCCCTTATTGCTTTTCTGGCCTAATGGACAAAGTGTTACAGGGTATGGAGGACTTTGCCCTCCCGTACCTAGATGATATTGCTATTTTTTCTTCTTCCTGGATAGACCACATGAAACACTTGCGAGCTGTGCTATGTCGTCTGCGTGAGGCCGGCTTAACAGTGAAGGTTGCGAAATGCCAATTGGGGCGCGCTGAGGTAGCTTATCTAGGGCATGTAATAGGCCAAGGCTACCGCCGGCCGTCAGAAGTAAAGCTGGCCGCAATAGACAACTTTCCCCAACCACGAACCAAGAAAGACATTCGGTCGTTTCTTGGATTGGCCGGTTATTATCAAAGGTATATCCCGCGTTACTCTGACATTGCAAGTTCCTTGACAGACGCTCTTAGAAAGACTGAACCCCAGACCGTAAAATGGGATGGGGCCAAGGAACATGCATTTTCTACGCTAAAGAAGGCACTAAAAAGTCAGCCAGTGTTGAGCGCGCCTGACTACTCTAAGCCGTTCATTCTTCAGTGTGACGCCAGCGACCGGGGTATGGGTGTCGTGCTTTGTCAGAGGGGAGAGAACGACCAGGAACACCCTGTACTGTATGCCAGTAGAAAGCTTTCTGTTCGTGAGGAAGCATACAGTGCCTCAGAAAAGGAATGTGCCTGCGTTGTTTGGGCTGTGCAGAAGCTAGCTTGCTACATCGCCGGTTCTAGGTTCACAATAGAGACTGACCACTGTCCCCTCACATGGCTACAGTCCATGTCATCGAAAAACGGCCGTCTTTTGCGCTGGAGCTTAGCTCTTCAACAATACACCTTTGATATCCATTACAAGAAGGGTAAACTCAACAGCAACGCAGATGGTCTGAGTCGTTGTCCCTAGTACCCCGAGGGCTTCAAAACGATTTTCTGTTTTCTATCCTCGATTTGAGGCCCACTAGTTTTCTGTATTTATCCAAACATGTGTCAAGTGTTTTGTTTAATGTCTTCAAAAGTGGCTGATGTGGTGTTGCGACTCGGCGGGGGCCACAGGAATAAAGTTGAGGTAGAAGGAAATGACTTCCACAGGTGAATCTAAGTCTGGTGATTCTGAGTAGGGAATTGCCGTGTGCTTGCTCGTGTGTGGGTGTGCTTTCGGCGCAGTTTCCGCAGTTCCTCATTGGTGGTGGGCGGAAAATATGGTGGAGAGGGGTCACCTCATCCCTGCGAGCAACGCCCTCTTGGTCAATGATCATCGGATCCAGTGTTCGGGACAAAAATAATAGAGGAAGAGCCGACAAGCTGCAATACAGATCCCGCTGCACAGTACCTGCTGGCCACTGCACCTCGGGATCTTCTTTCCCCGGCGGAGAGGCTGTTAGGACCGGCGCCAGGTCTGACAATGGATCGGCGTTCCTTTTGATGTTCCTTTTGAGTCGCCAAACGGGTGGGCGGCCGGTGTCCGCCATGTATTGTTCCCACCTGGCCGGAGGGTGCGGCGTCCTGCCGCCGCGGCGCCGTGAGCAGTTCGGGAGACCACCGGTGCAGCTTCTTCTTTGGAAGATGACGGCGGCGGCGGCGGCCGGGAATCGTCCCGCTAATTGAACGAGTCGTTCGGCACCCTTTGAAGCTTGTTTACGGCGGCCCTTTCGATGGATGCAGTCATCAACTCCAGACCCCTCGCCCAGCGACACACCTTGACGGGGGGGGAGCCGCGTTCGTGCCACATGGCCGTGCGGTGACCACGCTTCAGTTTTGAACGTTCGCGTGGACCGTGCGTGCTCGTCACCCTCGCGGGTAATGTGTGGTCCGTGATTGGACGGTGCCATCTGTACGCGGTCCCCGATCTAGGGATCTGGGGAGGACAGACCCTTTATAATGAGCCCCCACGGCTCATTCGGTGCTTTTTTCGAGTGGAGAACTCGCCATGTACGAAGAACGCCACTATATATCTAAACTTTCTTATTGACCTCTCTCTAATGTAAATAAACGTCTGTTCTCTGTTTTCCCATATAAGCATTGCTTCTCGCTATAAGGGACGAGTCCGATGGGAGCCAGCTACCAACGACGAGACCCACAGGACCCAGACCACAACACCACTCGACACCACATTCAATTACCCAGAAAGTCAGTGTCATGGTGAAAAAGGGCTGCCACCTCAGGTCTTTTCGCAGCAACATCATCAATTCCAGCAAGTCCAAGAACAACAGAGATTCCAAGGGCTATACGAACAAAGACGACGACGAATGGAATCATCTTCGGAAGAACACACGCGGTTTATGGAAAGCCGTTTACAAACGTGTCAACCAAACCGGCGACATATTCAAGATTTCTTGCTCGAAACAAAGAAAGCATCGAATCCAGCATATTTTCCCAAGGGACGTCGAGTAAGCTTTCTCCAGTCGAGATCAAGACTCAGGCAACACGACATACAACGTCGAGAAAGGCGCCAAACCCTGTATTCCGCAAGGACGCAGAAATCACCGCACCAGCCTCGGTCAACAAGCACGCAAACGGGTGGCGACGCATGGGTTCCAATCAAGACAAATAGCACGACACCTGCGCAAATCATCCAGCCAATGCTTCAAGGCCATCACACCACGTTCATTCATCGCAAGAATACCGGCTGTGTTTCCATCTGATTTCACGCTCAAAGCATGCTTATGTTGTCCAGAACGCAACAGCCAACCTCGCCCACCTGAGGTCTCCTGATCTCACTGGACTGCCTTCCCTGTGAATGTTTTTGTGCAAGTGCATGGAACTGCCGTATTACATGGAACTACTCTATTTTGTGATATTTTTTCCTATGATGAGACACCACTTGTTCATGCTTCATTGTTTGTAGCTCGCGCATTCTTTCGGGGGGAGGGGGAATCATGTGACGTATGAAGGTAGCGATGATTGGTAGAAGCCGAGGAGGAAAAAGTGCAGAACAGAATAAACATGAAGTATGAGCCAGGCCACGTCTCCCGTTCATCATAGCGTCACACACACACACATATATATATATATATATATATATATATATATATATATATATATATATATATATATATATATATAAATATATATAAATATATATATATATATATATATATATATATAAGAAACAAGTTTAGACCTAAGGGCTCGTTTTTCCGTGTTTTGACGCAATATTAATGAGATCTAACTGGCAATAATGGCAAGGAATGTGTAGGGCAAGTTATTGGAACCAATGTAAAGTAAATAAGAAGAAAGAAAAGTGGGTGAAAAACTAACTTGCCTTATAAGCATCGGACGCGTTATTCGCCGATATATATATATATATATATATATATATATATATATATATATATATATATATATATTGTATGTAGTGCTTCATTTAGACATTTTCATAAGGCAAGTGCTTTAAACCCACGGCACGTGGCTCTCCGTATTCTCCTTCCTTGCGCTAACGCTACTTATTTAACAGAGTTGACGTCAGCTGAAACAAAACACCTATCTTCAGAGTTAGGCATTCGACAGAATATTGAAGGCGTCCTTTTTTCACATCGTATCAAATCGACCTCGGTGCTTCCATAGCATGTATCGTTCACTTCACGACTCTTGTACTAACGATTTCAGTGTCGCAACGTTTTAATTACTTCCTAATTTATATTTTACTCAAAAGCAAATTGACAACGAGTTTTCAGAAGGGAATGACACATAACGATGCGTTACCTAAGGAGTAATGAACCTGTCGTGTGAGAGATGTCTGGAAGATGAGCTCAAAACATGTCAACACCCATAGGTTTGGGAATGCTGGTATTCCATTGCAGTTTCTACAACATGCACGAGACAAAGCCAAGTAACACCAGTGAATACAATAATATGTTGGAAGTTGGCGCTTGTATGCGCTAGCAACTGCAATTCAAAACAAGTTCTTCATGCGCCCAAGTAGCCCCAGCAAAGGCATAGCAGCAAATTTGAGGAAAATGAGGCACGTCCAACTGCTGCAGATTGTTCGGGCGTCCATTTATCTGAGCCCCGGCTCGACTGTAAACTGTGCGTTCTCGGTGATAAGCCGCAGCTCAGCAAGGGCGAAGCACAAATAGTGGGCACCCAGCAGTGGCGGCCAAGTTTCGAACATGTGCGCAGTGCTCGCTGCTCTTTCCTGGGCAAAGGAAGAGCAGGAGTGGACGGGAAAACTCCGGGCGTTTCGTTTATCAGCGGCTGCTTAAATCAAAAGGAGCGCCGATGAGCTCGGAAGGAAAGGGGGGTGCAGAAAGGAAGCGACCGATGGTCGCTGCCGACGCATCGACTCGCCTTCTCTCTCGCTCTTCCTCGCAGTGTGTGTCCTCTTTCTGAAGACCGGGATCTGGAGGACTCGATTCATTAGGGCGCTCAAAAATCCAGCAGATCCAAGAGAAGCGCACTTAGGCTGCGCAGCCCCACGAAGCAAGCGCCGCTGTACTGCCGCTCCAAGCTCTGCTCTCTCGGTCGCGGCTCTTCCCGGCGCACTCCCACGGTCGCTAGGGCTGAAGGGGAAGAGGCTTCAAGACAGCAGTAATCAGCAACAACATTGACAACGACTGGCCCTTCATGCCCCCCTTTTCCCCCGTCCATAAACACATTTCCGTCGGCCTTATTTACAGCGCGTTCCCTAATCTAGACGCAAGAGGAGCTACTCGCTGGGGAAAGGGAATGGGTTAGAGGCGACGAGCGGGTACGCGCACAACAAGATGACGTGTTACCGCGAAACAGGGCAAACGCGAGCGGGGACGCCGAAAGCAGCCGTATACGGGGAAAGCGAAGGCAGCGCGAAAGCTCTTGAATAGCGAGACGGCCATTTATTCTAAAGAGCTGATTATTATAACTTTCTGCAGCCACGCGCTGCTGCCCCCTCTTCCCTCTCCTCGCGCACTATGCCAGCCTCGTAGTTCTATTTTCCTTAAGTGCCTCGCGTGTCGCGGCTCCGAGCTGGCAACGTGGCGTATGCGTCGACTCGCTCCGCGTGGTTGGTGGAGGTGCTTAGCGCTCGGTGCGCGAAGAGGCACCGAGGAGTGCGATAAAAGCCTTAATTCAAGCGGCGGGGCTGATGAGTGCAGCTGTCCCCACGCGCTTGAGCCTCGCTTACAGCTTGCGGCAGTTGGCGAAACTCTAGATTATGTGGCACCACCTACTCCCCTGCAGTCACAACTGCGTGCGGGTGACATTTGCCCTGTGTTTTAATTGGCAAAATAACAGAGCTCGACGGGCTACCATGCTTGTCCCGGTAGAGTGGGAAGAGAGGGTAATTGTGTAAAAATGAAATAAATACGTCTGCCCACTGGTGTCACCTCGAATATAACATTGCCTGACATGTTGAGTTTCCCCAAGAACAACTATGTAACTGGGATCTCTGGGCCAGCTGCAGAATGCCGTTTCAGCACCAGCCGATTTGTGCTTGTGTTGAGCAAAAAGCATAAACAGGTGCAAACTTGAGACGCATGTTTTGGTCGACGAGAATACGCATGCATACGATCTTAGTTGTTCTGCACTTGCAGGCTACACTCAAATAATGCATGTCTATAGATTTCAAGACACTGAAAATGTCAGGGAAGAATGTTCCGTGATGTTCTGCCATAGTTACACTCGCACAACTAATAAGGCCGCCTAGTAGTATATGTATGCAAATGTCTTCAGTGCTTGGTCTGTCTATGTACACATTGGAAGCGATGCGAGTTTTTCCGCTACGTACAAAACTGACTCTTCTAAGTTTCACTTCCCTCAAAAATATTTCCTTACCACGAATCTTGAGCCTCATATACCATATGCATCCCAACAAGAGTTATCGAAGTTGTAAACAAGATTACTTCCACCAAGGAAGGCTTATACTGCTACGAGCACTGGACTGGCCACATAAACCCTCGACATTATTTTATCCTGCCCTCTCACTTTTTTCCCTTTATTCAGAACTTTATTACTGATACTCTCCAATAAAAAAGAGTCCATCCTAAACAAAATATGGCGCTTTTTTGTTTTTTCTAACAGCGCGGAGTACACTTTGAGTGATTCTTAGAAATTTTCAATTTTTTTTGCTACTGCCATTATAGCTGGGCGAGCTCCAAAACTTCTTTTTTTCCAGGGTTAATTTTCTTGTAACCACAATAACCTGAAACCTATATAGTTCTATAATAGGTATTCAGGAGTAAATTTTCGAATTGGTTTTGTTACAAAGCAGTAACGAAGTCCTTGGGCCGGATGCCCCCAAGCGTGCCTTCCCGTCATCTCGGACATTCTGTGTGGGGGCGGGTTGTCACCTGCACCGGCTCTGTTTGTCTCGGCTGTGCGCTTTGCCTGCGGGGCAGTGGCTACGGGCAGGCCCACCTGGAATTTGCGGAAGGCCGGTTGTGTGCTACAGGAGGGACTGCCGTGAATTTCTCCTGCGTGGTCGCTTTCGAGTCCCCGCGCGTGTGCCACGTGCATCTGCCACGTGTGTGAAGGGACACTTGTGTTGTGCTCTACATGAGTGGTTGGTTCCCCGAAGAGACATTCCGCCTATATCTTCGGAACTGCACGGCGAGGCAGCGGGAGCAGCCCACCAGAAGAAAACAGGAGAGTGTCGCGAGAAGAGTCGTCGTTCGGACGTTACTGTCCAACATGTTGCAAATAGACGTCTTGTTAAGTTTTCCTTTACGCCTGTCCCTCTGCCTCAGCTCTCGAGGGTTCTGAACGTCCCCGTGGCCTGCGGAATGATGACCACCACCCAGCTCCATGCTACCTACTTGGTCCGCTGCGGCCACCGACGCGGCTCGTAACAACTGGATGGCAGCGATGGGATTCTGCTCACGCCAAGTCGCAACAAGCTCGGGCCAGCATCGGAATCGTCTCCGCTGAGATCATGGCTGCAGAGTGCGGTGAGTGCTTGACTTTTCTTCACTGAGATTTTACCAGGCTTTATCTAGAGTTTTGTAGGAAAGGTGGTAAATTTGGATAACTATACGTTGACCGGTGCATGGGAACGTAGCGTCCTAGTAGTAGTGAAGTTAGTAGCACTTGTAGCAACCATGAATCTGAAGGCACTGAAAAAACCGCTTTTGCTAGAGTTAGCTAAAAGTTTGGGTTTGGATGTTCGTGAACAAATGAGAAAGCCAGAGATTATCGAGGCTATTGAGAACCTTAACGCAGACGACGAGCTCTCAGAGTGTCTAGAGCTGATAGACGAACATGAAAGGCGTAAAGCTGAAGAGAAAGAGAGAAATGAGAGGCTCATACGCGAAGCAGCAGAAAGAGATCTTGAGATGAAGCGCCTTGAAGTCGAGCTGCTCAAGGCTTGAGGTAGTAGTGAAGGTAGCGAAGCGTCTATCGGAGTAGAACGGAAGTCGTTCAGGATGAAAGACCTAATGCAACCTTACCGCTCCGGAGAGGACATGGGTCTGTTCTTGGTAAATTTCGAGCGCACATGCAAGAAGGCGCATGTTACCAAAACGATGTGGCCGCAATGCTTGCTTACCCTACTACCTTGTGAGGCTGCCGAGGTAATTGCCCGCTTGACAAAAGAGGAAGCAGATGATTACGACCAAGTTAAGTCGAGCCTGCTAAAGAAATATAGATTGTCAGCAGAAGCATTCAGGCAGAAGTTCCGGAGCGCTGTAAAGCAGAAAGACGAGTCGTATGCTGATTTCGCATACAAGTTAATGTCTATAATATGAGGGAGTGGCTCAAAGAGGCTAAGGCGTTCGAGCATAAAGACAAAATCGTGGAGTGTTTCGGACTCGAGCAGTTTTACCGTCGTTTGCCCCAAGACGTTAGGCTCTGGGTGCAAGACAGGGAGGAGGTAACCACTGTGTCGAGGGCCGCGGAGCTAGCGGAGGATTTTGTTTCGCGCCGCGCGCTTGATAGAAGAGAAATTCCCCAGTGGGAGGGCCAAATCAAAAAGGCAACTGGGTGGAGGGGACATTCAGTCCAAGAGACTCGAGAGCGCAACACTGGTCCCGAAAAGCAACGGGAGGTAAGTAATGAGACCACGGTTGAAGAAAAGCACCAAAACAGTGCGTTTGAAAAGAGGCGACCACTTGTGTGCTATAAATGCCACAAGCCAGGTCACACTGCGGCCGTCTGCAAGAGTCCAAAAGTTGTTTGCTTCTCAGTCGACAGCGAGGGTGAAAACATGCGACTGCTGGAGCCATATATCAGAGAGCTGATAGTAAATGGAAAAGAGTGTCGCGTGCTGCGGGATTCGGCAGCGACAATGAACGTGGTCCATCCCTCGTATGTTGAAGCTGAACATTTCACAGGAGAGTGCGCTTGGATTAAACAAGCAGCGGAGCCATCAAGCGTATGCCTTCCGATTGCTAAGGTAGGCATCGAGGGCCCCTTTGGCGCATTGCACACAGAGGCAGCAGTATCTGCTTATTTGCCAAAGCAGTATGCATACTTGTTTTCAAACAGATCCGATTGGTTATTAGGACAGAAGAACCTAGCGTACGGGGATGGGGTTGTGTGCGCGCTCACTCGCTCAAAGGCGCGAGAACTAGCAACTAGAGCCGCACCGCTCGATGTTTCCTCGAGAATCACCGAGCAAGCCGGAGATGGAGAGCCCACGAACACGGTAGACACGATCACAACAAGCACTGATCAAGTGAGCGATGAAGGTGCGGATGAAAACGAGGAAGACCCTCTTGAATCTGGAAGTGTGTGTGAGGAAATGATTACTCCTGCATCTAGTAGCCTGCAGACTTTGCTGAGAGTGGATCGATCGTCCCTTATAGACCAGCAAAGAGCAGACCCCACTCTTCAAAATATAAGGAGTCAGAGTAATGAGGGTATTTCAAAGGAAAACGTGATGTATCAGAACAGGGCCGGGATACTTTATCGTAAGTATCTAGATCACAGATGGGTGCAGTTTGATCAGTTAGTGGTACCGGAACGTTACCACCGTGATCTTTTATATTTAGCTCATGGTAGGTCATGGTCGGGTCACTTGGGGGTCAAAAAAACGAAGGATTGCCTGCTGCAGGAATACTATTGGCCGGGTTGTTTCCGGGAAACAGAGAATTTTGTCAGAACCTGCGACACCTGTCAGCGTGTAGGAAAACCAGGGGATAAGGTTCGTGCCCCAATGAAGCTCGTGCCAGTGATTACTGAACCCTTTCGATGACTCGTGATCGACACAGTAGGGCCTCTTCCAACAACAACATCCGGTTACCGTCATGTCTTAACAGTAATTTGTCCCGCGACCAAGTTTCATGAGGCAGTGCCTTTAAATGAACTGAGCTCGGTAGAAGTGGTAAACGCGCTGTTGTCTATTTTCGCACGCGTTGGTTTTCCCGCTGAAATACAGTCCGATCAAGGGACCGTTTTTACGACTGCACTGACTACAATTTTCTTAGAGAAGTGTGGAATCCGATTATTCCACAGCTCGGTGTATCACCACCAGTCAAACCCAATAGAAAAGTTACACTCGGTAATGAAACGCGTCCTTCGAGCACTCTGTTTCGAGCGCAAAGTCGACTGGGATGTGTGCTTGCCAGCAACCATGTTTGCGCTCAGGACTGCACCTCATGAAGCCACTGGATTTACCCCGGCAGAATTGGTCTACGGTCGCTCTCTGCGATCCCCATTCCGTATTCTTCGGGAGTCATGGGAAGGGCGAGCGGAGGACCCTACGGTGGTTGAATATGTGCTAACTCTGCTAGAAAGGTTGCATAGAGCACAGGAGCTGGCAGGGGATGAGATGAGCAAGGCACAGGCTCGGGCCAAACGATACTACGACAGGTCGGCAAGATCACGCCGGTTTGAAGCTGGAGATCAAGTAATGCGGCTGAAACCTTCACCAATGAATAAGCTAGATGTCCAATGGGAAGGTCCGGTGGAAGTCGTTCAAAGGCTGTCCGACACAAACTATCTGGTAAGGATGCCAGATAGACGTAAGACGCAGCAGATCTACCACAGCAATCTGCTCAAACCGTATCGAGAGAGAGAGGTTGTCGTAAACATGGCGGTAAACGTGCCCGAAGAGCCACCACTAGATTTCCCCTTTTCGGGAGCGGAAAGAAAGGAGGATAACGCTGGTCAAACGCTCAAGGCCATGGTTGAGGTAGCTGAGCTCACAGCTAACGAGAAGCGTGACCTAGAAAGCCTCCTGATAGAATATGAGGACATGTTCTCGGAGAAACCGGGCCGAGCAAATTTGGTAGTGCATAACATAGAGCTTACGGCCACTCAGCCCGTGCGGTCAAAGGCGTATCGAGTGTCGCCGCGTCAGCGTGCCATTATTGAGACCTCGATTAAAAGAATGCTCGAGCTCGATGTGATTGAAGCTTGTGAAAGCGATTATACCTCTCCGCTTATATTAGTGGAGGTTCCTGGGAAAGATCCGCGACCATGCGTTGATTACCGGAGGTTAAATCACATAACGAAGGATCAGACCTACCCCATACCAAATATAGAGGAAATAATTGAGGCAGTAAGCAGTGCTAAGTACATCTCTACCTTCGACCTCGTTCGGGGTTATTGGCAGGTGCCTTTGACCGAAAGGGCCAGCAGATATGCGGCGTTTATTTCTCCCATAGCAACGTACCGCCCTAAGGTGCTTAGCTTCGGCTTAAAGAATGTCCCCTACTGTTTCTCGGCTCTCATGGACAAGGTATTGCGGGGTTTAGAGGGGTTTGCCCTGCCTTATCTGGATGATGTAGCAGTATTTTCAGGGTCATGGTCCGAACATCTCACCCACTTGCGAGCAGTGCTTCAACGTTTCCGCGAAGCAGGTCTGACCGTGAAGTCTCGGAAGTGCCAACTTGGCCGAGCAGAGGTTACTTACCTGGGTCACATAGTGGGGCAAGGCCACCGCAGACCTTCCGATATCAAAGTGGCGGCAGTTAATAATTTTCCGCAGCCCCGGACAAAGACAGATGTGCGGTCGTTCCTAGGATTGGCAGGGTACTTCCAGCATTACATTCCCCGTTATTCACAGCTTGCCAGCCCGCTTACTGACGCTCTTAGAAAAACCGAACCTCAAGTTCTGGAGTGGGATGAGAAGAAAGCGAGGGCATTCTTAGCGCTGAAAAATGCGCTCATGAGCCAACCTGTACTTCAAGCCCCCGACTACGCTAGACCCTTCGTGGTTCAGTGCGATGCAAGTGACCGCGGCATGGGCGTAGTATTGTGTCAGAGAAACGACGCAGGAGAGGAACATCCCGTGCTATATGCAAGCCGCAAACTAACTGTAAGGGAGGAAGCCTATAGCGCTTCAGAGAAAGAATGCGCCTGTGTTGTATGGGCGGTTCAGAAGCTCGCATGCTATCTCGCGGGATCAGAGTTTATTATCAAGACGGACCACTGTCCCCTCACGTGGTTGCAAACGATGTCGCCTAAGAACGGCCGGCTACTTCGCTGAAGCTTGCTATTGCAACAATACTCTTTCGAAATTCGTTACAAGAGAGGCAAATTGAATGGCAACGCTGACGGCTTATGTCGTTGTTTCTAGGGATCTTGATGGCGTCAGGTAATCTGGCTTGGGTATTTAGGTTCCATTTTTTTTGTGTGTGTGACAGGTTTACAATTGCTTTTTTTGTATTTGTGCTTTATCACGACACGTGTTTGTGAATTTGAGCAGCCTATTTCAGGTTGGGTTGTTAGAATTGCTGCTGCTATTGTAATGAAGAACAGGTCGTTTGGATGAATTAAAAGCCTGGTGGGTCTCAGGAAGAGAGTATGGGCGCTTGCCTGCTTGGCAGTTGTGTTTCTCGCGTGGTGGACACATATGCTGTCTTTCGAGAAGGAATGTTGGCCAGCAGAGCGGGAGCCTTTCTCCAATTTTGGACGACGCTACCAGAGGCTGCAGATAACCAGGGTACCAGAGGATTGCAGCAGAGCCGCATCGAGGTGTCCACGGCTTCAGCACACCAGCATTGTCTTCATCGACCTCTCTCCACAAAGGTGGATGACCTTCGTACGTCGAGGTCTCGGCCGGCCGCCGGGGAAGCTGTTACAAAGCAGTAACGAAGTCCTTGGGCCGGATGCCCCCAAGCGTGCCTTCCCGTCATCTCGGACATTCTGTGTGGGGGCGGGTTGTCACCTGCACGGGCTCTGTTTGTCTCGGCTGTGCGCTTTGCCTGCGGGGCAATGGCTACGGGCGGGCCCCTCTGGAATGTGCGGAAGGCCGGTTGTGTGCTACAGGAGGGACTGCCGTGAACTTCTCCTGCGTGGTCGCTTCGGAGTCCCCGCGCGTGTGCCACGTGCATCTGCCACGTGTGTGAAGGGACACTTGTGTTGTGCTCTCCATGAGTGGTTGTTCCCCGAAGAGACATTCCGCCTATATCTTCGGAACTGCACGGCGAGGCAGCGGGAGCAGCCCACCAGAAGAAAACAGGAGAGTGTCGCGAGAAGAGTCGTCGTTCGGACGTTACTGTCCAACATGTTGCAAATAAACGTCTTGTTAAGTTTTCCTTTACGCCTGTCCCTCTGCCTCAGCTCTCGAGGGTTCTGAACGTCCCCGTGGCCTGCGGAATGACGACCACCACCCAGCTCCATGCTACCTACTGGGTCCGCTGCGCCCACCGACGCGGCTCGTAACAGTTTCTATAGATTTAAACATTTTGCTTGAGCTGAAATCAGCTATGCAAAAGAAGTCGGCATTACAGCAAATAAACGTTATAGCAACATTTCCCAACAAAATTACCAACATATAGTTATCCTTTCCTTGATGCCGTCCTTTGTTGCGGCGTTGTAATGTCGATGACTATATACTTGTAGAGCGGCTGTCATTCAAGGCTATAGCGGCGCAGACTTCTGGACTGTTCACAGCATATCCTCTTTCATGACATTAATTGAAGGCCTTCAAAAAATGTTTCAGCATGGTTTCTTGTTCCCATGTTTTTAGCTGGTTTTATGCCGTGCCGTTTTGGGGCACATATTCTTCTTTAAGGAATAGGTTAGTGCCCAGTATCTTTCCTTCAATGGGTTATATGCGAAATTAACAGCGCCATCTAGTGAACGCAGCATGTACCA
Organism: Rhipicephalus annulatus; assembly: GCA_013436015.1. NCBI lineage: Eukaryota > Metazoa > Arthropoda > Arachnida > Ixodida > Ixodidae > Rhipicephalus > Rhipicephalus annulatus. The sequence goes on along the minus strand of WOVY01012799.1, from coordinate 10,136 downwards.
TATCCGCCATTTTGATGCTGGCGAGGCTTGACCACTACGCGCGGGTGACCCACGTGCGAACGTACGCAGTTCAACGCTTCGACTGTCGCAGTCAGATTTTTTTGCTGGCGCAATGCCAGTACACTGCTGTGTGCCACTGTATAAGCAGCGCGGAGTCACAGACAGCGATGGGAGCAAGGTATGTGGCACGAATTGCAATTTTGCTGCGATCATTTAAACGCAAAACAGGGTATGGCGTGCACAATCTTTATGGGCACAGTCTAGGATGCATGTATCTCCGCGGTGCGCGGGCTGCCCGAGAGCAATGCGGGACTAACCATTTTTCTGTGTTACGCGGGCAGGCAGTGTTTTTATAGGTTTGTCAGCTTTGCAGATATAGGTGTTTTCACTACGTCGGGCCTCTACGCGACAGTGGTGCTCTTCGATTTGCCGTCTCGAACTCGCTGAGAAGCTGTGCGGCGTTCCAATTTTCTTATAACTTATGGGAAATCTCGGACTACCCACGGACTATCCGCGGTGAGTCTGAGATGGTAAATCGAAGAGCCGCGGTTATTCCCTGCAGTCGAATAGAGAGTCCGCCACTGATGGTGGGGTAACTAGTGTGACAGAACCGAACTGTTAGGACGGGCTTTATTGTGACGAGATTTCACCATGTAGGTAGACGACGTAGAAATGTTATTTTTGAAGGTGATTGCGCACAGAGACGTGCAGAGCTTCCGCTACTCCGAGTAATATGCCGTACATGCATCCCAGAAAGGCAGCTCGGTTGCTTGTCCGCGTTCAAGCTCCGTTGTGTCCGCGAGTACGGTCACCGCGCAGCAATAAAACAGTCATGCGGAAGATAAGGGCTATGCCCACTTTGAAACAGAAAAGTATCTGCTCAGGCACTTAACTTCAATTCCCCCAACGTGCGCGGACGCAACTTTTCGATTGGGGGCCTCTCTGACTAATTTTCCTTTACCAACGAAATAAAACCGAAAAGATAGCGGGGCGCACTGCCGTAGGTTTCGAAAACTGGCACCGTGAGTATCGCCAGGGCTTGACTGAATGACGTTCTGCATGAGTTCAGAGCGCGGCAGTCCTATTTATTCGTAAGACGGGATTCATTCTATGCATGTTAGTCACTTTGGCTCAGTTGCGTTGCAGCTGTTTTTTTTTGTGTGTGTTGCAACTCACCTCACTTGAAAAATGTTTCATGTTGCATTATAAAACATACAGCTGTGAAGACAGCTATAACTTAGTTGTATGGGATTCAGAATTTTGGCTGCCTTACACTCGCAGCTTCTAGAAACCTTTGAAGATACTTAGATATAAAAAAATAACTGATTTAAGTTCCCCCGAGTGTCCACAAGTGACTAATGACTCTTAAGGCTTGCTGTGAAGGGCCATATCTAGGAAAGACTGCTAGGAAACGGGAGTGTGCACAGAAAAAACTGAGGGGGAGGGGGTCACATTACAAGTGCATCATTAGTCCTGCGATGCACATATAGGTGTGACCTCTATTCCCTGTGAGATGAATTTGTGATAGTGCCTGCGTTTGTAAACAACAATCGTTTAAACAGCTAAGAGAAATCCAGCTCATGACGTTGCACTGAATGTTTGCTTATATCTTGTAGGTATCGGTCCACCGCTTTCCGAAAGATGCAATGACATACAAGTGGCAAGATGTGGCAAGATTCCTAAACAGTCTGTCTATATCACATGTTGGGGCACTGGGAAACGTCTTGCTGTGGCCATCGCAGTAGCTCAGCGCAGTGAAGCAAGTGTTCAGGAGCCGTACTAGCGAACGCGTTGCCGTCGACCGCTCGCCCACATTAAAATGGCGGCGGGGTCAAAATGCCCAGTGTTGCCAGAGCACAAAGCAATTTCGCATATGGTCCATTGTATTTCAACTGCACTGATGGACAGGAGATAAACCTTGAAAAGAAATGTCAAGAGTCAGAAAGATGTATGGAAGCAGGCCTTTTAGTGTTCACATTCGAGTTTTGCCCTACAAAATCACGTCATTCAGTAATTACCAATTCGGCCAGGAAAATGTAATTGTGGAACAAAATCATGATGGCAGTTGAACAAGTAGACAAATCAATTGCACTGAAGGCGGACATGTTGGTTGTTTTAGGTTGTGATTGCTGACACACTGCTGCTTTTATGGATCTCGCTGAGTTTGACTCAATAGGTGCAGTGTTGATTCATTTGTTATCCGAAACTACCGTTCTATAAGTACACGTTATAATCAGCAATTACCACATCTTATTTTTAAAAGTGAGGAATACTTAGGCATGCTTCACGTTTGTGTGTTGTTAAGCCCAGTTTCGGTTTGTAGACTTGGCTACTTCAGGAAAAAAAAAAACTTCACACGTATCCGCCTATCCAAGACAATACGCTTTCCGGAGCCCACTACTACAGCATCTTTTAAAATCATATGGTGGTTTTAAGACGTTAAATCTCACATATAAATAAGCAATATGCTTCGCTGTTTACCCTGTCTTCCACTGCAGAGAAATAAATTCAAATGTTCCACGAGCAGTATGCAGGAGCAGTGCCATCGCGAGAAGCACCCACAAGGGTGGCTCACTGGATATTCTGTTTTGCTGTTGGACGTCGGGGGCCATATTTTCACGACGGCTAGATTCCTAAGGAGGCACAACGTAAAAAAACAACTGGTCTACTTAAATTTGTGTCTGTCGACATCGAGTCGACTAAGATAATCTAAAATCCCCACGGCCAATTTCTTTGAAGGGCCACCAAACAACGTGTGAAAATGCAACACACGTGGTTTTCCGTTATCTTTCTCTCTGACGCTTTGGAAAAGTTGCGAAAACCTCATAGATTCTCATCTCTGCTCTTAGGTGTTTCTAAAGTCGCTCGTCACTATTGTCAAAAGAAATGAAAAGACCATGAGGAGCTTTGATGTCAAAGATAAATAAAGGGTCGCTGAAGCACCCCAAACTAATGAGGCAACTCATTCTGAACTTGGAAGGTAGACCCGTAAACCATTCAGCCTATTTTTGCAGGCACACGGAGAGTTCACGAGTGAAGCGGGAGTGCAATGTTGGAAGCACCATCTATTCAGAGTTGTGATCCGGCTGGTACTTGATGAAGTTGAGCTGATGTTAAAGTCGAGCTGACTTCTAGGGCAGTCTGCCAGTCGACTAAAGATATTTCGTCTCCTGGCAGCATGCTTCGATTGGTTTGCTCATTCCTATAGTAGCACTGTATGTTAATTGACTTGGCTTAACAGGCTCTAGTAGCCGATGATCTGAGTTGTCAATTTCGGTTAGTGGAACATAAGGGAACATAGCACTCGTGATGTAATGATTTCTACAACTAAGACTTCCAAAAATCTTCCACTCAACCCAAGAGATGGTGTACCGAGTACATCTTGCACATCGGTGAATTCTCACAGGTGTTTGTAAGATAGCTGCAGCACGCAATCACTTATTGTTGCCTGCCATCAAAGTGACCCTAACAACCTCAGTAATTGCAAAAATATGCAATTGAGGTTGCAGAGCACGACCTGCTCCTCATTACATGCGTATAGAAAAGGAAGCTTGGCCAGCACTTGCGCGCCATATCCTGTTAGCGAAGAAATGAAATCTGCCAGCCGAAGTGACTTCCACGTACAACGTGCATAACACCCACCACTAATACGCTCAGATGCGATGAAGGGTGTTTCATTATTCTGCTTAGATCAAGATACAGCGCACATACGCTCACATCGTGTTTTCAACTTACTGATTCACCCTTCCAGCAAAAGGTGATCGAATCTGTCTCATGCGGCGCCCGCTCGCAGCAAGAACAAGGTGCGTCATGGAGGAAACGAAGTTGCGTCGTGCAAAACTAACGGGCGCAATGGCAGCAGCGCCTTCGGTCAGAATCATAATTATCCACGGGGTTTCGTTCCTCAGGCAGTGTGAGAGGCTGGACCTATAGCAAAGATTGGACCTTAAACGCATTACTCAGTTGTTTTTTTTTTCTCCAGGCCCTAGCAAACTTGTGCACGTACGTCCGTAGAGACAGATGAGAGAGAATCAAAGCCAGCCAAAAGAAAGAACATGTAGGACAACGACAAACCGCGGAGCCCAGCGCGCCGGTCCGGTCGCGCAAAAAACGCAGTAGCGAAGTCTGCACGCACGCGCGTGTGAAAGAAAGAAGAAAAAAAAACCCGAGACGGTTGAGCCCCCTATCAGTCGCCTTTTTGAAATCCGCAACAGCTGAGGCGGCCAGGACCGCCCAAAAGTGGCCGCTTCTTGTCAAACAGGCGATGCGAACACTCTGGCACGGCGCCAGCTAGAGAGATGCGGCGGCCACGAATCAGGACGAGTGCTGGACGGCACGAGCCTTCGTTGCCTCACTTCCCCTCTTAAAGGGGTTTTTTTCGGGATCCGCTCCGCCTTTTCGAGCTGTAACGTGCGATTGCTGCTCCGTTTTCCTCCACCGAAGCGTCACTCCGGCATAACAAATAGAGACTCGCATCCGGCTTCTTAGCCGCGCATTAAAACATCCTTCTGTAGCGTTTCGAGGAAAAAGGATCCAAGAGCGAGAAACAAAGGGAGCCCAGAATGAGCACTTTCAATTTCTTTTACAGCTGTTTTCGTTCATGGCCTTTCGAAAGTTTCGGCGTTTCTAGTTCAGGAAACGGCACGCTGCAGCTGCAGTTTCTCTTTCATTTTATTTTCTTTTCATTTTCTTTTTCTACCTCGTGTTTCTTTTGCTGGCACCGTTAGAACTATGTTCACACCACTGATAATGAACGCGCTACCGTTGCTATTTCCTTGTGTAAAGTGCATATTGGGCGTGCGAACGTTTGAGTGTGTGTAGAGGAGGGGTGCGTGAGCGTGCGTGCGTGTAGGCTTTCTAGTGAAACATAACGCATCACCTTCCCCAATGTTTCCTGATATGCAAGTTTGCTTATCTCGAATCAGCGCCCCACCGAAATGGTATAATGGCTAACATACTCGGACCAGTTGGTCGTCGGATCGAATCCCGGCTGCGGCGGCTGTATTTTTGGTGGAGTCAAAAATGCTGTAGATCCGCGTCCTCAGGTTTGGTTGCACGTTAAGGAACCCCAGGTGGTCAAAATTTCTGGAGTCCTTTGCTACGGCATCACTCATAATGATAAGGTGGTTTTGGCACGTTAAACTATGTCTATCACTTATCTCGAATCAACTAAAGAAAAAAAACCAAAATTTTGGTGTCGGGAATTGTAGTTTCTACTTGATGTTATGGAAATATGTCATTGGGGGGAGGGGGGGATGAATTGCGAAAGCTATTTTGTGTCTGGCATTAAAACTAAAGCCGGTACCCAAACTCCTTTTATTTCAGAGTATACTTTTCAAAATGCCCAATCGCAGCATTCACATTGAACCTATATATGAGATACTGCGATTGTAGGTTTAAATGTCGGTTTGCCTCAACTTGCGTCGTTAAACGAGGGCCTCTAATTTGAGACATTTATTATACTACAGCCTAAGCAGCAGCTTTAAATGTCGAACCACATGTAAGAAGAGGTTGTTGAGAAAGAAACTATCCAAAACACGAACGGATAAAAGATTTCTCTGTTTTTTTTTCATACATGAACCCGCGATAGTACTATAGCGCAGGAGAGTTAACATGCGGCTTATACTAAATTTCGGACATCAGTTGCAACTCTGTGGGGGCTTTCTAGGCTTTTTATTGTATAAGCGCGTCAGCACCAAGAAACCATAGTTCTGTATATTTTCCACCAAGAGTCCTTATTTTCTGCTGTTGTTTAGGCTTAGTAATATTTTAGGTTTTTTTTTGCCGTATATACAAAAATAAACCAACTTTGTAATACGTCTGTTAATAGGTTATTTCGGATCACTTATTATCTAGCTGTTTTTATTTGGACAGTTTTTGCATTTGCGACCAGCTGCATCACAACCTGACGCTCAGCTCGAGCTCGCGGCTCGCACAAACGATGACGAAATTTGACCACGAAACAAGCGCATCTTCACATTGTGCTGGCCGAACTTCGTGAATTGCTTTCGTGACGCACGCCGGATATAAAAAAAACAGAGTACAGTGCACGCTATCTTCCCACGTATACCTTTATAACTCACATGATCCTTCATGTTTTAGTGATCTCTTGACGTGAAACGCAGAATGAAGCTTGCCTTCTGCCGGCGCTCCTCACTACTTGCGTTCTGATGAGTGTTCCCGGTTATCGTGAAAGATAATCTTACACGAAAACATAATTACAGATATTTACATCCGACGATAATGGCTGACACACTGGTGAATTGGGACCAGTCTCGACCCACTTCGTGCCACAACGCAGATTAGGGCAAAGAGCGGTAGAGGGTCTGTATATGGAAGGTCCCTGTCTGGAACTGCCTAATTGTGTCCCGTTAGTGCAGCAATTGCTTAACATTTAAACAATAGTTATGTTTTTTACTATGAATATATTAGTATGAATCATTTTCAAGCACGTTCAGTGTTAGTCAAGACAATGGTTATTCTGTCTGGTCTGAACGGGATAACAACGCTTACAGGACTCTTTTCGATTTACGTACATTTTTTTCTTCATAAATATTCAATATTGAAAACGCCTAACTCAGGTGATCAGTTTTTTGCCGATCTCCTGAGTGGGTATGAGCCATATTTAAGTTGTCATCATCATCATCAGGTCGCAGCCCGCCAGAGAGCCAGTCATTATCATCGCATGTAAATATTCGTAAATATACGTTACTTGTACAATAATTGGTGGAGGCGCTGGGTACGCCTACAGGTCTTTCCTGAAAATTAACTCGGAACTTTGGAGTGGTCGCCACCTTCATTTTCCTGCAATTGCTCAACAGGCCATCCAGCAAGAGGAACAGCAGCCGCAGCAGCAGCAGCAGCAGCTGCTGCTGCTGCTTCATATGATCCTCCTGCCTCCACGAAACCCCGAAAACTTCTCGGGCACCAGCAAGGACAAGGTGTATGTGGAAGATTGGGTCGCATTGTAGCGAGTCAGCGAATACTATAGGTGCACGGGACCCCACGTTGATGCTGTCCAACGTTGTGCTTTACTTCAGGGATACATCACTCGCCAGGTATGAGACGCAGGAGACGGAGTTGACCAGCTGGGACATTCGTAAAATGAAGCTCGTCTAGTTGTTCAGCACGCCATGTGGGCAACAGCAGGCCGCGAGCAAAGACCTCGAATGCCGCGTGCAGACATCGACGGGATCATTCGCCGTTTCCTACATACAGAATGTACTGGGCTTTTGTCGAAAGGTTGACGAGAACGTGAGTGAAAGTGACAAGATTGCGCACATATTGAAGGGAATTGCCGACGACGCCTTCAATTGCGCAGGCTTCAAGCAGAATATGTATTATGCATGTAGCAACAACTAAAACAAGGCCGCTAGCTGCAAAACTTTGTCTTGCAGCAGGTGCCACTGATGCCCAATTTCTGAATTTTCAAAACGTTAGGGAGAGCAACAATTAGTTTGACCGATAGAATGTGAGCCACTACATCCGACAACGGGAGAGTGATGCATGCGGTCAATCCACTTTATAGCGCATGACTGGATTTAATTAGGCGAAAAACGCATGCAGAAAGGTTCCTAAGTTCAAGGATAAAAATGGCTTTCCTCGCTTCTTTTCTTGATTGATTGATATGTGAGGTGTAACGTCCAAAACCACCACATGAATATGAGAAACGCCGTAGTGGAGGGCTCCGGAAATTTCGGCCACCAGGGTCGCTTACTTTTCTTCTTTACTCTTATTCAAGTGGTGGAGTTAAGTCAATCGCAATTTTAAGAACAAGAGCTCGGGTTGAATCATACCGCTTGCTTGTGCACTTGACAGAACCCTAAGTGGTCAAAATTGATCAGGAGTCCACGACAATGGTGTGTTTTAATCACATCGTGATTCGGACCTTTAAAATCGCTGAAGTTACCGTATTAAATTTGCGGAATAAGAATGAATCCAGGCTCATCTTAACGTCTCTTGAATTTATTCATTGCGAAGGATAATATAAGAGAATCCGCATATTTTAGCATTTCCGCTGGCACTCTAAAAGCATTTTTACGATAACAGAAACTCTTTCACAGCTGACGCTGGTATAATAAAAAACACTGAGTGTGGCACAACTCAGCGTTGCCCTTCTTGCAAAAGGGAATGTGTGCCTTCCGAAATACGTTCATAGAACACCACTGCTCTAATCGGCGTACGGCATAAAAACCTGCGAAATTTCTCAGCGCGAGCGTTGGGCGATAACCCAGTGATTAAAGTTGAGGGCTTCTCATTCACATTGCCGAAATGACTTGAGCATGAGGATCATTTGTCATGGTCGACAGTGTTTGGTTTGAAACGCGTAAGCACTTTATCGGCTATATAACTTCACAGGTTTGTAAGCCTAACAAAGGACGTATCGAAGCATTTTTGCATCACGAACTCTTCTATATCAGTGCGTCTGCTGAGTTTCAATGGGCTTTGAACTTCGGCTCACTTTCTCATCTTTTATAATCCAACTAGTGTAGCGATCAAGCTATGCCTTGACCCAGCGGATCATTTGCCACGCCGGATTAGTGCCAAAAGGACAGTCTCGCCACGGCTGTACGGAGGAAGCAACAGAGGCCGACTCCACTAGAGGGCGCCCACTGATTGACAAGCGGCGCCAACAGTGTGGAATGTCGCCAAGGAGGGTTTTGGAGCCGCCGCTCTATCTCCCGCCTGGGCCACGCATCGTTAGTGCGTTAACCGGCAGACGACGAAGGCGCTGGTCAAAGGGCTCTCCCCAGAGAATTCCATGAACCTGGCACCTCTCGAAAGGGCGCGCTAAGATCTCCTCGTGGGAACGCAGCCCGAGGCCGGCATCAAAGGAGTCGAGGCGCCCGGGCGTCTTCCGCTCTCCCCCTCCCTGTTCTACGGCAGCGCTGCGACTAGTGGCAAGGATGTGTGTGTGTGCAAGCCTGTGTTGCGCCTCTATGAACAGACATGATGGGCGGCACTTCATTGAGTGGAACTGCCACATCACCATTGGTCCGCATTGTTTTATATAGTGATCCCGAACCTAGGGACCTAGGGAACGGGGGTCAACAAAAATGGCGTGCAGTGCCTCGCCCAATGCTCTTCTCTTCTCTTCTCTTCTGTCATCTCGACAACTGACTGTAAAGATGTAAATAAATCCGTTAAGTTTGCTCAAAGCTCTCCCCTGGTCCTTGGCTCGACGGAGCGACGGCGATCGGCCCGCTACCCGCAGACTGCGGTCGTCGCGACGCGCAACAACTGGTGGCAGCGGTGGGATGCCATCAGCGACCTTCCTTCCCGATCGCTACAACTGGTGGCAGCGGTGGGATGTGAGCCTGGAGGACGGAGAATGAACAACACGCCGAGATCATGGAGACTGGCAGCTGTGGACTGGTGAGTGCTGGCTTTGTTTTTTGGTTGCCAGGCTGATAAGATAGAAGTGCAATCTTTTCGCTGGTAGAGGGCTACCACAGAAACAGTTATTTACGGAACTTCTGGGTAGAGGGTGAGCTGCACCACACTAGTTCTCTGTCATGGATTGGAAGCGTTTGTTGAAGAATCAGCTCCTGATTCTGGGGGAGGAGCTGGGAGCAGAAGTAGATGCGGAGACGAAGAAACACGCAATTGTTAGCGCTATCGATGGCTTGAATCTGAGCAGTGAGATATTAAAGAAACGTGGAACGAGATTCAAAAGCAACAGGAACAGGAGCGCGGGAAAAGGCGTGAGGAACAGGAGCGTCAGGAAAGGCGACAGGAACAGGAACGCCAAGAAAGGCGTGAGGAACAGGAGCGTCAGGAAAGGCGAGAGCAAGAGAGAGAGCAGTGGAAGGAAAGCCTAAACGTAAAACTGGAAAAGACAAGAAGATCAATACAGTGCCTTAGATGGTCTCAAGTAATTTCGAGGATCCATGCATTCGAAGAGGGCGAGGAATAGAGAGTTACCTAACCTTACGAGAATGTTTGCACAGACCTAAGGCTCGACGAAGACTATTGGTCTATCGCCTTATTGAGTGTCTTTCCATGCGACTTAATTGGTAGAATAAGGTACTTTCCGAGGAGGAGTTCATTATTACCATGTAGCTAAGGCAGCCTTACTGCGGTGCTTCGGCATCAGAGCTGACAGAAAGCAAATTGAGTACAAGCTCACGAAGCTC